>VXBB01004049.1:160169-194494 GCA_013399915.1 Illadopsis cleaveri | reverse complement strand
AAAAGTCAGTCTGGCAAAAGTAGTCTAACCTCTTTATATTTAACTCAGTGGTGGATCCAAAGATTCTGCCATTTCTTATAGAACTCCAAGATCCCTTATCTTGCCTTTTCCCATGAAAGAGCCACAGTGTCAGCTGTCAGCATCCTTTTTCTCTTTCTTTGAAGTGAGTTTTGTTACTGCAGGGCAGTGTGGTGCCTGACCTGAGATGGCCTGTGTTGCCCTATGAAAACATAGGCTTAGTGGAGAAGTGGGTAGGCAGTTTAATAGCTGCCAGTGTATCAGCAGAAGACACTGGACTTTTTGAAAGGCAAGCTCCCTCCCACACCATCCAACCTTGTTTTTCTTCACAAAGGCATGGAGAAAAGCTGCAACCTGAGAGGGCAGAGAGAAGAACATTTGAAAGCTTGAAGTACTTAGTGACAATTTTAAGAGGGAGCAAGAGTTCAAGAAGAAAGTGAAGGAAAAAAAAAAAAAGCTTTACTTAACTGGACAAAAATCTCTGACTTTTTATTATTTTTGTTCTCCAAATTGCCTCCTTCTTTACTATTTGTTTGTATCATCTCTCTTGTTTTGTCTTGATAATTATTCCCCCATAGAATTCTCAGCACTGCAGAATAGGGTTGGATATGTATTACTTTGCCCTTTGGCTAATGTTCTGAAAACTCTTCTGCTTCTGGCTCCACTTCAGGGCTTAAAATCCCCATTTCCATTCTCATTTCTGGGGTCATTTCCAGACTTGCAATCACATTTCTGTTTACATGGCTATACTAATTAGCCTAAGAGGGATCATGACTCCTGGAGTTTGAGAACCTCTGTTCTAGGAAATACTGGAACTTGAAGGATAAATAACAATAAGGTGGGGGAAAAAGGAATGATAAAAAATATAATTGAAAAAAGCAAGGTCATATCAGAACAAAGAGAAGAAAATTACCAAGGAACAGAAAAGAAAGATGAAAACAGAAAAAAAATGAGACAGAAAATATATAGAGGAAGCTACATAACATTTTTAAGACAGTGCTTTGAAAATATGTTTTATAGTGTAAAACCCTTTCTTATTAGCTTCCAAAACAAAGAATTGCACATTCCCATAATTAATATAAAACTTCTTTCATACTATTTACATAGTACTAAATTGTTGATTGTTGCTCTGGAAATTGCTTTGTAGCATAAGTAGAATGTCTATAATCCAGTTTATCACATCACTTTTAAGAAAGAAATATTTTTAATTGTGTTCATCTTTTATTAACTGACGCATATTTTATAAACATGATTTCAGTATGTTGCTGAATTTGACCAATGTCAAAAATACCCTCCAAATATGAGCCCCTACTGAATGCATCCAAGTCCTCAATCACCCTAAATACTGTTAAATAACAACTATAACTGAAAAAAAGTTTTGTCAGGTTTCACAATTTTTATTTGTTAGTATGCAGAGTCAAAAAATTTGTATTAATGCAAAAATATCTGAGATACTTTAGAAAAAAAGAAGTCAATACATTAATTATTTCCACTATTTAATTGGCTTCTTAGCAACACACCAATTAAAAGTGGTATATAGTGGCTGTATAGAAGAAAGTAATAATAAGTAATAATAAATATTAAAATGTTGCTTACTCTGGTGACATAGTCAAAAATACCTGAAAGAGATCTCTAAAATATTGCCTATGCAATCACTTCCTGAAAGGGATTTTTTTTTTATTGTTTTCTAAGAGATCCTGAAAGAAATAATCTTGCAGAATTCTAATCTTCACCCCGTAAAAATCTGTGCTGATTTCTTTGTCTCCTTCACATGTATTCCATGCTGGGCAGCGTTTCAGCTTTAAATACTGATGTTCAGTATCTTATATTAACTTTCTCTGAGGACCTGAATGTTCAAGAACCATGAAAAAGACAAAACGGATCTCATCAACCGTGTTTAGTAGAATTTGTAAATGAACTGGAGGGACTGTTCTCCTGGCTAAATAATACTAAATAATTCCCCAAAAATGCATGTTGGTGAGATTTTAAACCTCTGCTTTTTACAAAGGAACAGCTAGCTAAAGCATAATAAGGAAATGCTAACTGAAGGAAATCTTGCTACATCTTCCAAAGTTGGTCTGTGTGATGTCACTTAAGTAGCCCTATGCTTATTTAAGCAAGGCACAAATGAAACAGCAAGAGAGCAGAAGCTGATACTATGAATAAATCCATCATTCCTACAAACAGCTACAAGCAAGTGATTTTCCATCCTCTGCTAATTTTATCAACCACTACCAGCCAGCTCATGAGTCAGGTCCTATCCTGTATTTAAGTCATGGAAGAAAAGTCTGTCTGCCCCTGTTGTGCACTGACCTGCAGAGCTGGATCCTAAATTCTAAGACTATTAGAGTGGAAGCAAAAGGCTGAGATGATACACAAAGATAATAAAATTTGTTTATGCTGAGAAAAACTGGTTCTAAGTTGCTTCTGTTAGCACAGCAATTGAGATAATGATAAAAGTTCTGTCAAGTCCACAAAAAAGACTTCTCAGACTGAGATGAAAAATGTCTTGGCCAAGCCAAAGATGATAATTAACAATTCTAGTCAAAGTATTGCAATAGGCATTATTTACAACATTATTGCAGGTCCCTTCACCTTCAGGCATTCTTATACTAAGTAATTAATTCTCCTGTCAATCTAGGTGAATATCTCTATGCTTCATATAGGCAAAGCAGTGGGCAGAGAATTAGAATTTGTTTAGCAAGACACAAGAGACTGAGGTTTTTAGTTCAAAAACTTTCTGTCGCCCTAATTTCAGAAGAGGGGATTGTCATCTACCACATCTTTCATTGCAAGAGATAGGATTAAGCTCTGACTCTCACAAAACTAAGATACTGAAAATGGTATTATTCACAATGCCAATGAGCATACCTTAACTGCAGGGTAGTCATTTACATTTGAGATAAACTAACCTCCTGAAATAGTTCTAACCATTTAATTGATTTTGTATAGCCTATATCAGATCTTAGTGGTAAAAATAAGAATTAATTTCTGCTATCTTTCCCTTTCATTTTTAGACCATCTAAGTCACAAATTTAGTGATGTATTTTTATAAATAATATGAGTATAAATATAAATATATATAAATAAAACCATAATCATAATATACATACTATAAATGTATACACAGATACATAATCTCAATATAAAACAAACCAATTCAGAGCTAAAAACTGTTTATTTGCATGCCTATCATACACTAGGAAATTTTCCAGAAAAGCTTGGAAATGATGACTTATGCAAGGGTATGGAGTATGCAGTATGAAATCAAAAATTACACTTAATTTCCATTGCACACTGTGTACCTCCATACTTACAAAAGGCTACTGTGTTTTGAAGCCCAGCATATACAAAACCAACTTTTTAATTCAGGGTTAATCACTGTTGATTTGAAACATAGAATATACTGAGTTGGAAGTGACCCATCAGGATCATCAAGTCCAACTCCTGGCCCTCACAGGACACCCCAAGAGTCACACCCTGTGCCTAAGAGCATCATCCAAATGCTTACTGAAGTCAGACAGGCTTGGTGCTGTGACCACTGCTCTGGAGAGCCTGTTCCAGTGCCCAAACACCCTCTGGATAATAAACTTTTTCCTGATATCCAACCTAAACCTCCCCTGATTTAGCTTCAGGTAATTTCCTTGAGGTCCATCACGGGTCATAAGAATGAAGACATCAATGCCTGCCTCTCCTCTTCCCCTTTTGAGGAAGTTGTAACTGCACTGAGGTCTCGCCTCAGTCTCCTCCAGGCTGAACAGATGAAGGGACCTTAGTTGCTCATCATACGGCTTCCCCTCCAGAACCTTCACCATCCTTGTGGCCCTTCCTTCAATATTTTCTAATAGTTTAATGTCTATTTTATATTGTGACACCCTGAAACTGCATGCAGGACTCAAGGTGAGGCTGAGCCAATGCAGAGTTTAGTAAGAATGTATTAAAGTGCAGAACTGAAACACAGAGTTTTGCCTATGTCAGCCTACAAGGGCAAAATCTCAGAGGTTATCTTTTCTGTTATTTTGTTATAGCTTTCAAAATGAACTCCCCGACCAGTTCAGTGACTAAAGAGAGAAGTGGCATTTTGGGTATTACTTTGGAAAGCAGAGCTAGTACTCTAAGAAAAAGTTATAGGTAGCTATGCCATGATCTGAATCAATACTGATCCGTACAACATCCCAGCTTTGTGTTATTAGCATCTATCACTCTGCAGATAATTTATTTTGGAATAATCTCAGAGAAGCTTGGTATTCCTTGGTGTTTTGCCTAGCAGAGAATGTATTTCTCACCTGTTCTAAGAATGTTCTCAATTGCAGTAACACCACATATCTTCTTGATTATATGTCCTCTGATTCATTTGAGCAGAAGTCTGCCACACTTAACCTACCCTTGGCTAGACTTCAACTGCAAGCAAAGTGAAACTTAGGTATTCTTCATTCAATCCACAGGGGTAATTTAAGCCTCAGTTAACAGATGCTAATATGTGATTTTGAGAACATTAGAAACTATTACTCTGCAGGTGAAGAAATAATTACTAATTTTGCATAACAACTTCAAATGCAAGGGAATATTATGGTAAATGCATAGTTTGACCCATATATCAACACATTTGCAAGTAAATTATTTGAAGATATAAATAATATGTTGCCATATGCGTTCACCTATACTTTTTAGTTATATATTAGAAACAAAACCAACAAAAAAAAGAAGCTCAAAAACCTTCAGTTGCTTGGACAAAATAAAAAAAATATTAATTAATACACAATATGCATTTTTTTTTGACACTTCAATATTTGAATGCTTTATATTAATGAAATTATGCCTTTTTTCTTTTTTTCTTTGAGGAGATAATGCCACATTCTCAATATTTTAGGCATGATAGATCTGTTGCCCTGATCTTTTTCAGCCTTCTGATGTTTGTATTTTTGTAGAGGAGTTTCTCACGGACTTTTAGGTAAACAAAAGTGATGTTTTGGAAACTGTTCTTCTTGTTTATCATTCCTCTGTGGAGGAGGGACAATTGATGGACTTCTAGTTTGACTAGTGTGGTTGTTTGTCCAGTCCCTGGTCATAGTCGGGAATCTATATAAATCGAGTTCTGCTCTGACAACTGACTGTGTGCGTGTCCTTCATTTCGTGTCCGTCTAGCGACAGAGATCAATGTTCTGCAAGAAAGTGAAGAGTATCTAAGTCCAACCATGGAAAAAAACATGTTGACACTATGACTATATAGATATGCAGAGAATGGATGCTCAAGAATATTACTGGGTGAGAAGATGAATGATACTTCTGTGATCCATCACCATTTTATATGAGCACCTCACAAAACTTAAATGATTTTCACATTCCTCAGATCTGAGACATTCCAACTACATTCTCGCAACACTGTATTTAGAGAAGACCATATTGGTGTAGGAGCTGAAATGGAGCTACATTGGTCCAAAGTCTCAAGTTATTACTATTGGACTGATTTCAGCATTTGTCAATTCTCCCCACTATCAAATGGCAATCACACATTTAACTTTGCACTAGTGACTATCCACCCATTAGCAGAAAAAAAGAAGAAAAGAGATCTATCCATGAACAACTATCATTGATACACTTTTTACTGCCAAAGTCTTGTGATCTCTTTTTATCTACCTGTAGAGTTAGATCTCTTTAAGATATACCACTACAATGCCTTTTGGTACTTAAATTAATACTTCCTATCAAGTTTGGTGACCCTCTCACATGTTTTGCTTTCCACTTGATTGACAAATATCACCTCAGGAAGATAGCATAAATTGTTCTAATGTTGTTGTGTATCAGCACTATTGCATCACAACTAAAATTCTTTATTCTTTAGTCTTTAGTCTTTAGTCTTTAGTCTTTAGTCTTTAGTCTTTAGTCTTTAGTCTTTATTCCTTAGTCTTTAGCCTTTAGTCTTTAGTTTTTGTTTTTTATTTTTTATTATTATTTTTTCCCATACATCAACTAAAATTATTTAAAGGGGATGACCATGTCCTGATGCCTAGGCAACTAACATTTTTGATTTACAAAGTTTTGTGCCATGAGTAGGTGAAAGACTCATTAAAGTCTGCCAAATGACATCCAACATATTCCAGAGACTGGCAAATATAAAACATTTTATGGAATAATTAATTATAGATTCTTCAGCCTCTGTAACAGTGATTCTCTTTTCTCTTGTGCTGATAGTATTTAACAAAGAGTTTAATTTTAAAGGAATTTAATTTAGCAGTAATAAAATGAGAGGAGACTCCAGCAGAAGATTTTAGGTTCATGTTCTAGCACATATACTTGCCCCTTGATTTTAAGACACATAATATAGCTTACAGTGTATTGATTCCTGAGACCTAAGGCTACCTGGAAAACAGAAGTCTCATTTCCTGACTGATTTTGTAGCTTGCTTTCATTCCGCATCAGAACAAAGTGGAGTCCTCTTGTAATTTTCTAAAAAGAAGGCACAGAGAGGGTAAAATGGATATGTACACAGCAGCTCAGCCAAAACAGCATTCTGCAATAATAAGGAGCCTTTTGCTAAAAACACATCTTCTGAAGCAAACACTATGGGTGCTAATATCATCAGCTGGTTGAACAGTCTTTGTCTCTCTATGAACATTTTAATACTGTGCCTGTAGCTGGTTTTGATCCTTTATTTGCCAGCACATGTTTGTCAAGAGATCTCAGTGAGGTTTTAAACTCTTCAAACTTCCTTGATAAGGAATGAAGGAACCTAATGTCTTTTTAATCACATTAAAAAGATGTTAAGTAAGTACAATGAGAGCTTGATCCTTAGTTATCTGGTCTCTATAGAACAATGAGAAGGTGAAGATTTATTTTGAATTATTTTATTTATATATTATATTATCAGATTTATAGTAACAGCTTTTTTATTGCTATTTTATGTGTAAATCCTCTGATACTTTGTTATATTTCACTCTAGTTTCTTCAGCAGATATATTCCTTGGCTGTTTTGAAATGTTTTGCTACAGTAAAATAATATTCTGTTGCTTCAGTTCATGAATCAGTGATATTAAAAGATCTGAAAACTAATTTCATGGTGGAAAAGTATGCTATTCACAAATTACTCCTCTATCAAAGCTTTGTAGCTAAGCACATCTAGAAGAGGTGTCTCTTTTGCTGAGAGTCAGTGTAAAGCCAGTGCAGTGTTTCCATGTGCTGCTCTGGCTCTTATGCTGTAGCCTTGAGCAGATTTGTTGTATGCAGCCAAGCAATGCCCTAGGCCAGAAAAAGAAAATTCAGATAACAGAGAGCCACTGTGTATTATCTTGGTCATTTCAGAATTGTAGCAATTAAGCAAAAAATTATTTCAAAAACATACCAAGTTCATTTCAGAATACTAATATTTAAAGTTCAGCAGTTAAATTCAAGGAAGTTTTATATGTTAAAAGATTTTTTAAGGCTTTTTTATGACTGCACAAGAGAAGGTCACCATACAGGGAGAAAGGTAAAGTATATAACAGTTAACAGTTACTCAGCAGTCACTTATTAAATAAACTATTCGTATGTAAAAATATAAGTTTCTAAATGGCATGTAAGATATATAAGCTACAAGGTCCATTAAATCCCTTCCCTGCATGAACACTGTTCATTTGTGAAGTAGTTGATTTTTTTATGTGACAAATGCAAAACATTTTAAAGAATTTGCTTATATTTATAAACAACCATGCGACAAAGAATTAATTGACTATTTTTCTAATTTTTTTCCATGACCACACCAACTTTGCTTCGACTGTGTTAAAAATTAACTAAGAAGCAAAACGTCTCATTCTAATGTACAGAAATTTTCTTTTTAAATCTTATTTATCATCTTTTGCAGCAAGATCAGAAAAGGCAGAACACAGAGAAAAGTGAAAGGGAAATATTGTTTCAATGTTTTTCTTACGTTTTATAATTCACACTTAAGTGAAAGTGCCACTGGGCTCCAATGTGATATTACTACTATTTGTTTTGGTAGAGAAAAAAAAAATTAAGCTTCCATTTTAAAGCCTAAACTGGAAGATTGATAAGTCTGAGCCCTCATGTTAGAGAAAACAATGGCCTAATGGTAGATGCACTCCCATCCCAAATCAAACAATCTGAATAGTACATGTTGTAGCTCATAAACAGCCTGCAGGCCCTTAAGTGCTGTAATACACATCCAGCTTTTAAAACTCGAACTTGAGATGCATAAAAGGGAAGGGGCAGGGAGTGTGCAGCTTAAACCAGCATACACTGAGATGTTTGAGGCTATGCTGTAGTCCTTTTTGGGATAAATTCAGTTACTCAGTAAGAGTAAAGCATCTAGAAAAGTACCAGTCAAACCTGCAATTCTTCTTATGAAGTGATAAGTGGAGAGAGACAGGAAGAATGAAAAGAGGAGATACGTACCTGCATGATGATATGAAATTAATTAATTTTTTCCCAGAAAAAAATGTTTACTTTTTAATGTGGGGCTACATATGCGTCTTTACTCATGTTTTGATAATGACTTACAAGCCACAAAATTGCCCAATTCTAACTCTTGCCCCACATGCAACTTTAAACCAAACACTTTGAACAGATAATACTTTAAAAACCTTATAAACTCATCTGTTGATGTTTATAGGTTTATCAGCTTGCTTAGATACAAAATCTTACAGTCTGACCTGTGTTTTTTTAGGGGTTGAACATAACATTTGGAGGGTAAAAATGAATGTTGGCAGCCTTATTTAAAGAGCAGAATTTTTGTATTATATCAAGTCCACATCTTAATTGGTCACTTGAAATACACCCTTTCAAATAAAGTGTTAGGCTGCCTCTCCACACTTCAATCTAGAATAGCTTCCAGGAAAATATGGAAACATAAACACAACTACTGAAGCAATTTTATTGAATTAAAAAAAAAAAATCCAGAATAGCACAAAAATCTAAAGGGCAATCAAATCAAAGCAAAGTACCTCCTGATGTACTCGTGGTAATTTTGATTCATTTTGGGAGTAAATGCATATTTTAGGATATTTTTAAGCTTCATTAGTGTGCAAACAAGAGCTCTCTTTTCCATTGACTCAGAAACAAAACCAACCAAACAAGCACAACAAACAAGCAAATACAAATATATAAATAAGAATCTTGGTGTTGAAAATTCAGATTTACAAAAATAATTACTGTTTCCTATTTTTCAACTGTAGACACAACAATATATTTATGTTCTGTGGATCTCCATGGCTACTCTTTGGCACATCAAGAGGACATGGCAGAGGTAGTTGATCTCCTTTCCAACCATCTGCATCCACAACCATGTGCACTTCTGGAAGAGGATGGAGATGCTTCTCCATCGTGTGACATGATCATGGTGATGTTTACACCCCTTAACCTCCTTTTTTACACTTTTGCTGCATCTGCTTATCAGTATGGCACACTGTGAAATTGGTATTAAGCCATCAGACAAAGCACGATGCTGTACAAACTGTAAGTTTTCTGCCAATGAGCTTGTACACACATTTAATATTAACTGCTGTCAGAGATCCTACAGCCAACTCTTCTGGCATTGTGGTAAATATTGAGCATCTCCCTTCTGAGAGTAATCATCTGTGTTGCTCCATACATTTGTCCTCATAGTTCACAAATCATTAAATGAAGCAGAATCAAGATTGCCAGTAGATGATCTAACACTTGAAAATTTGTCTCCTATCTAAATAAATATATGGAAATTATTCAGCTATACTTGTATATACTAATTTTAATAGCTCTTCTCATATGCATGTATCTCTCTGGTATAAGTTGGGAGAGATATCTTTTGTTCATTTAAGTTCAGATGAATAGATGTTTTCCAAAAGACTGAAGGATTAATATGACTCTTCAAGTTATGATATAGTACAGACTTTTCTTCTATTGTTTTTAATTTCAGTGGAAGTCATTGACATAAGAACCTGAAACATCTAAGCTAGATCAAGAACTTTTAAACATATAATTTTATAATGAAAAAAATCCCTAAACAAATATTTAACATATGTGGTCATTCAGAACACAAAATAACAAATGGGAAAAAAAAATCAAGCAACTGGTTTAAGTTATTTTGTGTAAGTTCTGCATAACCAGAAAAACATCTCTGTCATTACAAAATCGATATTCATAAAGGCCAAGGATTCTTAATTTAATTGTAAAATCATATCTGTGCAAGCAACTTTTTTTGTCACATGAACCTGGACTTACACTTCAGCATGAAAAATACCTATATCCATAAGAAACTTTATTCCAGTGTTCATACTGCTGAATTTGGTATGATTGATCATGTTAATGTAGCTTCATTCATGAGTGAAAATTTGTTATAATCTAGCTTCAGTGTTTTTCTTCTTAATTACATAAGTATCCTAACCTAGGGAGAAGGGTGAAAAGTAAAGTAAATTCTAGTAAGCAATCTTGTTACTGGAACAAGTTATATTTTTCAGTAAAAAATATCCTCAGGTACAAATCAAAGAAACAATATAGAACTAGATGAAAAAACAGGCATGTGTGTTTCTAAGGCTAATACTTAGGAATTTTTAATAAATGCCCTACCTGTTATTCCAAAGCCTTTGAGGTTGTCTTAGGCAGTGTCTGACCTCTAGAGTGATAATGTGAATGATTTTGTCCTAATAAAATTTTAAATACTGAAATCTACCACTGCAACCATAACCAGGCAGAGCTTTTAATACCATTCAGCAAACTAGTGTACTGAGAGGCTACTTTAAAGCAATAACAAAGTTAGAAATGAAAAAGTTTCCATGTCTCTATTAGCACACACAGAGGACACCTCTAAAATTGGGATTTATATCCTGATTGTGTCAGTGTTCATTCTTATTACTGTTATGCATTTGCTAATAGGAGAAATGAGATAATCACTTTACCTTTTTGAGAATGTATTTTTCATAGATGAAAACTGGACTTATCTTTTACTTTGTATAAAATCCTATTTCTTGATTAATAATTTTATTAGCTTGTCATAGTTGATCTTCATTTTATTTTAATGAAGACCTAACAATGCAAATCCTAGTTTGCATTGCTCCATATATAATTAATGTTCCAATGCTGTGAAGTGTGTTGACTTGTAATAAGATATTACTTATGAAATAACATTTTTGGAATATTTTTATCACAAATATGCTTTGGAAAATATGCTTAACAATGTCACTATGTCAAATATGGACCCATAAAATAGTTCTATGAAAGCCGGACTTACTACTGTCCTTTGCTCATCCTCTTTGTCCCTTAGTAATACAGAAAGTTTCTCATTCTTTTAACAAATTAACATGCCAGCTGTATTAATATATGCAAATAGAAAAAAAAGGAGAAGAAAAATAGTCAAGGTGTATGAATGTGTAGGAGGAGGAAATGATAATACCACTGAAATTGGTTTCATACTAATATCAAGTGACATGGAGAAAATACCAGAAAGCCTAACCTCTTAACCCCTGGTGCTTGGAGATTAATGTGAAACAAGTTCTACATCTCTGTAGATCTGGGGACATCTGCTCTCTATATACCCTATTTGTCTCCCTCTCTCTCTGAAAGGGCGTTGGCTCTGACTGCAGTCCTGTGGTTTCCAGACCATATTCAACAGCAGGCAAGAGTTCAAAATCACCTCATTTGACAGTATTGCACTGCCATGGCACAGGAACCAAAGGCACAACAAAAACATTTGAGAGTTTTATTNAAGCCAAAACAAAAACCTCACTTTACCCTGTTGAAAAAATCATCAATAGAGAGTGACTGCTGCAAGAAAAAAAAAGTGAGAAGCAAGAACAATTAAAATGTGAAAATATTCTATAACAAATAAACAACCAGATGCTGCATATTACTATATTAAAAATAAGTAAATAGCATATGTAGTACTGAGTCCAAAGAGCATCAGTTTGTCAGTGTTATTCAGCGTGAATAGGTTGTGAAATTACTTTTTACCTTTTGTTGCCTTAAAGTGAATGACTAACATTTCAAGTATTTAGCATGTTCTGGATGTGAGCACAAATAGAGCCACAGATGTTAGCATGTCAGTTAGGCATGTCTCTAGGTGCTTTATTGGACCAAAACCTCAAGTTCTGTGGCAGTAGAGAAATTTCAGCAGTTTCACATTCAACAGTGAATTCCAGTGGCAGACTTTTGTGCTGTAAGGCCAATCAATTTTTTTCTTTTTGAATTATCATGAAGATGAGTTTTTTTCTGTTTGTCTAAGTGTTCAGTTACTCATTGCATGGTTATGCTTCCCAGGCAGAGCAAACAGAGGACATGTATCTTCTTGACCTTTTTGATAAAGTTCCCTTTCAGAATGCAGAGTTTTAAACTGATGGTAATTTTGTTCTTAGAAGGCCTCTGTACCAAATTATATTTTTTTATAGTAGAATCCTGCAGCCACCATCTCTGAAGAGTATTCATAGAAGCAAATACTGACCTCTTAAGGCGAATCTCCCTGGATTTCTTTAGTTAGCAAGGGAAAAAGATATATTTTCTAGAGGACAATTCATAGTGGTTGATTTAGACACCTCCTCTGAATCACTCTTCCAAGGACCTATCCTTGTGCATGGATTACTGAGGAAGTCACGGGAAATTAGTCTCACGAGGCCAGTTAGTCTTTATGATTACTGCCTGTAGCCTCATATTTTATCTATATATCATGAATCACAGCTGAGCCGGTGTTGCCAGGTGATAAGACATGGACCATTAGTTCAGGAGACAGTAAAATGCTTCTACTCCATATCACTTTCTTTGTAACATTTTATGAATGACTGCTAAATAAACAAATACACATTTCTTTATTAAAATAAATATATATTGTGTTACAGGTTACTGAGAAATTATAGTAATATACATTCAATGTCATATATTTGCAGTCCTACACACCCACTCTAAGTATGCTAATAATATACTGAAAACGTACAATTTTGAATCAGAGCCACAACATGAAGGCAGTAGTCTTTCCTACTACTTAAAAGGCATGAAGATTAGAATCAGTCGAAAGCTCCAAGAGGCATATCATCTTTAGAATATTAAAAAAAGTTTGCAAAAATGACAAGTAATTGTGGGTCCAGAATAAGCAATACTATAGTAGTATCATAGCAGTTATTCTGTTGCTTTAAACCTAGCTAGATAATCAAAGTTATACATATATTTATAATGTAGCATTTTCAATAAGGTCCATCCTTACTCAGATGTAAAAAAAAAGTCATTTCAAAGAGGCAATTCACCACTTTTGAACAAAATATTTTTTCTGATACTTTCTTCCCCAAAAAAGGAATTACTGAAGAAACTCATGTATGGTGATTACATATGTAGTAAATGAGCAGCATCTTCTGTTTTCAGTGAGATGTTTCATACAAATCCAATGAAAAATACTTAAATACACAAGCTTTTGAATATAATTTATTAGATTACATTTTCCAAAACAAAAATATAATAATATGTACAAACATAATAATTTATACATAGAATAAGCCACCTTTTACTACTTAGAATAATTAGCAATGGAAAATTCCATTCTCATGTGTATGGATCTGATCAGCAACATATTTCTAACATCAATGTGTTAGAAGGTGCTGAGCTATCAGAATTTTTACTGGCTTTTTTGTCTTACCCTGTAATGACACCTCTTCACTTTGAAATGAAACAAAGCAGAACCAATCACAAGGAAACACACCATTACAAACACAGCACTTTCTTCTGTAGACTGTGTACACATGCATTACAGTTAGCAGTACAAATTCATTGCCCAAAAACATATTAAGCTTTATCTAGTTTAAGCACCATTGTTGTAGTGTGAATTTTTGGTTTTCTCTGTTTAATGCTTCATTTATTTAGAAGTTTTTATGTAATNGTGTTGCCGTGGTGCCCAGGGCTGCCCGCAGCCGTGCGACACGGGGCGACCACCAATACACACCATTATTGGCTTGGTTACAGAATCTTATATTTCAGCATGGATCAGAAAACTGACAGGAACCTTTCATCCTTGCACTGAACTTCATATTACCGTGTATATCTTAGGACTTTCCAAATAAGTTAATTTCACCTCAAATTAAGAAATATTCTGTGCTTAAAAGTACATGTCATGACAACCTCACGGTTCTGAATGAGATTGATAAATATAAGAAATCTACCAGAATATCTATTTTTCACAGCACCTTCAATCTAAGTATATAAACATTTTATAAATAAATAAATAAATATATATATATATATGAATTCCTCTGTTATTTGCCACTAACCTGATGAAAATAAACTAATCTTTATAAAATCCTGCCAACCTAATGAACTATTGGAAGGAAAACCAAACAAAACCAAACAAGTCAACAAACTCTCCTTTGGTTATAACAAACTTTAGGAAAAGACAGTTTTTTGTGCCATGACTCCGATAGAATATCTTTACCTTTAGATTTTGAGTTGTAGCAGCAAGGCATAAATGTGAAAATTATTTGTCCTATTTGGATACCTGCAGGTTTGATTCAGACAACTGCTGCCACAGGTGAGGCAATGTTGTCAGCCAGAGTCATGGTGCCCAGTCAGCTGGTCTCTTTACCTGTGTAAACTCAAGAAATAAGAGCTAGTATACACCACAGTGTATTGTGATGGAAATCATATCTAATGAACTGTAGCTACAAGACACTGAAGAAATAAGCACATCATTCACCACAAGGAATAAGTTGGTTTTTTTTTTTCCCACAAAGCAAACTTTGTTGTTTAATGAGAATGGCCACATTCTTCCTTAATCTGACTTTACACCATACATCACACTACTGCAATATTAATTCGATACCAGAAAGTATCAGCACATTGAAAAGCTGTGTCTTAAAATGACCAGAGAAAATCATGCTATGCACAAGAAAAATCAAATGTTGTAGCTCATTGTTTGTATATGAGATGTTAATGAAAAGAAAGACTCTGTGTTTTTTCTTATTTTTATGCAAAGCAACTACAAAAAGAAAATCATGTTCTGTACAAATTGAACTAATATGAGCAAACTGGCTAGAAGTACTGTTGCAAAGAATCCAGCTAAAGTGTTTCCATTGTCACATTGATTAATGTCCAACACCTGTGCCAAGCAGGTTGTAAAATCACCTTTTGGCTCAAGTCCAGACAATAGGCTGATGAACAGGATAAGAAAATAGGTGCCATCTTATTCCCTAAAGAACAGCTTTATCCATGGTCATTTGGATAGAAATTAATTGCCTAATAGAGAGCAAAAGTTGGTAATATTACATATTATAATTCCACAAGAGACTTCACAAGTGGAAGTAGTAAACTCACTTTTTCTTCAACATGATCTAATAGTTTGATCTTTAAGACGAAATTTACATGAATGACCTTAGGATTTTGTAATTTCTTTTTATCCCCACAGTTTGTGTAAATACCTTAAATTCTAACTAATTAATTTTCTGTTTCAACTTATTTTGTCATAGCTTGGAACTTGATAGGAAAATTGATTTACTTAACCACAAGCAAAAGGTAAACAAGGAATTAAAATAGTAAGAATTTTAAATCACAGACTATAGAGATTGTGGTTAAATTCAGTGATCAGCTCTGTAAGATATATCATTAAGTTGCACAACTTTGTTGCAAGTTTCAGAAGTTTGTAAGTGATTCAAAACTAAATGAAGTAGAATAAACAGTTCTATATACCATTGCATATTATTTATTTTATTTATACCTTCAATTGTTAGTGATAATTGTAACTACTAATATTCTTTGCAATTAATATAAATGCGATTCTAGCTTTTAAATAATCAGATGTATTGTCTGGTTAAATGATTAACAATTTAATATTAAATTACCAGTACCTCAGAAATATAGAAATTCCACTGATGCATGCAAAGAAAAGCACGGACTGTAAGAAAAAATTTAATTAAAATAAGAGAATGATTTCGCTTTTAAGTCCTCCTTTGCAAATAAAGACTGAATGTTCCTAGGATCTGCCAAGTACTTGTAGATCTAGGTTATTTGCGTTTGAATCTTTATTAATACCAATGAGAGAAACTTGCTGAGTCATCTCCTCTTCTGTTTGCATTTGGATTTCTGCAGAACTGAATCCTGACCCTGTAAAAATTTCTAAGTTTAACAGAAGTGGCCACACTGACGTCAGTAAAACCATTTTTTTAGAAAGCCAAGCATCTGCATAAATATCTGTAGATTCCAAGCTGCAGAAGGTCAAAATCAATCCTTCTCTTATTTATCAGCATTCTGCCTACAAGACCATCAAATACCAAGACAAAACAACATACAAAATCTGATGCTGAATAAATCAGAAAGGGGTGATAGCAGAATGTTTTAAAATGTCTTACTGAAGTAAATTTATAGTCAGAGCAACAGAAAATTTGGGAATAAAGAATTTAGGCAGTAATATGCTTTACGAGTCGAAAAGTAACACTTTATTTAGGCATCATCATGAATTTTAAAGGAGTGTTGAATCTTCTTTTCCTGATCATATGAAGTTCTTCCTTGCTGGATGGTATGAATTCATCTGTTAGCTGCTAAAAAATACATCAAATAAAAATACCTCTGAAGAGCATACCTTTTTATTTTTTTTTCCCTTTGAGCTAGATTGCACAGGAGTGATATGTTCCTAAAAAGCACAGTGTGCTCTGATTTATGCAGTTTCAGTATCACGATATATTAACAGTGTGTATGGAAATAGCTCTGAGTAATAAAGTTTGACATTTTCTGTAAAAGGTCTTCATGGCAAATTATTTGGCAAATATTTTGCTTCTTATCTTTAAAACAGAAAAACACCCCAAACTTGTAATTTTACTTGTGAGAGAACAACATTCACTTCACTCCTATAACCTGTTTACCTTAACTTGCATCAATAATAAAAAAAGCATTACCAAATATTGTATTTTATTTATTTAATATATTTATGGCACTCTGTGCTGCATTTTAAATGCATTCAAACCTTAAGGGTGGAATATTAAACCAGACGTTATTTTCTTTTAATGGTAATGAAATACATAACATTGCAGGATATCAGGGTCATTAATTTCACATTACCAGTTCTGGAGTAGTTATCCCTGTACAATTAATTGTTGATTTTGTTTCCTTAAATATTTTCAATTATGCTGTCAGCTATAGGCGGTTTCACTGGGTTGTTGCACCATTCTATACCAAGAACCAACCCCTTTATGCATAGTCTTGAGACTTGACACCATCTTCTGCCTGTGTACTTCCAAAGCCTCTACTGCTTTACGTGCTGGCTCCTCCACTGCAGTCTTGAGATGGTTCACTTTCACATACATTCTTATTCTGGAGTCTGATTCTAATTCCATTCTACACTCTGGAGATTTCTAAGCTTGCTTGTCTATGCAACTGTAGCCCTTTCTCCACTGCTTATTATTGATATGTAACTACTTATTATTGATATGTAATTACAGCAATATTGATGGCAATCATCAAAGCTGTTCACTTAAATTCATTTGATTTTCTCAACAGCCTTTATTAAAATACTGAATTCACAGTAGCAGTGAATGAAATTATAATAATCCTAGAGACATGAGCATTATACAATTAATACTGAAGCAACTAGCATTTTGAATTTTATACAATTAATGTCCAAAGATGCTGTTTCTCCATTCTCAAATACTTATGCTCATTTGGAGCCAAAGAAACAAGAAGTACATGACAAGCCAATGACAGTTAAAGCTTCACCTTTTCATGCTATAAAAAGAAGTCTGAGGGGGGAGGAGGGGAGGGAAGGAAACAAAATAATAGATTGATTTTATATTGATTTCATTTTGGCTACAGAATTCCTCTAAAACACCCAGGATAGCCATTGGGTTACTGACCAGTTAAAGATATATTTTAAGATATATGTGCAGTTTAATCACGTAACTAAACTCAAAACTTTTGTTTCTTTTTTTCATGTCTATATTTTTTGTGACATAAGTGACCATAAACTTCATGATCCATTAATTAGTCTTAAAAATATGTTCAAGTATTTCTAAGGTTATGAAAACCTATAGGTATTTGCTGCAAAAGTTCTTGCTTTCTACAAGATGAAGCAACCTGAAGGTCAATTAGTTTCTGAATCTTATTTTGTAGGACCACTATGTACTGTAAATTACACAAAATACAACCTGCTTATCATAGGTCTAGTACTACTCCCACTGAAGTAGCTAGGCATTTTCACATCAACTCCAGTGGGAGTTCAATGAGACTCTTAAAATAAATTCTATTCCATTTTCTTAATATTTCTGTCCTCCTCTTAGGTCAGATCATCTGCCCTGCATAATGAGAAATTGAAATACTTACAAAAGTGTAGGAGAGACACTATTGATATTGCATAATTTAAATTCAACAGTCATCTAATTTTGCATTAAAACTTAAGACAATGTCAAGTACTTCTTGAAAAGAAGCAATTTTAACTGTTTGTTTGAAGATATTGACAAACCAAAGATTTTGCCATGTCTTCTTGCTGTTTTTCTGTTCTGTAAACAATAATTCTTTTTATGAGTTTCAAATTAGTTTAAAGTTAAGGTACTTGCAATATTTTCTGTTCACATTAATCACTTTTAATTACAATACTGATGTAGAGAATACATTGGCTATCATTACCCTTAGTTCATTTATACTGATTCTGATCTCAAAAAAAGAAGATGGAAAGACGTGGACTTTCCATAATTCCTGTCTACCAGTTTTTATATGTCACACCCCATTCTCTTTCTAGTTCTGCAGGAGTAGCCAGTCACATTTGAGTGTTATTCCTGGGTTCCATCTACAGTAAGAGGGACACTTTATGACACAACATATCTAATACCTGGATTTGGGTGTGTTGAATTGTACCTCAGCAATTCTGCTTTTGCTTCACTGGTTACAAATGGCAGTTAGATTTTCAGCTTCAGGTATCAGTATCTGCATCAATTGTAACTTAAATTTTTGAAGCTAAGAACCTAGGTTCTTGGCATGCCTTTTGGGTATTTGTCAACTTTGTTCCCCAGAGGTGACAAGAATCAACAACAAGGTCATTCGCAGACTTTGGCTGTGATTATGCCCACATACTGTAAACTGTGAAAATTTGAAAAAAAAATGCATTTCTAGAACTTGAAAGAGTTTTCCATTTAAATTTAAATACTGTGCTTAGAAACTGAATTGAAATATTTGAATAGTAGAACTTCATTGAAAATGAGAATACAGATGTTACATTTTTCATATATTGTAAAAACACAAAGCTTTTTTAAAAAGTTTTTGGAAGTGATNTGGGTTTTTTTTTTTTTTTTTTTTTTTTTTTTTTTTTTTTTTTTTTTTTTTTTTTTTTTTTTTTTTTTTTTTTTTTTTTTTTTTTTTTTTTTTTTTGCCAGACGTGGAGGAAAAAAAAAATCTGTCTTGAGAATACAAACATTTTAAATAAACTGTCCTGTTGAAGTGTGAGGTGCTTTTAGTCAGAGAAGTAAGATTTATTTTCGGTGTGTATTTGATGGTTTAGTTAAAGAAGCAACAACAAAATTTACAATCCTGATTTTTGAATGTTGGTGCCCTTTCCACTGAATCAATTGTAGTATAACTCATGGTTTCAATTGTTTGGAGCAATATTTTGAGTTTTCATATAATTATGTTTTGCATTGCACAGGTTATTTCATTTTTGAAAGATCTGTTTCTGAAAGTTGCTCATAAAGCCAATATCCATAAAGTACTGGTGCTAGTTCTTCTATTTTCTTTCAAAATAACACTTTCTTTACAAGGCATAAGAAAAATAGGAAACATTCCTTTGGATTATGTTTTTCTTAGCAACCTGTGGAGTATCACTCTGGAAAAATCATGTGAACCGACTCCAGACAGTTTGTGGAGAGTCATTGCCTCTTTCCCTTTGTCACACAGTTTTTTACACAAAATACAAGTCATTGCCATGGAGTATACATCATCATCATCATCATCATCATCTTTGTCTCATTTTAATGAAATTAACATAAATGGGTTCATGCACAACTTTTCAATCTCCTCTCTCGTCCATTATACAAATGAAAGCAAAAACATTTGCATACAATTAATATTTTATTTGAAATGGCAAGATTACTGACAATTGAGATTTTTACTCTTAATCCACAATTACTAGTTTCTTTGGAAGCCAAACTGGACTGATAATTGCTCTATAAAGTCTCATTAGACAACCTCACAGTTTCCAGAAGACTGGAGATTTACTGTTGCTTTTGCTAATGAGCATCTTTGAACTAGGCAAATGCGTGCACCAGTGTTTGGGTATGAGGAAAACAATGAAGTAAAAAGAACCCTTTTGCTCATTCAAGAAATAGCCAGATGAGCTGGAGCCATATTTTAAAAACATGTTGAATGAGAAACAGCTGGGAAAGGTATAGTGTAGCATAGCATCACATCTTTCCACGAAGAATACAGAAAAGAAGTTTGAAAACTTCATTTTGGAATTTTCAGCTTAATGTTTTGGATGTGTTTCCAAAATGTAGTCACCAGGCTTCTGCAGCTTTCTGATATCCTATGGAATTGTGAGAGCCTCAAATACAGACTACACTAATTTCACATAATTGTTATTTTCATTGCACTTCCTATGTCTGTTGGGCTGAGCAGCACGCCAAAATTTAGTCCTTCGTAGTCTCATATTCTGTTTAAATACTGTCTGCATATTTACACTACACTAGAAAATTTCAGAAGGAAAATATGTATCTACATAAGGAAAATGCCAATACAGTAGAACTGTAGCAATGTCAATACAGTAAATGCTGCTATTAAGAATAATGCATTATAACCAGTTGTTAGCTTTGCTTATGAAGTCATCTCACTTTTTCATGGGCAATATACTTTGCCAACATTGTCTTACCTAAGAATCATTGTCTTATTGTAGTTTGCAATTTAATAGTTCTAATCTCATGGTTGTTATATGTTACTTTGATAGCTGACACGACATCCTTCAGCAATAAGTCTAAAAATTGCTTTCTTCAAAACTCAATGTCTTCTTAAAGAATATAGTCTCTCCTTGATGCATACATATATCTCCTAAAAATGTTAACAGTCTTTTATGAAGTCATTGATGGAGAACATAATTTAAGAACACTAAATATTTCCATAACGTGTCGATAACAATCATATCTCGAAGTGCTTGATTCTAACTTTACTTACAAGGCAGCTCTGAATTTAAGGTAATTTGATGTTAAGATTCATTATTCAGCCACCGAGGGAAAAATACCAGATAACGTACTAGACTATCTACAGAAATCATCAGCCATATTGATTATCATCAACTCCATCAAAGTCGTCTTTTGTCTATATTATAAATTTCATGAAACTGGGACAGATCCTTAGCCTAGGTAAATCTTTTTCAACATAACATATTCTTCATAAGAATACATACAAAGGACAGGAAAAGGAGTCTAAAATATGGTAGTGTCTCATGTTGTTTTCAATCCTTCCCAAACTGTTTGTAAGCTCAAAACTTTGATTTTACGTTCATGAATATTAGTTCACTTGAAGTCAGTGAGTCATATTTCTGCTTATGTAACTGCACTGAAATCAATGGAATTAAATCAGGAAAAAAGGGCCAAACAGAAGCTTCAGCATGTATCTTGGAGCAGAATACTCATCCAGTGAATCACTGTTGCATCTGTGTGACAATTTGACCCAAATGGTTATTTCACGAATGTACATATGCATATGAGAGAAAAATTTGGAATTGCAATTATAATTCATTTTGTGTTGAAATGTGTGATTCAGCAGGTGCTGTGTACTTATTTTCCCAGGTGTATCAATAAGGAGCATAAAAATCAGAGAAAATGCTTCTACTTAATGACTTTAGATGAAGATCATGGCAAAGTCCTCAGTGGTGTACTTCACTTCCACATACCCTGAGCAACTCACTTTATTTAATGTCCTTTCCTCACTTCTAAAAGTTTTTTTTTTCTTTTTTAACTGAGTTTTTCTCGTGCTCTTTACGATATTCCTTCTCTTATCCCTAAAACAGAAATTCCGCTTTAATATTATATAAAAATCCACAACCCCAAAATTGCAGGTAGCCTAGGAGAATTCCTTTGGAGGATCCATAATGTCCCTGTGCATAGCTGTTTATGTATGTGGTTGAGAGGCATCTGAAACTGCAGTGGGTGTGTGAGCCTTGTGACCTTATATTACACAAGACTCAGGAAATAGGGACCCCTGGCATCCAGAGGCCAGTCATTCCCATATTCCAATTCTAAAGAATTTTTATGCATTAAACTTTGAAAGAGATGCTGCAACTTCTGCACCTTAATACCGAGCACTTTTAGTTAATATAGGTTATTTCTTCTTCAGAAATAGCCAGAAAGTATATGAAGAAAACTGCTTTTCCTTGAATTACTTCTTCCTATAAGTAACAATTCTAAGTTGATCTCAAAATTCTAAACATTCTGTAGTTATTTACATTAAAAAATTGGAATGTGATGTAGATTATAAATGGTGCTAGATCAGAACAGCAGCAGTCTCCAGTTATTTTGCACAGCAGAAAAGCAAAAAATATTATCTCTTCATAATTTGTTTAATATTTATGAAACCAATTTACCATTTATATTAATAATAGCATGCAGTTTATTTAGCTGTTGTAGCCTAGTAGTTGCTACAAAAGAGACCTCTAGCAGCATCTGTAAAGAGTTATTCATGAAGTATGCTCTCGGGTTTGATGTCCACCAGTTTAACTCAAGCCTGCCATAGATATTTGCTTCTGAAATAATAACGTTTCACTAGTGTTTATAGCACTGTTGCAATGAAAGCAGGGGTTTTTCGGAAGATACTTTAAGTCAGCATCAAATCATAGGTATTTTCAGTGATGAAGGCTACGGTCATTCCCTACATAAATTCTTCAGTATAGTGAATTCTGTATGGATGGCTGCAGGGGGAAAAAAAGAAAAAAAAAAAAAAAAAAAAAGGCAGCTCGAAGTAAATCCTCTCAAACAAACACATATTGATATTGCAAGGAGAAAATACTCTTCCTTTGAATCACTCCATACAACTGTCCAGGAAAGCTAGAGAAAGGTAAAAATCACATTCTTGAAATCTAATGAAATCTAATGTATTCAGGTAATAGTCAATGTGTTAATACATTTGTAATTCTACTGCAAGCTTGTTGATATAGAGTTTATGTAGTTCCAGTATGGTCTAACAGAAAGAGAAAAGCATGCTGTCATAGTTGCTTAAATTATATGTTTGCCTTCCAACACAGGCTTTCTTGCATCCCTACTCAATGTCTGCAGAGTACCTGCTTTTAGACCTAACAGGTGTGAAATTGTGAAAAACCATTATAACTTCTCACAGCATTCCAGAAATATTAAGAAGCATAAAGTCTCTACAGCAGCGAGAGCATACTAAGCAAGGACACTGGTTACAGACACTTTAATGATATAAGTTTCTCCTGGCCACCTAATGTGTGCTGATAGCAAGAGCAAATAAATGCCTCAGGTTTCCACTGCATTTTTTCAGAACAATAGGAAAATATATCCAGCTTGTAGTGACTTAAGGCAGTTTAGGAAAAATTCTGATTTCTTCCCATCCTGGCAAGCATTTGATTAAAAGATTATATACCTTGACGACATTACGTATTGTAAAAATTCTGCCAAAAAATATCAGTTTCCATGGTTCCTGAAAAATACCAAACCTTTAGGAAGAACCATTTATTTTGTTCAAAAGTCTTAAAATGAAAGCAGCTACCTCCTCAATTATATATTTGTTTATCTGTTCCATTGCAACATCTGGGTTTTCCTGTGACACACACAAAGCCCTTAGCTCACAGATCTGTCATGTGCCCTCTTACATTCTATTAAAGTGTCTACAAGTCTCTATCTACTTCTACAAGAATTGCAGAACTACAGAACTATGGAACTACAGTTTTCATGGACTAACCCTCACCCCCGTTCCCCATCCCACTGTGCTGCTCCAGGGGTGGGAAGAGATAGAAGAGTGAATGGAGCAGTGAAGTTGAGCATGTAAGAAGGAGGGCTGGGGAAAGGAAGGGACATGTTTTATGGTGGATCAGGCACAGCCCCTTCCCCTTGAAGGCACTGCAGCCCATGAAAAACCCACACAAGAGAGGAAGAACAGAACATGAAGGATGGAGAACCAGAAGGAAACCTTTATATTCTATCTGCAACCCCACTGCCTGCTGTCTCACTGAAAGCACTGAGTGCAACTTGGAGCAAGAACAAGCAGGGAAAGGGTGGTGTCTGGGCTGAAGCTGAGCCTGGGAAAGGAAGAGAAAAAACTGTTTACCCTTATTGTGTAAATATGTCATTCTGGGTTGCTTTTTTGTTTGTTTTGTTTTGTTTCCCACTACCTGAATCAGTAATTAAATATTTATTTTAATTGGCAATAAGTTCAGTAAATTGTTTCAAGTCAAATCTGTTTTGTCTGCAACAGTAACTGTTAATGTCCTGAATCTCCCCTTATTTATCATGCTTCCATTCTTCTTTTTTTCTCCCCCTTTCCTGATTAGGGGGAAGTAAGCGAGCAGCTGGATGGGCCTTTGGCTGCCAGCCAGTGCCAGCACACCACAGAGTAAAATTTTATTTTAGAGCAGCTCTCATTTAAAAAGCAGATGTGAAAAACTTTCTATTTTCACCCTTGCTGAAACAAATTCAGCTACAATACATAAAGCAAATGGGACTCTGACTGGGAAGAAAGTATCTTTCTGTAGCTACTTATACTGATCAAAGTGTTCTTATTAATGATGAAGAATAGAAGTAAATTAACCAATCTAATAAGTCTTTACATGATGGAGAAGAAGTGATACAAAACACAAATGAAATTTACTGAGATCAGGCTTCTCATGACCAAACAGCTACTAGATTGCACAAAAACATTTATGAAGCCCCAGTATTTTTTACATAGACTGTGAAAAAGCCTTCAGGTTCAATAACATATTAACGGGGTACAGAAAATAATGAGAACAGGAAGCACTGCTAATCTATCACCCATTGCTAATTTAATTATGAGCAACTGGAAGATGTGTTGCCATAGGTAACAACAACATAAATATTGTGCGCATATATATATATATATATATATGTATACCAGTGACAGACAAAGTACAGCACTTTGTGGTCCACAATTCCTATCATAGACAAGTCTTCCATGTTGTATCACTCTCTGAGGACCTGGCTGACTCAAACTGTAAGAGGAAAGATTGTCATCAGAAAGACCAAAAGAATAGCTCATAAGATCCATGAGGATGGCGTTTCCCTTAGGATGCTGCCATTTTGCATTTTCCTTCACTTTTCAGAGCAGAGTGTCTTAATTTTTATTAGTTAACTAGAATAGCCGAGTTTTGTGCAGCTTTCTATTCTCATTGTATGGTTTTGTTTTGTTTTGTTTTTTTTTTAGTTAGGATGATGAAACAGTGGAACAGATTTCCTAGAGAGGTGGTAGATGCCACATCCCTGGAAATAGTCAAGATCAGACTGGACAGGACTCTGAGAAACTTGGCTGAGCTGAAGATGTTCCTGTTCATTGTGGGGAATTGAGACTAGATGAAATTTAAGCACCCTTTCTAACTCAAACCATTCTATGACTGTATGAAATAGCTCACGAAATCCTCACTTTCTTTCAATGTATTGTTTCTACTTGCTTTATGTTCACTGTTCTACTCCCTATATTACAGCTCATGTTCATACTATCATAATACAGACTCAATATGAGAACTAGTTCTCCAGGTTAAAAGGGTGTATATAACCCCCTTTGACTGAAAGATAGCCTCCACAGATTGAGATTCTGAGGACAGAGCACACAGATGATCTTGGAAAAACTATTTGCATTGTCCTTTTCCAAGATGCTAAGCAGCAAGTCATAAATGCTAGGTAAGTATGAAACATATAGATGAAACATGAAACATAGACCCTAATCCTGCCAGGAGTTTTGTATTAACCTAGTGCTGAAATCATGCAAAGTCCTATGCATTGATGGATACCTTTTTTAACAGAACCAAGACCTTATGTTCCTCTGCCTACATTATTTTCACACAGTACTTTCCCTCCAATAATTATTCCATTTTAAAATATTTACCATCTACCATTTGTCTAAACTAAGAATTAGTCTGATTGCATTTTTACATTACATCCATTTGCAGCAACAGGCTATTGCCAACAGCTAAAGTGATCTTTAAAGATACGGTTTGTGGGAGATAACGTCTTTGAGGTTATTCTTTTTTCTCAGTACAGAAATCAAATTGTCCTCCCACTTACTATTTTTTTTAATATCCCAATGAGAGAATTACTATTAATTATGAGATGCAGTGATAGAAACAATGTAAAATGTACATGTGTATTACAAATCATTGTTATCCATAAGTCAAACCCTTAGTCGAGATTTATGTTAATCAATAGATGTGCTTTATATAGTACTTCCAAGTGTAAAATTGAGCATATTGCAATACATCACACTCTTTGCTAATTACAGGGTTTTAAAGTTTTCTTCTAAGGAATTCATCTCCACAGAATGTTATCTTTATCACTTTGGTGTCCATTAGTGCTGCCTTTTCCCATGTATCATGATGCTGTCCTAAGCCAAAATTCTTTGCAACGCTTATGAGTCAGATAGACAAAATCAGTTCAAGTTAAAACTTGTCACCAGTCATTTGCCTGATAGATTATCTATCGTCCTTGTTGATTTTTGGTCAAATTGGATTAAAATATAAAATTCAAGAGCCAATCCTGACTGCATTTTTCTTATCATTGTATGTAAGTTTCAACTTGCATTTTAAAACATAGGAAATAATTAACTCCCTTTTCAAACATGGAAATGACAGACACAAAATATGGTATATTCTTAGACTTTCTAACATCAGCATAAAGAGTCTATTACTTAGGGATTTTCCTTTTTGTCTTCTGTAAGATTGAACTTCGGTGGTAAACAGAAAATACCTGTCATTAGGAGCTTGTCAAGCAGACTTAACTGTCTGCCTAAAGAACTAAAAGGAGATGATGCTATGAAAGGAATATAGCAAAAGTCTACAAACCTGTGAGGGCCATAGTAGGCATGGAGGAATTGTTCAGCTGTTTATTCTCTGTTCCTTGTGGCCTTCATTTGAAGCTACTAGAATACAGATTCAGACAAATCAAGTGCAACTGATTCTCCACATTATAGCAAGCAGATCAGCCGTTCTCCTTGACAAAGAATGCTGTGGACAAAAACACTATGTTAGTTTAAGGGGAAGCTGAACAAGTGTTTGAGATAAATTGAAGCCAAGTCTAGGATGGCAAAGTGTTGCCTGTCTCATTATAGCTGTACATTTTCCAAATTTATGAAGCAAACGCACTGCAAAGTCAATTGTCTTGGTTTAAGTGCATTTCAAATAAACATTATATCACAACTTCATTAGCAAAATCTGTTGTTATATCATTTAAAAATAGTACTTATTAGTTCTTTTTTTTCTGAAACATAGTAAATACATACTTACAACTTTAAAAACATTAATGGTCTCAGACAGTGCCAGATGGCTTATCTTAAAAAATTATAAAGTTCCTGTTTAGTATACTGACATTATTACCATAATTTGTAATTGACTACTTTCCTGTTGAAACCTGTGACTGATTTACTATCTAATAGTTCTAAAGGAAACTTTTATCAAAGGTTAAAAAAAGATAACCTTTCAAATCTGTAATTTTAAGATTTTATTTCCAAAGGTGAATCACCCATTTCTGCATCATCATCTTTTGAATCATTTCCGGCTATAAAAATGTTCGTTTTGGCACCTTAACTGATTTGGAGGTCAAATTTGTTTTCCATTTCCACCTTCCACTTTTCCACTATCCATTAATATTATTAACTGTAAATTTCAATATTTTCTGCATTGTGCTTTCTGAAATGCATAAATATAACACTCAGGGTTTTTTTAAATTTGGTAATACATACTTGAAAAATATTCATGTTAATTCAGATTCATTGCTCAGGTTCCTTACATTTTTCACTTTTGGTTGTTTAATTCCCTTTGGTCTACTTCCTTGTCAACAGTTTTTATCCTGCCTTTTCTCATTGGTAGTGTTCTGTAGGATGGCCAGATGAAAGCTTTTTGTACTGTTGAACCAAGACCTCTTTTTACCACATCTGAGCTCGTTTGACTCAGAGTAGGGCTAGCCCATGCAATCAAATAACCAGCACAAAATAAGTGAACTCTATAGCCTCACCGCAAGTCCGTTTTACTTTCCTTTTTATATACCTGTGACCTAGTTCATACCTTTTCTATTACCTCTTTGCTATGAGATTATTCTTTGTTCCGTATTCAGATTCATACAATAATGATTTTCTTCTCTTTCTTAGCATGTAAAATATTGTTTCCTGGGTTTCCTTTTCCTCTGGATTCCATAAGCTCTTTGTTTTGTAAAATTCTTAACAACACCATGGAAAGATATGGCAAAGGTCATAGTAATACTTTTCCTGACACTTTTTATTCATGATTAGTGAGGCATAATTAGCACAGTGTCATAAAATTATCAAGATAGCTATGATCAGAATAAGCTGGGTATTTAATAGATCCTAAATACAATCCTCAAGTGCTTGAAACAGTAAGAACTAGGGCTTTTGATAACCATACCATCAGGCAAGGGACAGATTTCCTGCTATAATCTACAAATCCTAGCCTGCATTAGAATATGAAAGTGGACTAAAGGATTATATGCTTGCTATCCACTGAAGTATTCTTATCACAAGCAATTTATACTATACTGTTCTCCAAATTATTTCATGAGTGGCACTTTCTGAGCTCAAAGATGTTGTTATTGTATTTCATGACCAGATTTCGATTTGTAGAAAAATGTAACCCATCAAATAGTGTCAAATGTGTCAAAAAATTGATTTCCTGGAATTTTAGAAGGGTAGAGAGGCCTACTTGTTTTCTGCTAAATTCTGCAACTTCTGTCTGAGAGGCTGGAAAAGATGAGACGTGCATGAGATATAGAAAAAGCCACTAATTACAGTCAGTAGACATTTCACAAGAAGATTATGCAGTAAAGGGGGAAAGTTGTAGAATAGATGGTAATTGGTCTCAGATTAAGAAAAAATAATTTTGTGATACACTCATAGCGAAAAAATCAATAAAGACACAGATGTGAATCCTAGGTTTTGATGCACTCTGGGTACTGAACCAAAATTAAAAATTATTGGGGAATGTTGCTCTCAGTTTTTTAGCTCGTGAGTGTTTGGAATCTTGCAAGTAGATTCTCACGCAGCCTCAACATAAACCACGTATATTTTTAGATTGTTTTTCATATTTCTCCTCTGGGAGGAGAATGTGATTGATGGTGGTGTTCACCATCCAGATTGAAGAAGTGGTGACCTAAATGACCAGTCTCTTGACCTCTGTACAAACTGTATATAATGGAGTCAGATGAGGAAGAATTAAAAATAAAGTATAATTAGCTTTCCCTTCACCTGCTGCTGCCTGCCTCGTTTCTTTGATGTGCGATCATGCATCAGGGGAAAATATGCTTTCTATACATCTCGCAATGTTATATTTGACATTGTTGCAATAAAGCATTGGGGATGTATTTTGATGGCTAAAAAAAAAAGGTAGATGATAATTTTTTAGTTCAGGCTAGCTATATGCAGAAAACAATACACAATCCCCAAAACAATACTTAATAAATAAGCAGCAAACTCTTCTACTGAGAGAAAAACCCCAAACAACTATTTATTTATTTATTTATTTACTAACCATTTTACTTATACACTTTCAGAATTTCTTCTGATACTGATAGAGAATATCTAGATTCTTTATCGATAACTTATGATTTTATTACAGAAATCACATAGGGGTTTTTGCCTATGTGAAATACTGATAATGATATTTCAGTCTTCTGAGAATTGTTACCTCTTCAATCCCTGGTAAAATGTCAACCCACAGACCACACTTAAAGAGATCCAGGCACTGTGTCCAGCATAGATTTGCATTTGTTTGTGTCAAATCCTTCTGTTAGTATTGAGAACACATCATTTTCTAGTTGATCCATTCCCAGTGACTACTTCCATACAGCTCCAAATATCTTCTGAGAATACTTTGTAGCTGCATTCAATTGCTGTGTTTGCACCAAGCTGCCAACCCTTGCTTTCCATACAGGTACTAAGCTAAGCTAAAATATATGTTTTCTCCTGTCCTCTGAGTTCTTTTTAGAGAGCCAAACAGTGATAGATATGGATATCAAAGCATTATAACCAATCTACTGATGAGTCAGATCAGTATAGTTTCATGTTACATACATACATAACCTCATATTAAACTCCAGAATGCCATTACACTAACAACTGAAATTTCTGCATATGTGTCATCTATAATTCATTGCAAAGAAAGTATCTGTCACAAACTTACTAGGATATAAGGATGAAAAATAGAATCTGGTCACACTGACTGGACAGTCTATTTATCTGAACTATTTTTAGCTGCCAAAATTTTCTGAACAATGGAAGGGATCACATTTGCAGACACTGACAAAGATTACCTCTTTCCACTAGCAGCTCTTTCTGGGTAGCACTTTCTTCTCTATAGGTGTTAGGGGTAATTAGCAAAACATTCCAACCAAAATATTTTATATATGCCATACAACTCTGTATGATACATCAGCCTTTTTCTTTCTTTACGTACTCTACAATAGACTGCAAACTATAGAATTTCTACAAAAAGTAAGGATGTGCTTCTAATTAAGCAGTTTTGAGAGCATGCTAGGCAGTTAATTTGTCCTGGACATGATTTTGATCTATGTTTTCCCCCCAATAAGATATTCTACAGTGACATAAATTAAGACAGAGAGTAACACAAATTGAAATAAAAATCAGAACAACTGGCAATATCCTTTTTTCCTAAGATCATGCACACAATGTAGTGTAGCTGACAACTCTTATGGTACAATAGTGCAGGTAGACATCTGAGCTTTAAATGGCAAAAAGGTTCATGGTTAAAAATGAGTCATGATGCTTAGTTTCTAATATAAGACATTAGTACATTAAGTGATACTTAGCTGCAATGAAGCATGGAGCTTCAGGTGTACATATATACGTACACATACATATAATCTCACAAAACAGGTTTGTCCAAAAGCATCAGTAATAGGTCAGCTAGCTTGCCCCATTACTATGGAAAGATTAGCTAGCCTGTTCCTATTCTCTTAAAAAATATATTGTAGTCAATGGACTGAATCACGTCCTTTGTAGGAAACAAGTAAAAATATGTTCATTGATATAAAAAGTGATTTAACAGAGTTTGATAGGAAATGAAAAAGTGGTTTATCAAGATTCAATGGCAAGGAACACCTGATTATTTACCTCATAGAGGAGAGGATAAGACAAAACTGTCAGAGAAATGCCCCACACACACTGAGTCATGAGATTCAGAAATTTCCTCTGTATTCTAAATTCCATCTCAGAGAAGAGTTTACATGCGGCTTAGTCCCAGACATGGTCAACATTTATGTCTAAAAGAACACATTCACAATCAATCACCTACATCATTCACCTCAGCTTCAAAGTTTAGTATGCTATTAGTCACTTACTGTTGCAGCAAGAAATCTCTGAGTCTTGAGGTGTAGCCTTGAGAGGTGTCTCTGCTCAAGAGGAGATCCTGGTGTGCAGGAAAGCTCAACGAGCCCTGTGCTGTCCATGGTTTATAAAGATGATAATGCCTTTTTTTAGGTACTGGACTAGATTGCCCAGAGAAGTTGTGGGTGCCCCATTCCTGGATGTATTCAAAGCCAGGCTGGATGGGGCATTAAGCAACCTGGTCTAGTGGGAGGGGTCGCTCCTCATGACAGGGGATTGGAACTTGATGAACTTTAAGGTCTCTTCCAACTCAAACCACTCTTTGATTGTCTGATTCTGTGATTGATTTATAGGCATATTTGACTACTAGCAAGATGTCTGGGTTCCCCATTCCACACAGCTCTTGGCTACCACGTTGCCATTCATCTCCCAAACTAGGTTGCTAATTCATCTTCCAAAGTCCGGGATAACCTGGATGCAACATCCCAGCTCCCACTGGTGGTATGGCTGAAGTGAGGAGAGGGGCAAGAGGCTGCACAAGGCTACAATGCTTGCAGTGGTAGAGGCAGTTTCTTGCAGTTTCTCTAGCAAACGTGTTCTAATGCTTAACTATTTTTATAGCTAAAAAAAAAAAAAATAAGCTATCCTGACATAAGTAGTGCTCACTTCTTTATCTATTTACAAGTGACTTGGAGAAAACAGCTTATTACCTTCCACTTGGCAGTTATATTCTATATAAAAAGGCTATTATTTGATCTTTTTTTCTCCTTTTTGTCTAGATAAAATAACCCAATTTCTTCAATAAGTTAGCCAATTATTCTCTGTCCTCATTTCATGCAGCTGATTATTTCGACCTTGCAAATGTCCTTGTAGAATTGCATCTCTTTTTCTGGAAGTTTCTCCGTTTTCTCAAAATTATTCTGAATCCAACTTCAATGTGCTTGCAGATTCCAAAAGGTTGATGTCATCTGTAAATTTAATCAGTGTACTTGCCATTCTATCAGCCAGACTGCTAATAAAACTGCTGAACATTATTAGAGCCATCATAGGCTTCCTTAGAATTCTGCTCAGTCCATTCCTCAAGCTTTGCAGTAAACCTTTAATAACTGTTCTTTTTGTACAGCTTTACAATCAAGTTTTTGCTCACCTGATAGGAATCCTATGGGGAAAATGTTGTAGGCTGTATCAAAAGAATTGCAAAAATCAAGCTGTATGGCATCTCCTACTTCTCACTGGCAATTGCTACATTTTTTATCCTATAAAATAGCCAGAGTGTGAATAATTCTTGATGAAGGAAAGCTGGTGGCTGCCTGTCCACCTTGGAATGATTAAAAATTGTGATTATTTTAGGATTTGAACTCATAGGTACAATACAATGAACCAAAATATTCTCATACTAAATACATTCTTATATCTTGGCATTTTGACTTATAATGTCTTCTAACTAAATATACAGTTCCTAAGTATATTTTTCAATAATATACTTCAAACACGACAGCTCTCCCAATTTTTGTTTAAAAAAATAGTTCCTTTTAATGATATACATTACAAATATCTTTTCCAGTTTCTGCAATCTTGCTAATCTTCTACATTTCTATAGGTAATGATTAAGCATCATCTTATAAAGTAGCCTGTCTACACAACATGTCATATTTGACTCTTAAAAGCGTGTTGCTGCAATTCTATAATTCTAATTTATACTGCCAGAATTATAAATGTAGCAAATTCACTTAATTTACAAATCATGTCATTATATGTCATTATATTTTCTTCATTGGTCTTTGTATGAACCAGAGAAATTAAAAAAAAAATAAATTCACTCAAATATTCAATAGGACATATATTTCATGTAGGAATAATATTCAATCATTCTTTTCAAAATGTGCTCTAGCAAAATTAAAGTCTCTTTTGGAAAATCCCAAGGTTTTTCAAGGGCATGTTACATCAGAAAATGTTAAAGTGGTTTGTTAGTTAAAACGTTCATTTTTTTAAAACAGATCAGTTTACATTTATTTATGTGTGATTTTTAGAGAATCAGTGTAAAAATTAGTTTAAAATATATTATAATGTAATGTAGATGTTTTTAATGTTATATAAAGTTGTTGATGCACTGTTTCCATGACTAAGAATAGGTGCATTTCCTTAGGAATTACTTAAGAGATTTGACTGTTCTTCACTTGAATAATGTAACTTCTTCAGACTGGACTGAAGTTGCTGAATCAATTTGCTTCAGTCATTCATTTGGGATGGGGCAGGGAGAAAAAGGGTAAGACTAATATGGGAATTCTTTACCTTATGGTTTAATAAGTCTATTTTGTGCAATAAGTGACTAAGCAACACTAAGATAGTATTTAAACAAACAGTAGATAGTATTTCACACAAATGGGGATTTATTTAATGCACTTTATAAGAAAGGAAATAATTCAAACATTACATTCAGATTTATGCCAAAAAGTCATGCTACGTAAAGCAATAAATCTTAATATTTGATAAGAAAAATGTCTTTCATCAAATTGTCAAAGATTTTGCAATAAGTTTCACCACTGTAGGAAGAAAATTTGTGTGTCCAGAGCTTCATTACAGTTCAAGCTAGTCAGCATTGTGATGAATAACAAAAAAGGCTTTCTAAAAATATGTTCACAGCAAAAGATCACAAATTAAATCAATCTGTTATTTTATGAGGTGTGTTACTGCGGGTGTTCGGTGCTGCTTTCCGGCGAGCTTTCGCACCGAGTTCGCATTTAAGGGTACAGCTTGGTACCTTTCCAATCCTGTGGGTCTGACCCTCAGGCAGAAGCGTGGCGATGGCGACGAAGAAAGGAGGACTTCACGTGGGTTCAAACTGGGTTTTATTTTACCCAGAGGGTGGCCCA
>VXBB01004049.1:143946-156640 GCA_013399915.1 Illadopsis cleaveri | reverse complement strand
AAAAGGTGCTGTTGGATGGCCTGCTTTTTTTAAAAAAAATTGGACATGTATTTGCTAAAGCCCTCAGAGACCCACACTGTAAATTTAAGACCAGAACCAGCCTCTGAATACAGGAATAACTGAAGAAGTGAAAACCTCTGCACTGGTCTGTGGCAAGTTAACAGAATGTCTGAAAAATGCAGTGGATGTGAGTCATGATGGATAGAACCCTTAAAATTTTCTGCATGACATCCACTTTGCAATATAACCTAAATTAGGTTACAGTAAGAAAGTTGAATTATTTCAAATTATCCGTTACTTCATTGCTCATTAAGGAAGCAGGTTACATCATCATTCTCAGTAAAACTTCATTTTTGATCAGTATAATTCTTGGTGGTTTATTTGTATTAAGAATTTTTATGAACCAGGGCTTTGTGATACCTTTTTTAATGTTCAACGAGTTCATAAAACTTTTCTGAATTATATCAAAGCTATCTTCTAGATTAACATGGAAACAAAAATTCAAAGTCTCACTTTCCCATTTTCTTGAATAATACTAGTGCAGTCTTGGTAGCATAAATCATGTCTATCAATTGATTCTTCAAGATCTTCTTCCTGCTTCTTAACCTTTTTTTTTTTGGCCACTAGCCTCTTTTAACAGTATATTTCTTATTATCATAAGAAAACACAAAGACTTATGAAGTCTGAAACACTAAGTGCCCGAGATATCCAATATGTGCTAAACTCTTTGCAAACAGCAAATATTAATGCAATTGTTAAACCTAGTGGACCTCCTCAGGCATTCTGACATGCTCTAAAATTAAAGATATGGAGAAGATAACGAAAGACTGAGGACTATAATGACTGGAATAGACTGTGATGAAAAGCATTTTGCAAATGAGCTGACTTAGACAACTCTGATTATATAGGATTAGTCATTGTGAGCCAAAGTATCATAATGTATTCAAAAAATAATGCACTACATTTAAAAAGTAACATTTTAAGCATTTCATAGCTAAATACAGAGGATAGGTTGTGTATCGTAAATCATAAAGAACCAATTTTGTCATGTCCCACAGAGCATCTATTTGAGGATTTGAATATGCTCTTTAACATGCTCTTCAGAAGCCAGTACAAAAAAAAATTAAGTCTAGAGTCACAAGAGATCATATTCACTCCTTTCCCACCGGTCAAAATATGTCATTCTCTGAGCATCACAGCAATCCCACTATTACTATGTGCTTACAGCACAGCTACCTGAAAATTAAAATGTGGACTATACTATACACAAATATTTGATATTACCAAAGCTGAAGGCTCTTTTTCTGTTCAATAAGTCCTAACTTTTTTTTTTTTAAAAAAAGGAAACAATTAAAATAGTAAAAAAGGTATTAATTTGTCTGATACATTTTTTAATAAAAAATCTAGCAATTTCATACATGTATTCATATTTGTTGTTGTCTGATGCTGCCTAGATTCAAGTTTTAGTATAACTTTATTATATAAAAAAAATATTGCATAAAATCTATTTCACACACTTGCAGAATCATAGAATCTGAGATTGCAAGGAACCTCTGGAGATTCTGTAGTCCAAAAACAATGCCTAAACAGTTGGCTCCGTCAGGTTATCCAGGGCTGTGTCCAGTCATGGTTTTAGCACCTCTTAAGTGTAGACACTCCACAAATTCTCTGGGTGGTTTGTCCCTGAGTTTGACCACTCCTACAATTAAAAAAAAATAAATTGTGCTTAAACTGAATTCCGTGTGTTTTAATTTGTGTCTATTGATAAGATCCTCTCAAGTCTTTTTCAGGATGAGCAGGTCCAGCTTTCTCAGCCTATATTCTATTTTAAAATGCTACAGTCCTTTAATAATTTTAGTATCCTTTTAATGGACTTGTTCCATGAGTCTCTTACGCTGGGGATTCCAGACACAGACTAAGACCTCCGGATGTGTCTCAACAGTGCTGAGCAGAGGAGGAGGATCACATCTCTCAACCTTCAGGCACATCTTACTCTTATGCAGCCCAGCATGCTTTTGACCTCCTTTGCCATGAAAGGCACATTGCTGGCTCATGGTCAGTTAGTTGTTTACCAGGACTCCCAAGTTCTTTTCTGCAGCACTGCTTTCCATCCAGTTAGCCTCTAATTTGTATTAGTGCCTTGGGTTATTATGTCCATCCCTGAGCTGCCCACCGGCTAACTGTGCTCTGGGACAGGACACAGCAAATGTTCTGTGGGTTTGCTCTGATCTCAGCCTGGCAGCGTGGTCTGAGGCCTTGGAAAAAAGTGCAGACTCCGGCTTGGGTTTAGCAGATGTTTTTTCCTTGAGGACCCACATGCCAGAGAAGAAGGGAAGCAAGAGAGTGACTGGGCCTCAGTTTTCCCCTTAAGTACCTTCGGGAGTACTCTGAGCAGGGGATAACTTTCGGACCAATCCCTGAGATGGGGAGTGGGTGGCTTGGGACATGGGTGCTTAACAAGACAGTGGGGTATGGGTGGGTGACTTCTAGGTCATTCAGCATGATGCTAAACAGTGTTTCACTCAGTATCAGTGCACAGAGCACATCACTGGTGACTGGCCTCCAGATGGAGTTTGTGCAACTAGTCACAGCCCTCTGGACCAAGCTAGTTTTCAGTCCAGTCTTTAATGTCAAAAGCCTTACTAAACTTTATTAAAATTAGATTATACTGCAGTTCTTAGATATGTGAAAACCTGAGATTATAAATATGTTAGGCTATCATGTCATCCAAAGTCATACTGAAAATGAAAAAAAGAAAAATATGCTTAAACCAGCTTTAAATAGCTTCTTTGACAAACTCCTTAAAAGCAATCCTAAATAAAAGATTAGATAAAGCTAAGTTATACCACATTTGCATGAATTAGAAGTGACTGATAAGTGCTGGTACTCACTAGGCAGTGATAATCACTCATCTGAGCTTATTTTACAACCTGTAAGATAGTGTCTTCTAATATCTCAGTCAAAACAAAAATGTTCTATGATGTGTTCTTTTTAAAACTCAGAAAATTAGATTTAGAACATTTATAATGTACATTAAAAATGTACATATCTGGGGAAATATTTGCACCTGATATTTCATATTATTACCAAATCAGATTTTGTTATAGATCTTTGAATTCTGAAAGGTATACTCCATTTCAGTGTGCCCGAAGTCTAAAAAATTGAAATCTTTGGGACATGATCTTTTCTCAGACACCATCTGTCAGTGAAGCTATTCATTCAGTATGAATGTTTTGGGTCTTTCTTTCAGGGGGCTTGTTATGGTTTCTTTTGTTATTGTTGTGATTCCAGAATACTTTGAATTAAATAATTTAATTTAAGAGAAATGTTTGGTTCACCTGAATTTTTAATAACCATGTATCATGCATGGAGGGCACAGATTTTGGGATTCAATATTACTTCTCCTTTAGCAATCCTTGTTTGCATGGGATTATACTTTCAGCAGTTTTTATAAAACAATAACTTCCACAATTTTTGAGCAGGGATGCATTGAGACATGATACCTTGCTAAATAATTAAGTTTTCGTTGAAAGCTATGATGGGAATTTTAGTGAAAAGCAAGCATTAAGAAAAGAGAACTTTAGACACAATCTGCTTGACTTCTGATGACTTAAATATTTAGTCTTATAGAATGGCAATCATAAACAGGTCATTTTTTGCAGATATATATTTATATATGAATATGTTGTGCATGTGTATATTTGTATATTTGGGCTGGTTGGAATCTGTTGTTGAATAGCTGCAGTAGGCACCTAAGTACCACACAGCCACTCTCTCACATCCAGTCCAGGGGGATGGGGAAGAGAATCGGAAAGGTAAAAGTGTGAAAACCCTTGGGTTGAGATTAATATAGTTTAATCAGAAAAGCAAAAGTCACGCATGTAAAGGCAAATAAGGAATTAATTCACCTCTTCCCATGGNGTGCCAATGAAAAAGCTACCAATTCTGTAAACTATATAGAAACATATATAAGCTGCCATTTTAGAGGTAATAAAGGAGAAATGTAGTGGTGACCAAATTGGTTGGACCTGCGTTTGCTTCGACCCAACTCTCTTTTATAAATAGGGCAACCCTGGCTTTATTCTTTATTCACTTTTNCTTTATTGACAAGTAGGACACTGTATGACATGAAATACCCCTTTGGTCAGTCTAGGTCACCTGTTGAGATGTGTTGCCTCCCAAATTCTTGTGTAGCCCCAGTTGCTTGCTTTTGGGTTCATGTGAGGAACAGAGAAGACCTTGATGCTGTGTAATAGCTGCTAAAACATCCCTGAGTTATCAACACTATTTTGGTCACAAATAGTAATAACTACTATGAAGAAAATTAACTCTATTCCAGCCAAACCAGTACAGCATTCTAAACTACATTTGTTTTGTAGCTCATTATTTGCATTCAATTGTTGCAGGTTTTCTTGAGAATGAGCTGCCCAGACCTGATTTACCCCAGCTGAGGCCTGACCTGAGGCCTCAAGCCTGTGAAGCAGTTAAAATTACTTAGTGAAGTTGTGGCACAGTTAGAAATTAGATGTTAAGGTGTCTGGGAAAGATAATGGGGTTTGTGAAGGTCATTGTATAGAGTTGTTAGTAAGCATGTGTTAGCTACCTTAACAGTAAGTTCAACAATGTGTGTTTGCATTCTTCTCTCTGCTGTGTGCCAATGAAAAAGCTACTGACTTTGTAAACTATATAGAAATGTATATAAGCTGCCATTTTAGAGGTAATAAAGGAGAAATGTAGTGGTGACCAAATTGGTTGGACCTGCGTTTGCTTCGACCCAACTCTCTTTTATAAATAGGGCAACCCTGGCTTTATTCTTTATTCACTTTTTAACAATCACAGGAGATCCGAGTGGTTTGAATCTGTAGTAATAGTGACATGGGAGCACACATTACCTAAATCCTTCCATTTTTAAAAGCAGAAATGCTTCCTGACATTCTATAGGCTGGGTTAATCTGATAATTCTAATCCTTATTAATAATTATAAGGCAATGTACTGCAACAAATATTATGAAGCAAAAATCTTCATGCTTCAAGAATTGAAAACCTCTCAAAAACATTGACACAGTCCTCTTCAAAGAAAGGTTACTGGAGTCATTATTTCTCCATCTGCAGCATGTACAGTGAAGCCCATGCAGGAGCAGATTTTCTGGCAGAAACTGTGTTGAATGGAAAAGACCTATGTTGGAGCAGTTCATGAAGGACAGTGTCCTGTGGGAGGAACTTGATACTGAAGCAGGGGAAGGGTGTGAGAAGGAAGGAGTGGAAGAGATAAAGAATTATGAACCAACTGCAGCTCCACTTTCTATCCCCCTTGGCTGCACGATATGGGGGAAGTAGAATAGTCAGGAGTGAAGCTGAACCTGGAAAAAAACAGGAGTAGAGGTGGGAGGGGACAAGGAGGGTGATTTTATTTCTCACCATCTTACTCCATTACAAATGGCTGTCAGTAAATGAAACTTTTTTTCCCTGAGTCTAGTTTGCTTTGCCCATGACAGTGACCAGCAAATGATCTCCCTGTCTTTATCTCAACTCATGAGACTCTTCCATCATGTTTTCTCTCTGTGTCCTGTTGAAGGGTGTGAGAGTGAGAAAGCAGCTTGGTGGGCACCTGGCAGCCAGTTAAGGTCAAACCCACCACACACACTGAGAGTCTATCCAGCTTGTATAATTGATGAGCAACACAGACATTTATCAAGATAAAGAGATAAAAACAAAACAATGTTGTTAATGTGTGCCAAATGAAAGGCCTTACCAGGTACAACTAGAAGGATGAACAGAAAAGATGCCTGTAGACCAGTCTGTTGTAATTTACTTAATTTATACAGCTGTTCTGAATTTGAATGCAACCGTATTAGCCATTCACTAACCATATTAAAGGTTTCCTTAAATATCACATACAGAAATTCTGACAGATAACAGTAAGGTGGAACATTCCTCCACACTGGTATTTTCTGCCTCCCAAATATATATGTAGCAGTGTCAAACACACCATCTTCTGTTAAAACAGATGGTGTCCCCATTAATGATAAACATAAAACTATATTTATGTCAGACAGCAAATTAAATCTAATTTAGCTTAATTCGGTGCTGTGTTCACACTGCTCACTCTGAACCTATGACATGGTTTTCTTTTGTTTAATTTCTTCAAAAATTTATCTCCTCTTTTCCTCAAGACCTACCAGAAGAATGCTTAATGAAGAAGATCCAGATAAATTACTTGAAGAATTTTATTCTTCTGGTTCAAGAAGTAAGTTTTCCTTTTCTCCCACTTTCAGGAGCGATTACATGTCCAGAAAGATTGTCTTCTCAGTTATGTGCAACTGTTTTGTTCACCCTTCAAGAATTATGCAAACATTTTATAACTGGATGAAAGTGATACTTTTAATGATATATTTAATTGGAAAACACTGAATCATGCCAATTTTATCTCATTGGGTTTTAGGAATCTCAGTAATGCCCTAAGTCATTAAGAGAGTTAAGCAAAAAGGAGTTGTTTTCAATATGTATTATCAATGATAATGACAATTTAACTCAAACAAAGATAACGCAAAAAAAAAAAAGGAGACCAAAACACAAACAATGAAATTTTGAAGAAGCCAAAAAGTCAATGCTTTTAAACTTGTGCAAAATTAGGCATATCACAAAAAACCCAGTCAAGATAGGAAAGAGTTATTACATTTACCTTAGATATCAACTGCACAGTGAAGGACAGACATTTTCTCATAAAAGTAAAGTTGCATAGTGAGTGTTACTAGATACTACTTCTAAGTATAAATTATTATTTTTAATGGAAAAGCCTATTTTTTGTTTTTGAAGATTCCCTGTCTTCATCTCTGATGGTTTTCTGTCAACCTATAAATTAAAAAAAAATGTGAAAAATGCTAGGAATGTAGTTTCATTTTATTTTAGTTCATTTGAAAATTAAATCAACCCAAAAAACACCAAAACCGAGCAAAAGCAGACACATGTGAGAAGTCTGCTGATGAACCTGGGTAGTAAAACCAGTAATAAGACAAAAGCAGAATGCATACTGGTTGAGGGTCTCAACAAATGGTCAACCTTTTCTGAATTTTTATTTTCACTTGAGGAAATAGGACGTATAGGACAAATGCCTGTCATTTTTGGTTTTGTCAGCTTCTCATCTGGTACCTCATTCTTGTCTCAAAGCCCTGTTCTTGCCTCTGCTCCACTGAGTATCCAGTACAGCACAGCACAGTCACTATCTACAGCTAGCAGATAGGCAGGTAGCCATCAGCTGCTCTCGCTGCTTAAATGGCCATCTGGCTTCTATGTTTCTAGATTATGAAAACCACTTAACCTTATATTTTCCTGCAGAAAACAGAAACAGTGGAATTGTTAGAACTGGGAGCTATATTTCTCAAGAAGATGATACGGACAAAACATAAGGACAGAATGAGATAGACAAGAAAAGAGGGGGCAAAATATGAAAAGCAAAATTACTATTCGAATAGGAATGGGATCCAAAATCTTATGGGAATGGCAACATGATGTTTCTTTACATATTGGTTTCCTCAGAACAATTTTAATGCAGATATCAGTCAAGATTTCAGACGTAAAAGTCATTAAGTTTTTTATATAATACATGTAAAACATCTGAAAGACAACAATGCCCACAGGCAGAGCAGGCAACAGAAAGGATGAAGAAAAAAATCACAAACATTTTTGCTGTCCAATACTGGGCTCTTTGTTTCTGTGTGAGCTACATTGATTCACTGCTCTCTCTGCTCAATTTCATGGTTCATTGTTCTTGCTAAAAGAAGACTGGTTTCAACTTCATTGTCCTGTACAAAAGAACAGTCCATCCTTCCAAAGATAACAAATGGCCGTTAGGCCTTACTGTGAGCACCAACACTACAGATGCTGGCAGGCGCACTCTTGTGGAGCGATTTAAATCTGTTAGAGTAGTCCTCTAACGGGGTCGCTGTTAAATGTATATTTAGTATCACTGTCAACCCTAACTCTCTCCAGCAGATGATGAGTAGACTTAGCCTAAAAGCAAGATAACATTTTTTTACAATTTCTCCTCTCTCTGTTTCTATTCTACCATTACATCTGCTACACAATATACATTTTGTGATGGAGAAATGATTGGTTTATAGAAAGTGGAACATTTGGTTGGTTGAGATTGGGTCACCAACGCATAACCATTATTACCATTACTGAAAATCTGGGATTATTTTAAGAAATACAAGAACATGGACAGAATACTGTAGCCTGGAAAGCCTCTTTTCCTCTTTTATTTGTAAAAAACAACATATAGGCAGGATTAGAGAATTGAAGCATGATTGGAAAGAAGAAATTAAAGCAGAACTTATAATGTACCCGTATGAGAGGTACATTAACCTGTCTCCAAATAAATGTGTTCTTTCAATGAATAATCTGTTCCTTTCTGTGAAATTTGCATAGGACTTTGCAACGTGATTTTTGGAAGATATTCTGGTAGTTTCCTGTATTCTTAAAAAAATTCCCAGGCTATATAGGGTAGTGTCGTGTCTCCTACCTTCTCATATGTCGTCTAATATAATTAAATAAATTTTAACAAAATAATTATTATATTTTCACATGAACAGCAGAAAAAGAAAAAGAAGGCAGGAGAATGTAACAGTTGGTTTTCTGAGAAGAGAAAAAAAAATAAAGTTTTTATCAGTAAAAATGAAACAGTTTTTCAATATCAGATTCTTATGATGCCTTAAGTTTATCTTTTATATATTTTAGATTCTGTGCTGCCTAAGTGTGTAGCTCTGAGACTCATATTAAGTGTTAGTCAGCTCTCTTCACAGGGTAGGTAGACAAACCAATACTTTTCCAGCTTGAGACCCAGGACAACTGTTACAAGTTTCAGGCCCAAAAAAGCATAAACAACAGAGAGCTGAGAGGGGAGAACAAGGAGGATGGAACTTCATAACTGGGACCTATAATGGGACAATTAACCCCAATATGCAAAGACACCAAAACTTATAAAAGTGTGAAACCTCATGACCAGTCGTGCATTTTGTGACCATTTTGGGTCCATCTTGAGTGTAGACCTGTCCAGGCTCTTGTACTGCCCAAGATGTATCCTTTAAGGCCTTTTAATAAATACCTAGTTAATTCTCTTAGCACTGTCCAGTCTCTGTTCAGGTCAGCCTTCTCAAGGCATCACTTACACTGAGGTATTTTTGTCATTCTACTCTATATATTGCCATCAAGTCTTTGGTATGCTAAGACTACAAAAAGTTACTCCACGCTAAAAAATATACAGAAAATATAGAATAATAAGGAGACTGCTTCTTCTTGACTTCTACAGAAAACAAAATTACAGTGTTTTTAAACTCAGTAATGCTAGACCTTATTGCCTGGCAACAGCTTTACATAGAAAATGCATTGTGTTTCACAGAATTCTAATTTAAATAAAAGGTTTCTGATTCTCTCATTCTGGGCAGGTATTTTTTCTGAAAAAGAAAGCAGATCCAGTATATGGCCCATCAAAATTGAATCTCGGGTTTCAAGAAAAAAAGATAAAAAAACAAACTAATTTAATTGTTTATTGTGTAAACAAGGACAAGAAAGAGAATGATTCCACAGTACATTTTAAAATCTCCAGTTGAGAGACATATTCTGTATTTCAGTACTTACTCCATTGCATTCTTGATAATTCCAGTAAAACCAGAAGACATTCATCCTTCTTCTGAGGAGATCTAATAACCAGCTAGTGGAATTTGAGGTGGAACTCCTCAGATACGTGAATTCATTTGCTTGGGAAATGGAATTTGACCTCAGTTGAATGTTCTCATAAGTTAATGAAAGACTTGACCTGGGATAGAGAAAGAATCACATTCATGCACCTCTGTATTGTGTGTGATTAAGTAAGTTTCAGTAAAGCTTCAGAGGTAAAATAGAAGAAGAAAATGTACATACCTTTGAGAGGAACTCTAGATGTCCATGGAAAAATATTGATTTTTTTTAGGAAGCATCTTTGAGATACATCCTGTAGTTTAGGGCTATGCGGAAGAAAGGTAGATGGGATGAAATATACACTCGTAAACAGTGCCAAGGCTATATTATGACCCACAAGCCCTGAAGCAATTTACACACATAGTGTTAATATTCCCACATCATGCTCAGATTCCTTTGGAAGGGTGCAAGTAACCCAAGCCTTAAACTGTGTAAGAAAAGAGCCTAGAAACTGATCTCTTGTATGATTAAAATGCAACCTTGTCCTAAGTCTTTGCACTGCTTAACCAATTAAGATGAAAACTTAGAACTTACTTACCCTTCATCAATGTAACACTGTCTTTTTAAAATGTGCACATGTAATAATACAACTCTGAGATTGCTTTTAAAATCTCACTTCAAACAAGGGAAATACTATAAGCGGGAAGATATGAATAAAAAAGGAGATAAAGAGAAAAGATAAATGAGCTGCCGCACAGATAAGAAGTCTCAGAGTTAACATTAACCTAAAAAAACTTACGTGATAGTTCAAAAAATCAAATATTTCATGTTTGTTTGTTTGTTTGTTTTTTCATCTCTAAGGATATATCAGCAAAATTATTCTAAACAGTGAGGTGTATAATGCACTGACATGCTACTGTATAGTACTGAACCTCATATATATTCTCTCTAAAAGCAAGATCTGCTCCTAAACAAATGAAATAGAGTTTAAAAGAATCCAGCCTATGTGAGGTGGTTTCAGTGTCATGGGGTAAGTGGAAGCTTTAGACAAGTCCTGTCTTAGCCTCAGGTTTTGGAAACAGTTAAAATTTAAGGAATCACTCTGATCCACAAGTCCTAATAATGACAAATCATGTCCATTTATAAAAATTAATTATTTATTAAACAGACAAGAGACAACAGTTGAAAGATCTTAATCAGAATTACTTACTACTCAGTATAAAACTAAAGAACTACTAGTAGATTACAGCATAACATAAAACAGTGCACTTTATCAAGGGATATAGCTATATTAAAGCTAGCAAAAGAAATAGTATTGATCAGGAGTCAAATGTAACTTACCACTGAAATGACAATAATGTGCACAGATTCCTCCACTTAATCCCTGGGCAGTAATTCCAGGCATCCCTACTCAAGGGAGAAACTCCACAGTGTTCCAGGGGAAATGTACAGGTTTCTGGTTTTTGGAAGTCTGGAGTGGCTTTTATGGTCATAAAGTGAGGGGTCTGTCAGTCAGAAATCTGGTTTATCTTTCCAGATCTCACTTCAACAATAAAATGTTTATTTGTGGCTGGGAATGCCAGACCAGGGTTAACCCCATGGTGCCAAATTAACTCACTACAGGATAGCTTGTCCTGCTTGAGTTATCTAACACGTTAAGTAACAACAAATAAACTCTTCTGAGGGGTGAGATGCCCTGCTACATCCAGTCCCTGAACAGATCCAGATCTTATCTAGCAATAGAAATTAAGCCTGTGTAAGGAATTCTAGAAAGACAATCTGATTCTGTGGGGTATACACAATACAAGGAAAAGGAGCAGGTAACACAGCAAGTGGGAAAGTACTGAAGAAAATTTGGAAAAATGCTGTAATATGATAACCACTTTGAACTTGTAATTTAACTACTTATTCTGACTTTGTCCTCTTTTATGTTAATTCTTTCACAAGTATTTAAACAAGACATGATTTTCTCCATATACTTAAACAGTCCTTCAATATCAAATTTACACTATTCGTTAATAAAGAGTGTACCAATTACCTACCTTAGAATCATTAATATATTATTATGCCATGAATAAATTAACACTTAAAATTTCAACTGTTTTCAGCTTTGGTTTCCATTTTTTTGGTTTAAAAAAGCAAAGAAGTATTCCAACCCATAGGCTGGAGTGGTCAAGAAGAAAATATATGAATAAAGTTGTCCTGTTGCTGTTTTTTTTCATAATATGTACATCCCTTCTGAAATAATCACATCATTAAAATAAATTAACTGTAGGTATTTCTTCAGTCTATTAACATTTCCACATCATATATCTATGTTCAAATATAAGATCAACTAATAAATAAACAAAAATTTCTCTAAAGTTTCTAGATTGGGTAGTAATGCACATTAACTTTGAGTTACTGCTTGTTTACACAAGTTTGCAATTGGGTAAAAAAAGTGCACAGACTTGCACAAGAGGAAAAAATGGTTCACTTATCTACGGTAAAAGTAAAGGATAACTTAATAAGCATTATTTATTTTAAGAAGAGACTTTAAAATACCTTTACCTTGTTGTTTAGCACAACAAGGAAATGCAGAGATGAGACAAATCGTCTCTATGAAGTCTGATCAAGATCCTATATTTCTCACTAGAGAAAGTGGGGATCTTATCAGTGCATATAAATACCTAAAGAAAGGGAGTAGAAGAAGGAGCCAAGCTCTTTCTGTGGTTTCAGTGACAGGACAAGGCGCAATGGGCACAAACTCAAACACAGGAGGCACAGTCTGAACATAAGCAAATAATTTTTTAACTGTGATGATGCTGAGAACTGGAACAGGTTGCCCAGAGAAGGAGACTTCTTCCTTGGTTTCAAAATTCATCTAGACATGACCCTGGGTAATGTGTTCTAGGTGGCCCTACTTGAGCAGAGGGATTGGGCAAGATGACCTCCAGAGGTCTCTTTCAACCTCAACCATTTTGTGATTTTGTGATATACTTCCCGGAAGAAAAGTGACTATTAAAATTATATATATATA
>VXBB01004049.1:130490-141783 GCA_013399915.1 Illadopsis cleaveri | reverse complement strand
AAAAAAAAAAAAAAAAAAAAAAGACTGCTATCTATGAAACAGCCTCACAGTTCTTACCATAGAATTAAGACAGAAAACTTTGTTGCTTGAAATAAAGAAAAAATTGCTTTTTCTTTCTCTAGGTGAATAATGTTATTGTGAAAGTTATATATCCTCATAATTAAAAATTACGGGACCTGAATTCAGTTCTTCTGAATTTAATTGCTCCACTTAGACATTTAATTAAAATCCCTAATCTTAGCTTGGTTGAATATAAGTTTGGTATACATCCTTGTGTATCTTCTATATTCTCCTGAGATTTAAATAAAAGTAAGGTCAACCTTCTTCACAGAAGCTCTCTTTTCAAAGGTTTATTCTTACAGCAAAAACACCACTAAGCTAAAACTTGGCTCACAGGTCTTCAGTCCAGATAGGAAATTATTTTCTAGAATCTAAGCTATCACTACTCTATATTTTTAGTCTAGAATGAAGAGACTAGGAGGAGATTTCATCATTACGTATAAATGTCTCAAAGGCAGGGGCCAAGAGGATGGTGCCGGACACTTCAGTGGTGCCCAGTGACAGGATGAGGAAAACTGGCCGTAAACTAACACACAAAAAGATCCACCTCAACATGAGGAAGAACTTGTTTACATTGAGGGTGGCACAGCACTGAACAGGCTGCCCAGGGAGGCTGTGGAGTTTCCCTCTCTGGAGACATTCAAAACCCACCTGGAGGTGTTCTTGTGTCACTTCCTCCAGGTGACCCTGCCTTGGCGGGTGGTTTGGACTGGATTATTTCCAGAGGTTGCTTCCAACCCTAACAGTTGTAGGATTCTGTGACTGCATAATCAAATTTAATTTTTTGGTGCTTGAAATCCACGTAACAGAAAGAAATAATTGTTTCAAAAACTCTGTATATGTAAGGTCTCATTCTATACTGTTGCATTTTCAGTGTTATAAAATTAATTCTAACAATGATAATAAGCTCACAGTGGCATAGTGGCCAGTAAGTACACATCACTGATCACCCGTTAAGAATTCTTTTTCTTCCATTTACTTTTAAATGCACTTATGTTTGCTTTGAAAGTAGATTATGAATACAATTAAGCATTGAAATTAATGTTGAAACTGTTGAAATAAAACAATCTTCATGTTTTATCAAAATTTTTGTTCATTGTGATATTTCTATTTCTATTTTTAATTCAAACATATAAATATGTTTTATGTTTATCTTCCTTAAGATCGATATAAATAGAAAAAAAATATCATTTTTTCTATACTGTAAACTAGATGATATACACAAAGAAAATACTGATGGTTTGTACAAATTATAAATCGATTGATGTTAGCCTTTTTTTGACCACAGATTTCAAAATCGAGCACACAATCCTAACAAAAGAGTGAGTTAAATAAGGAACATTTTTTGCCTAATGAGTAACTGGAAACAAGATATGTGACTGTGTGATAATAAGATAGAGTGATAATCTCCAAATTAACACCATATTCACCATTTCTTCTTTGTGAAATAAGTGACGATTTTCTTACTAAATTTTTGAATGGTATAATTTACCTATCACTTGTCATTTTTGCTTGGGTCTGTTTTATCATAGGCAGAAACACCTTAATTCAAGTAAAGCATTTTTAATGATTATAAAGAATTAGTTTGGCTTTCTTTTATTTAGATGTAAGTAAAGAAGAAAGTTATCATATTATCTAAAAAAATCAAATACTTTTTATTTTACATGGTATGCCATGACGTTCTTACATTTTGACCTCCCCAAAAGAAGGAAACTTTCATTAATGGTACTTTATAAATATAGTGACACGAAGTGAAGGAACTCATGTAGTAAATGCACTCTAAATATGGAATTTGCACTCCTACTCCTACTTATGGTATGCCAGGAGACTTGTACTGAACCATATCAAAATAAGCAGTCAGCAACTGTTTTAATATAATTGAAATGGTAATGACAAATGTATTTAAATAATGATGGGCAGCAAATTTTAAACTCAAAAGTCAGATCACTGAAATCAACAGAAAAGAAGTGCAGGCATGATTTGCTGAAGGACAGAAGACATGCAAAACCAATGAGCATTTGACTTTGTTTCTATCTAGGGAGGGGTTTCTTTTCTTTTCTTTTTTTCACATTAACTTCAGTGTCAATTATGGAATGTGCTGATATATGGAATAGTGGTGGAACAACTGAAATCAAGACTTTCTATTTTTTTTCTGCAGAACGTGGTTTTGCATTGGTATAGCAATTCTTGACACTGTAACGTAACAGCTGAGATTTCTCTCCCATATATCCTTTTTTATTATACAATCTCATTATGGATAGTTTTCATTTGGATTGTATCAGGATTGGAACTAACCAAGTACCAGTTTTCTGACCTTTAATTATTTCTCCAGCTTTCTGATGTTATTGATTTCTTTAAAGTGTGTGTTAAAAATGTTTTGCTCGAGTTAGCTTTTAAAAGCTCAAATATAGAATATGTGCCACCTGTCCATATGGGCCCTTTTGCAATCTGAAAGGCTGCCCTGTATTCTGGAATGTTTCCTTGTAATCAGTCTATGCTTTCCTTTGATTAAGATTATCCAGTTTATACCTAAACAACCTTTTCTCTTTCCCACTGTCATGTTTATGGCCTTCAATTACATGCCAGTCTTGCTTCATCGATTATACTGAGCTTCCACAGTGTTGCCCTCAGCTTTCTTCATTTTGAGTGTTTGGAATCTTGCAAGCAGATTCTCACGCAGCTTCAGCATAAACAATGTATATTTTTAGAGATGTTTTCATATTTCTCCTCTGGGAGGAGAATGTGATTGATGGTGGTGTTCACCATCCAGGTTGAAGAGGTGGTGACCTAAATGACCAATCTCTTGGCCTCTGTACAAACTGTATGTATGGAGTTGGATTGTTGATAGAATAAAGAAGAAGATTGTAGAATAAAGTAACATTAGCTTTCCCTTCACCTGCTGCCTGCCTCGTTCCTTCTGCGGGTCCGATCCTCCTACACCACAGTGGTATAATAATGTCAGAACGTGCATGTACCTTTCCAAACAAAACCAAGATTTCTAAACTTTAGCATATGGAGGGAGATTGTTTGTTTGTTTTCCTTTTGTTGTTCTTATATATTCTCACTGCATTACAAAAAGAATTACAAGTGTAACTGAAATCGTCTGTGGTTAGTCTGAGCTATTTTATGAACTCACTCAAAACAAGAAAATGTAAACTTAATTTGTGCATATAGACAAGATCAGGAGTGGGCATTGAATTAAAGGATGTCCAGATTACTCTTAACAAAGCAGAATAGAATTTTTCATTTGTTGGAAAACTAAGGTGTTTCTGTTCAACACTGTGGCCCTAGAGCACCGCATAAAACAATTTTGTAGTTCCTAAAAATGAAAGTTTATGTGCAGAGACGTATTGAAGTAAAGCAGAAGAAGAGGAAATTAAATAAACATGTTGTTAATATTTTACTAGTATTTTATTTGTATTATTCTTGCTGTTGTTAAGAGTACCTGGAGATCTTAACAAATTGTACTATATTCACATGTTATAGTTGAAAAGTATGAAACAAAAATATGCAGAATGTTGGTATTTTTTATGTCTGGACTGAAAACATGTACCTGAAGATAAAAGAAAAACAAAGAAAGTACTAGTAATGACACACCAAATCTAGCAGTCCTTACCTTGATGAAATAAAAGTCATTCTTATTTTAAAAAAATCAAAATTGCAATCTGATGTGTAGGCATCACAGTGGCACAATTTGTCATTCTGTGAGTCTGACACAGTTTGTCATTTCATGAGTCTGACTGATAACTGTTGAAGTCTGCATTGGTGATAGAAGTATTGAACTATTGAATTGTTCCTTCTTAATTTGCACAGGTACAGGTTGAAACTTCTGTGCCAGTCTAAGATAGAAGACCTTTAAAATAACACAAATTATTTTTCTGGACATTTTTTATTCAGAAAGAAGCAAACATTACTTAAAAGAATTTTGAAGTCTTTCAATTATGCAGTTTCCTGTTACCAGTGTATTACTTCAACAGTCAAGATAATAAACAGGATGGGTTTTAACACTTAGTATATATTTTATTTTACAATATGCAAAATGTGTAATATAAAGTAAGTATTATTAAAGACAAGGATTGATGCCAGAAAACATATAAATTGGGGATGAACTCATCTGTAATGACTTGGCAGCCCACACACAGTTGTCTAATCACATTTGAGATACCCAAAACATTGTGCCTGGCCTTCAGGTTCTGCTTCACAAGGAAACAGTTCTCCCATCAATACCAAGTCATGTTTGTTAGATTTCCTGATATCTCTAATATCCTATAACATTCAAAATGCCTAGTAACATTGACATTTGGGTAAATGAATCAAGCTTGTTCTGTAGCCTGCACAGAAATTCTTGGGCAGTGTGCTAAGTGACCTTTTGACTTCCTGTTAATATTATGTGACCATTGTGCATCAGTATCATAAGTCATATTGCTGTGGCGGGCTGTTCCCTCATGTACTCAATTGTCCTAAGACAGATGTCATTTGTATATCTTCTTATCAATATATGTAAATACATTGTGGGAGGAGGTAAAAAAGATGCACCAAGACTGTATCCAGAGTTGTTCAGTGCCAGGACAACACAAGGAAATTCAGGTAATTCCATTTAGGCATAAGTAAAAGAAAATACTGTGAGGTGGATCAAACACAAGATGAGATTGCCCAAAAAAGTTGTGGAGGCTTCATCAGTGGAGACATAGTCCTGAGCAACCTATGGTAACTGACCATGATTGAACAAGGATGTTAAACCAGATAATACCCAGGGATTCTTCCCAAACTTAGAGGTTCTGTGATTTTTCTCGCATTAATAGTCAGTCTCTGTCAAACTTGTTAAACTTTTAACAGGTACAATTTCCTAGAGTAAAGACAGCTTGATAACTCATTGCTTGAAGCATCTCGTCCTTCTGTCTTAAGCCAGTCTCTTCCTGGCTTGTTCTAATGTGCCTTCAATCTTGTGCTGCAAAAATAATGGGAAATCAATCCCTATCCTCCTTGCCCCCTTGCCCATAATTTTCGCACCCCTCTTGACCCTATAAACCTCTGTCAGGTTCTCCTTTGCAAATATTTTACTTATAATGAAGAGTCCAAATTTATTTAGCTGTGGCTTAGTCATTCCTTCTCAGATTGATTTAATGCACTACCTTTGTTTCTGTTTTTCTGAAGCTTTCCATTTTAATACACTTTTTCTGAAATCCAGTATATACACTCACATAGTGACCTAATTCTTTACAGTTTAATATAGTAGTTGTCTATTACTTTCAAACAATTCTTCAAGTATAATCATCTGCTTGTTATCTACTGCTACAAAATACTGAGCAGATATTCATATGGAGCAATTTACCTTAACCCCCAGATTACAGATGGACTCACAATGATCAGCTCAGAACACATAATTTTTTAAGCAATGTGATATGCTTATTTATTTCTATATTTTGATTTAATGGATTTATTGCCCATCGGTATAGTAAGAACTTTTCATGATTATTCACAAACCATCTTCGTACTTGTTAAAATGAATAACACAGTAATATCAGAGAATTTGTCATTTCACTGTTGTCAAAGGTCACATCAGCATATCTGGCACAGTTTCTTGGGGATCTCCCCTGTGAACTCCAACCACTATGAAAATTGATCATTTATCTTTATGTTCTATTTTCTGTCTCTTAATCATGCAAAAACGTCTATTTTCATCTAAAGTTTTTCTATTTCCCTGTCAAGACTTTTGGTAATCTAACAATACATGCCAGTGGGATTGACTCCTATTCACAAACTTGTTGACTGTTTGACAAGGTATGTAAGGCAATAAATAATTTTCCAAAAGCCATGCTGATTTCTTCCACTATTCCACATTTGTGCACAGAACAACTACTTCTGTTCTTCATCTACCAAATTGCCTAGTATGTATTAGATTTACAGAACTGTACATCATTGCATGTCTTTTCAAGCGTTTTCTCCCAGGAGCTGCACTTGTATTTGCATAGTATATTTCCTACATATAAAGAAAGAAATATTCTTAATACCATAACTGCAGCAAGCAAACTGCGAAAGAGCTACAATTAAACAAAGTTTAATACATACCAGGAGATTAATAGGTGAAGCAGAACCTTATTGGAACCTTCAGGACCCTCAGCACAGAAACATAATTTGAATGACTAGATAGACTCCAAGTTTCATTTGTAAGATTTTATTGTCTAGTGGAGAATGGTTTCACAGATATCCTATTGGTTTCAAATGTCTGACAGCTTGCAATATGCAAGGCCTTATTAATCTAAAGGCAAAGGAATCATCACTAGTGCATTTAAAATGCACATTTTTCTCTCTGATGTCAAGGTAAATTACAGACTATCACTCTGGATCAGTTTTGCTGTAGTCTTTTAGAGAGCAAAGTCAAGTTAATCAGTACTCTACAAGCAGGAGGACAAAAATGAGACCAGTCTTGACACATAGGGTAGCGTATGTTAAGTGTCCTCTGATTCGTTAGAAAGAAATACACCATCTCCAGGAGGTTTTAAGCTACACATGTAATTAAATCTTGGCAGATTCAATTTTTTACAAAATGACAGAACAAGAATTCAGCTATCTGATGAGTTGCTGAATTCCTTGCTAATAGAAACTTACATTTTGAAGACGAAATTTTTGGTGGGCTATGTCATAATTCAAAATCTAAAATTTGTTAGTATTTCCTTACATTTGGTTAACCACTCTTAGAACTATTGTGTACCAAGGTCCTTATCAAGACTGAAACCTGATTCTTCCACGTACTATGTTAATATGCAACAAAATGTACTTTATCTCACATAGGTGGTCATATAAAGATGAAAGCTAGTATAGCGTTGGGAAACTGAATCTTAAATAAGTGAAGAGAAGCTTTTACTTTCTGTATCTTGAGCTAGGTACAAACCAAGCACCTATATGCAATACATCCCACTTAGCTTTAGTGTCACTGAAGTCATCTAAAGTAGTTGTCCAGAATCTGTGTGATGCTCATGAAGAAAGTTAAACTTACTATCTGCACAGCTGTTTGCCTCTGACTATTACACACCTGGTTGTTTATTTTGGGGGCAAGCTGGATGTACCACAACAGCCTTTCCATCAGACTTTTCCTTTGATAAGAATTGAGGTTTGCCCATATAAAAGAAGAAGATGAAATGGAGTTTATGAATTCCAAATGTAGGGTCAGAACATGATTAGAGACCGTCAGAACATGACTGGAGTACACTTTTAGATTTAGCTTGATAATATTCCAGATTTCAACAGTTTAGATACAACCACTGCAAATTTCACCTTCAGATTACGGTAGTTTGGAGATTTGTCTTAAAAACCCGATCTTGCCTGTCCATAGCTTTATAAAGTTACTGTTTCCAATAAGAAAAACTCTTACCACAAATTTTCTGATTATCTGTTATATGCTGGTTTGGGTTGTGGGTTTTAGGTTTTGGTTGTTTTTCTTGTTTGATAGGTTTTTTTGTTTGTTGGGGTTTTTTTGTTTGTTTGTTTTGCTTTTGTTCTTGCTTTTATTTTCTTGATCAACTTAAGGATAAGATTACTTCCTGTTAGTTTGCTTGTTAGCCATTCAAATTACCAAGTGACCACTGGAAACAGGTGCAATGGTTCATGTTATCAGTTTGATGGAGGAACTGAAGTACGCCATGTTACTCACTTATGGAAAGAAAAATATTAAAAGATTATTTCAGTGAAATGTAAATCTCATTTAATTTGGGGAGTATTTAAAATATATCTGTTTTTTGAGGCCATTTAAAAAAATGTAAAATTAATTCAAAGGTTTTACCAAATGTTTTGGTAGTTCTTGAATGAAGCTATGTTTTGACTTCACAAAAAAAGCCCAGGCAAGTATTCCTTAAGTAAGCCTATCCTTAGGAATAATGTCTTGCACATCACACTAGAGCTATTGACTAGAATGATCATATGTGAAGAAAGTCAAATATATTTCTCTGTGTCTGAGGAAACATTTGCATTTCAGTTCACTATGAAGCCAGAGCAATTCAATTGACAGTAGATCAGAATTTGGCACTTGGTTTGGGCATTTTCAACCCCTAGTGGCATTTTTTTATTTTTCATTACAATTCTGATGAAAAATTTAATTTGAGAAAGTAATTAATTTGCTTGTTCCCTTGCCATCTGAATCTTTCATGGCTCAGCGTATTCATCACAAGGGGTCAAGCATGGTTAATGAAGCAGTTACAAGCTCACTGGCAACTACTATGCCAGCATTGTTACTGAAGTGTAGTCCAATCCTCTCATTACAGTTGTCTATATTAGGGCACTGAATTTTTTCAGAGCCTCCCTTAGCTGTATCATCATCATCATCATCGCCATCATTCTCAATACTATACAAAGGTTTTTCCTCAAATCATGTTATGAAACTACTTTGTTTACATGTCAACAGATGGTCTTTGCCTCAAAAAGCATAGAGGTAAAGGACAGAATGAAAAATAGTTAATCTGCTGATGGCATACTGAGCCATATTCAGCTTCAACTGTCATTTCAGAACCACTCGATCTCTTAATCAAAATCATTTGCAGATCATTTTCACTTGTCTCCCTAAATAAATTAGTTAAAAGAAACTTTTATTCTGCAGAAATGTTAAGCAGAGAAAGACAAAAGCAGGAGATTTTTTTTTGTAGTTTGTAAGATAAAGACTTAACAATGATCACCTCTGACATGAGGACAGTACAATACCTGTAAAGTTTTTATTCCTGGTACTCTTCTGAATGTGGTTTTCTTGTAAATGTTTTGAGAGAGGTGATATATTTGCAGAGATTTTGTAGTCTAATGTTTATAAACACTATGTATGTAGCTGTATTACAGCATTTACTAAGATTCAAATTTGCATTAGATCTTCTATCCTCCACAAATTGTCAAATTTTAAAATTTTCCATCCTCCCGTATTATTATCTTTGAGCGGAAAAGACTGAAAGGCAGAGGTCATATTTACTTATGCCTCATCTGATATGGCATCTGACTTAGCAGTTTTATTTATCCTTTTATGAATAGCAAAATATTCACTGTGTAAGTGCTACAATGTGACGATTCTACATTAATGATGGTTGTGATATAATGGTTTTATTTCATTATTTGTTTGTCAAGGTAAAAATTGATTTAATTTCATATTATGCATATGATAACGTGTCTTAATTTGGTTATAGCTAGTATTTTACAGTATTCCATTAAGGCGATCAAGATGCTTAGAGGGGTTTTCTTTAGCGGTTTCATTATTTTTTCCTTGCATAATATAAATAAAATATACCTCAGAAAAATGAATATCTAATATAGTTTTCCACTGAGTTTACTGGCAAGCTAGTGTTCATTTCAGTGAAGGCAAAAGGTTCAAAGCACTGCATTTTGTTAAAGGCATCTTTTGTTATACATCTGCTTCAAAATCTTATGTCCTATAATCTACTACTGTCAGAGACCAAAATATAGTTTATGACATAAACTTTTTTATGAAGGACTTTTAAAACTGTATTACAAAGGTAATTGGCCTGCAGAGAAGGCCACCATGCCCTGAATAGGCCTCTTGACTGAGGATTTACACCATTCCCTGTTGAAGATAAGATAAAGTGTCAATTCAGGGCTGGGGACATTCTAAAAGCACAAATTCAGCACCTTCAGCGAGGAGATGACAGCCCCAGGGCTATCAGCTGCCAGGCTGGCACAGACCCTCCACCAAAGAGTGGGAGGAGAGAGATTTGGGTGTGTGTTGGAAAAGCCTCAGAGCAGAGGCAGTGGCCGCCTCTCCTCCCTGAGGGCCCTTCACCCGGGAAAAGCTCACCCACAGCAGAGGCGTGTCATGGCCCAGCAAGGGGCCCCCAAAGGGGTCCCCAGACCCTGCACCAGAGCACTAGAGATGATGGAATAGACCCTCATTGTTGCAAGGGCCCCCTGCAAGGCAGGCACCTGGGCCTTCTCACCTTCCCAAATCAAGAATCAACCCGCGGAATTCTCCATTCTCTGGCGTGTGGCAGCAGAAGCAGGGGGCCCTCACCACCAAGAAGATCAGATGGAGGGGAACAACGAGACATGGCTGGGACCCTCGGATGGGTGATATGCTTCCACCTAACTCCTGTCACTCTCTCCTGTCCCCCACCCCCCCACACACTTCTATTTCTTCTCTTCTCTTTCTTTCTCTCTGCCTCTTTTACTATTTTAAATAAAATACATCAAATTTTTGGCACCAACTTCTAACCTTGTTTGGTTATAATCACATTAATTATTTTGAATCTACTAAGTTCTTTCCATTTCATGCACNGGACTTTTAAAACTGTATTACAAAGGTAATTGGCCTGCAGAGAAGGCCACCATGCCCTGAATAGGCCTCTTGACTGAGGATTTACACCATTCCCTGTTGAAGATAAGATAAAGTGTCAATTCAGGGCTGGGGACATTCCAAAAGCACAAATTCAGCACCTTCAGCNATTTTCTTTGCTCTTCTGGGTTTAGATCAGATTGCAACAACTACAATCCAAAAAAGCAGTTTGGTTAGGAATTATGGTTATCATGCATGACAGCATAGTATTTCCCTGCCCTTGATGAATACTCCTTTTCTTTCCCCAATGCTTCGACTACACTATTAGCTTCCTCAGATGACTAAAACAACTAGTCTCCTTCAATGAAGGATTCCTAAAGGAGACAGAATGTGAGTTTCTCTTCTTCTGGGAAACTGATTTTATAATGGTGAAGGTGTCAGACATAATTAAGATGAATGATTGTGTACCCAACTAAATGAATTCTATTGTTGTAAATTTGACATTTTTCCTATACTGTTCATGAGCCTAATTGGAACAAATCAAATGTACATCTTCATAGCAGGAGTCAAAGACAGGATAAAGTACACAACACTGTTAAATAACTGCTGAAACTGCAGAAGTCTGAAGTCCTCCTTTAGACATAATCCTGCAAGTATTCTCAACACAAATGCTGAAGGAGCAAATTTTATGTTTTCAGATGAAAATGTGATTTATATAAGAAATTTTGTCAGATTTTCTCATTCAGTGAAGGTAGTAAAAATAGTACAATAATGTACAGAGTCTCTCATGAGATATTTGGATCATTTTAGAGGTTAGTGAAGTAGACAAAAATAATGTCCACTACCATTCTTAATCATGTCTTTCTACCATCTTGTCCCAAAAATCTTTAAACTTTTCTCATGGTTGGTTTCGGGGTGGTTTTTTGTTTTTGTTTTTTTTTTGTTTGTTTGTTTGTTTGTGGGTTTTTTTGGTTT
>VXBB01004049.1:103886-126501 GCA_013399915.1 Illadopsis cleaveri | reverse complement strand
AGCAGAAGGGGGGGGGGGGCGGGCCCTAGGGGGACGACTACTTCAACAATTGGATTCAACAGTTCATGAAGATGGTGATAGAATACTTTGTGTACATCCCATACTACAACCCAGGACACTGCTCAATACTGAAAACTTTTACAGCTAAAAAACATTGGTAGATGACAATATAAAATATTCATAATCAGCTGTCAACCTGATTTCAGTGGGACAACTCACATCAAATAGATCTTGTAAGTGTTTAGGATCAGCCCCAGGCTCTGTCGCTAAACTTTTGTTAGGCATAATCAGTGTCTCACACACAGAATCATTAAGAGGTTTTTCAACTGCTGTAATGTGTGCAGTAGCATACATTATTTTTAAATCTTGTTTCTAAGAATTATATAAAAAATTAAGGAAAGGTTGAAAATCTATAGTTTAAATAAGCATTGAACAGATTGCTCAAGGTGGTTATGGGATCTCCATGACTGAAGGATATTAAAAGCAGGAAACACAAACAATTTTACTCTGGGGTAGGAGGACAGATTACCTAACTTCTTGAGGTCCTTTCAAGAAAAAATCATGAGGATTGTGACATGTCTATGCAGAGAAGCAAAGTACTTCTTTCTTTCCTAATGGTGCTGCAAACCTTCAGTCTGCAGGTCATTGAGGAGAATGTCTCTTGGTCGTCAAATTGTCATAAAGAAGCAAATAACTATCAGCTGGTATTCAATTGCAGGCTGCTCCCTCCCTACAGCAGGAAAGAAACATAAAATTAATTGAAATTCTGAATGAAAACCAATTTGCTAGTCCAGTCCTGAGCTCTGGTCACATCCTTATTCATGAAAGAAGCTTTCATGTTGCAATCTATCCCCTAGGAAGAGTATAAGGGGAATGAGGATATACTATATAATGATTCTATAGGGCCTTATAAAGGATCAGAGAGGGTATATCTATCTATCTATTTATCTGTCTGTATATCACTATATATGAAATCATATTTATGGAGATGGATGATTAGGAATTAGGATATGTACAGAATGTGTCAAATATGGTTATTATAAGGTGAAATGGCTTCTAAAATTGATTGGGTCATGACCAAATAGCATATGTCCAAAAGGGTTAAGGAAATAAGCAGAGAAATTGAAAAAGCTTTGGCAGACATTTTTATGTACTTCAGCTTTTCAAAATAGATCTAGTGAAATCTGATATGACTGGAGAGCAGCCAGCATAATGCTGTTATTTTAAAATGGTATAAGGAGAGACAAGGGAGGTAAAGACTCACTAACTCATTGGAATTCTCAGAGGATATGGCCATCAACGTAGACAAAGGAGATATGCACATCACATGGACTTTCAGAAAGCATTCAGCAAAATTCTATGTTGTAGGTAGTCTCAGTTGCAAAGTCAAGAAACTAATTAATAGCAGACATATTAAGCTGAATGGAGTAAATCAGATATAATAAATGTATGCTGAAAGTAGAAAATAAAGTTAATAAGGACATTTTTAATCAAGTCAGCTGCTAAAAAACCAAATATATAAATGAGATGTGACACAGCTAGACTGCTGCACTGCACTCATTCCAAAGAGTCTTTCCAAAGGAGGTGTCTTGCTTGAGACTGACTTGTTAATGTAGATCCTTTGAAGTCTGACATATTTGTAATACTATTGTACTACCCTCTGCTGTCAGTGCTTCCTCCAACATACTGCCCTTCTTCACTTTAACACAGGTGAATTTTCATGTTCATGAAAACATTTTCCTGTCATCCTCAGAAAAGAATTATTGTTTTTATGCACCATGGGAAACTGCAGCATAAGGTTCCCACACTGTCCTGTGAAAGGGAGGGGAAAGAACATCAATTCTGTCTCTATACCATTCAGTCCATGACAACTTTATTGATATTACTAGCAATGGAACAATTTTATATGTGAGGGCTGTGCCACAGGCTGAGATCACAAGTGTAACAAATAAGCATATTCCATTGAATTGTTATACAGTCACAACCTCTGGTAGCAAGTCAAGATAGATTTCTATTTGTAGGAAAAGTTCTATTTGTAGAACTGGCTTTGATCCTGATTAGTAATTCCTTGAGCCATCCAGTCCTACGATTATTATTTATGTTTCTATACTGCTTTTAAAGATGGAAGAGACGAAGAAAAAAACTACAGACTGATATATCAAAAGCTTTTATACCTTGAGTTGCCGTCACCAATCTTCCCTAGCAAATATACTACTAACAAAGCAAGGAATATATTATTTATTCAACATTTTCCACAACATTAATGAAGAACTGTATAAAATATTCCTTATCAGTTTTGATATTAACATGGGAATTAGTTGGGGATATTTTATGAGTTTAATACAGTCCAAAAAGAATGAGACATATTTCTAAATAATTAAGAAAATTTTTTTTAAGTTTTGTTTTAATGAGCAAGTGGAGGTTATCCTCAGCAGTGTATTCTTTCCCACAAACACTTTTAAGTTATTTTAAATATTTTAGCTGAATTTGTGTTTTAGGATGGCTTTATTCTGGAAATGTTCTTCTTGAGGATATGAAGCAACTATTTAGAAAATCATGTGTTAGTGCAGTCTTCTTAAACAGGCAACAGGTTATACCATATCTTTGAATGTACTGGTCACCAATTTCGTGATTTTTAACATTGTCTTTATGTCAGAAACTCTAAAAAGGTCAAGCAACTCTATAATATATATTTGTAGTGATGTGTTTTTGGTTTTATCAGTTTTATGTATGTTTTTGTTCCATGTTTTATATTGTTTTTTATAAGTTGTAATGGTTTGTCCCATGTCACCCATGTTTAACCCTTCTTGGTTTTACCCCAACCCTAGTTATGTGTCAATCAAGTTATACAGCCCCTGGGTCTTGTCTATCACTTTGAGGCCTCTCCCAAAAGTCTAGAAAGTTCCAGTGAGGGTCTCGAGTGATTGGACAAGACTCTGGCTGTCTCCCTGCTTGAGTTATTGATTTGTTATAATATGTGTCATTTACCTGCAGAGCCATACCCACATGATCCCTGATTTGTCCTTAGTTGAACCCATCCCCTGGTTCCTTCCCCCAACAAAAGATGTTGCATTCGGGTACTCCCTCTCTTTCTGCTAAGGGGTCTCTGCTGAGGCAGACACCCTGAATTGAGGTCATCCCCACTGCGGGATGAATAAAGCCAGTGGTTGAACCCTGGGCAGACTCCCTCCTTCTTTCCTGCTGTCGTCACTTCTCTCCTGTGGGCAAACCAGAGCCCATGGGATCAGCAAGATTCGTTCAGCTACTGAGCCGTACGCTTTTTGCTGTGGTGCCAGGGCTGGTCGAGGCAGAGAAACACTGACACCGTGACATATATTAATTCCCTTTCTGATGATAATTTACTTTTTTTTCTACACCATTTGAAGAAACAGTATTAGTGGCAGCAGATTTGCTCATCTGCAGAAATCACAGAATTATGGAGTCAAAGAATTATTTGGGTTGAAAGGGGCATTGAAGATCAGATGATGTCCTCAAGTTGCACCAGGTGAGGTTCAGATGAGTGATTAAGAAGAAAGTGTTCAAGAGGTGTGTGACTGCAGCGCTTGGGAATGTGGTTTAGTGGTCAACACAATGGTGCTAGGCTGATAGTTGGACTCAATGATCTTAGAGGTCTTTTCCAGCCTTAAAAATTATATGATTCTATGCTGTAATTCCAACCCCCCTGCCATCACCAGGGACACATTTCACTAGATCCAGTTGCTCAAAGCCCCATCCAACCTGACCTTGATCGTTTCTGCTGTTCTGGGCAACCTGTTTCAGTGCCTCATCAACTTCACAGTAAAGAATTTCTTCCTCATATATCTAATAATTCTACTATTCATTTGATATCCAAATAAGTCAAGTCTCTATACTAAAATTTTATCTAAGGCCTATGTTGTAGACCTTAAAAACTGAGTTCTGAGCTTCTGAAACTGGCTGTTAAGCTCCTTAAACTGAGGGTTTATAATACATAGTACTAATAAGATTTAAATCAATAAATTAAAAAAAAAATAAGAAAACACTCATCTAAACTGAATATGAGCAATCACCTACATGCAAAATAAATATATTGACCAAAACTTCTAAATTGGGTTGAATCAGTTCCTTGTGGAGATTTGCATGTGCTACACACATGTAAGTATAGTTCTATGATTCTTTAGAGTCTCCTCAAAAAAATTGGCCTAAATATATTTTTAAGTATTCTACCTCTCAGAATTTTTTTCCTGTTACCTATCTTTAACCATCAAGATACTGTGTTGTATGGGGTGTAGTTGGGAAGCTGCTGGCAAGAAGGGGCTGCAGAGGGCTCTCTGAGGTGAGACCAGGGCTGCCTTGTGCTGGACACAGATGGTTCAAGCCGGATCCAGCCCACCCACTGCAGGGCACAGCTCTCCTGGGGACACCTCACAGAAAATGTATTCAAGAAAGGGTTTAAAACACTTAACAGGGGGAGGATGGAACAAAAAGTGTAGAAAACAACCCTCCAGATACCAAGGTCAGAGAAGGAAGAGTAAGAAGACACCTGTAGCCTTTAGGGAAGTCCATGGTGGAGTAGATATCCATACACATGGAGCACCATACATCAGAGAAGTTAGATACTTCTGAAAGGTTGTGGACAATGAAGAGCCCAAGCTACAGTGGGGAAGACTTGGGGATGAAGAGGCAGAGAGGAGTTGTTACTGATGGCTAGTTATATGTCAGTTGGTGTGAGACTGGAAGTAGAGAGTTGGGAATGAGGGAGGTGGAAATGTTGTTTTTTTGCTTGCTGTTATCCAAATCTATTTTAAGTGACAACAAACTAAATTAAATCTCCCAAATCTGAGACTACTTTGCCCATGACATTATTTGGTAAGAGATCTCCCTATCACCCTTTTCTCAAATTTTTGCATCTGATTTTCTCCCCAGTACTCTAAGACAGCAGCTAGATGTAAGTTAGGCAGCCAGCCAAGGTTGGCCCACAACATACCTATGTAGCTTAACAAGATCTTCCTTTACTGAGAGAAGTTACTCTAACTACATGAGTAGGCAGAAGAAATTACTCCAAAACATTTCTATCTCTTTTCATTGTCTCTAGATGGAGCTAAGATTAAACAATCAATTTATCAAGCCTAAGGTTAAGTGAGATGAATTCAGTTGTGGTTGGCAAAATTAGAAAGTGGTTGGAAAGTTAGAAAGGAAACAAAAATTGCCAAAATTTAAAAGCGTTTCAGATTTACCTGATGAGATATGGTGTTATTTTCCTGTATCTGACAAACGTCATCAGATTAAGTTAATTAGGAAAAGTGTGATAACTTTTGCACTGACAAGTGTTAAAAGCAATAAACCATCAGATTAGACATCTTCAGTCAGAGAACATATGCAACATACAAGACTTTTGCGAACCTTGATCAACACCTAAAAGGTAACAGGCAGCAAGGAACTGCCTTGAAATAAGAGCAGCTTCTGCTGTTTCCAATGGAGAGATATCAAATACTGGAATTCATGTGGCACTAAAACAGAAGATTCTGTTTAAAATAGAAAATGGAAGTGCTCATCTATTTCAGTTTGTCTTTGTCTTTAACTTCTCTCACTAAACCACGGATATTTTAGGAGTCTCATGGCACCACCCATGTACTGATTTACACACTGTTCATCAGTGTTCCAACAGCCAAATCTAAATGAGAAAGACCATAAAGAAAGTTTTGTTATTTTACATTTTTCCCCATCATTCATTTAACAGGTTTTCTCAGAGGATCATTTGTAATACTTTCTGACCTACAGTTATGATATCTGCCTGCTTCCTGCTAATTAACAGACATGTCCCTGTCTTTTGCACCCAGTATTCCCCTGAAGATCAATTCCCCAGCCACGAACTTTGCTAATAGAAAATCCTAATTCAGTAGTATTGAAATACAAAAATAAATACAGTAGAAGAAGTGAAGATGACTTTGCAAAGAAGCCCATGTTTCCACAGTGTACTTCATCACTGATACCCACAGTTTCTAAGGTCTATTAAAAAACCCATTTCTCTTAAAAAGATGTATTCGAGGTATTTAACGCCAAAGAGTTAACCCCAAAGAGTTAGAATAACAGCAACTTCTTTCTTTTCAGTTTTTTTAATGCACTAATAATATTTGTTTAAAACTCATTCATAAACATGAACTGTGCATACACAATACAGAAGAAAAAACCAAAAAACCCAAAACGAACACAGCATACAAAACCTTCTTTTCAGCCATATATATATCCTAAATCATTAATTCCCAAATGGTAGTCTTTCATTGCTTGATGCTTAAAAAATGTGTCTGAGCTTCATGCGCATGTACTCTACAGAACTGTTGCCCTCAGGGAAACTCTACTGAATTTTAATTTTGATAAGATACTGAATATTAAAATTAAAGTAGTGCCCAACTGATGTCATCTTTATTAAAATGGAAGTAGTGGACTGAAAAAAAGGAATTAGAAGAAAGTAAGTACCACAGGAATTTATGCCAGGTATTCCTTTTGTTTTGCTTTCAGTTGTGAAAGAAAAAATAGATAAATGACTGTGTTGTTGAAATACTTAAGAAGAAGCAGTAAAGGGACTCATTATAACATAAAACAAACATTGCAGATATTTAATAACTTATAAATTACACTGAGACATAAATAAAAACACGCAAGCATTGCTTTCAGCAGTTCAACATGCTACAATACTTTTTTTGTTTAGTTGGTTGGTTTATTTTGCATTGTGCTTATTCTTAATGCATAGTAATCTTAGATTTTTAAAGGATGCAGAAGATAGCTAGATTCAGGGTTGGTGGGTTTTTTCCCTTTCCTTTTCCAAGTGGAAATTGAAAGCTAAACCTCAAGGTTATTTCTCCCTTAGCTTTTTCCTAATATAAAAATAGGAAGAATTTTAATATTCCCATTTATTTTCTTTGAAGAATATTGATGAATACTAGCACAGAATTGCCAAAAATTCTCCAGCCAGAACAATTAGAAAGACTCCTGAATAATAAGCTTTTAACAGTGCCTTTTCCAGCTCCTTTTCAGTCTTAAAATACAGACTTCTTGTAGCCTTGCTGTGTCCCCAAGTGTTTTCAGTTGGAGTTCCAACTTCTTGGTTTTTACAATGGCAGGTATAAGGGTCATTCTACAACAAAGTAAAAGGTTCCTGTGCACCATAAAGAATTTCTGTATCCTATTAACCTCCATGAACTGTTAGAACACCCCATGAGGCAATTAGGATATCAAGGTAAATCAGCAGCCAGATGAGCATTATGTTTTTAGGGTTGGTTTTTGTTTTTTTTTTTCAGGAATTATAGGAAAAAAAATTATATAATCCTTGTTTCAGGAAGAAACTAAAGACCTATGGTACCGACATTGAAAACATAAACTCCAGAAAGCCTATAAGATATTCAATGAACCATTGAATATTTTTACTAATCTTGTCTCCAGTGAAAAAGTGAACCAATTCCTCCTTTGTTTATACACTTAACAATTCAACTTTCAAAAAAAAATTTTCAAAGCTCTAAAAGTTCATTTCAAAAGACTACACTAAAGGAAGACAATGTAACAACACACAGAAAGTAATTTATGTAGAGTAATCCATTGATTCATTTGTTCAAATTGTCTAGTAAGACTAGTGATGTCCTTTGTTAAAAGTACATTGGTATTCCTAATATTCTTACAAAATAGGCACTTCCTACATAGCTATAAAGTACAAAATCTGAACAAATAACTCCCCAAAAACCCAAACAGTTATAGGTATTTCTAGCCCATGTATAGTTAGACTGAATTTTGTTCCAGACTTTGCTTAGTCTCTAATAACTGAGTTTTAGAAAACTAAAAATGTTCATGCAGTCATTTCACTAAGGTATGATTTTTTTCCAAAATTTTTTTTTGTTTTCTTCTTATTGTTTCTATTGCTGTCGTCATCACCTCTCCTCTGAACTTCCATAAATCTTATCTTCAGCATACCTTGGAAGTCTGCTTAAGTGACCCTGAACACCATGTACATGGCCAGCTCAGCATCTCAACATGAAGCTGAATACCTCAGAGAGAATATTTTACATGTCAGATGTGAATGACAGAGGAAGCTGGAGATAGAGCTGTTGTCTGTTTCAAGCCTTTCCATTCTTGCTCTAGCTGAGCAGTTCACAAGTTTGGCTCATCATTTCCTAGTCACACTTGGCTTCCCCCAACTACATCTGCCTCTTCAAAATGCTCACATACCTTGAACGAAGACTCATTCTTTATTTAAACAAACAACACACCAGCACAAAAAGTATTGGCATACAAGTAACCAAATGGAAAGATGGAGTTCAGTCATCCAGCAGCTTGAATCGAAAAATTACTTTCAATGGTTTTCCTTATGCATAATTAATGTCATATATATCTTCTTAGATGAGATTTTTACAAAAAAATTTCATCTTTTTTATCTGTCTTCCACCATCTTGCTGCAGTTGATATGTGGAAAACTTCTTACCCTTGTCATTATTTGTTATTTCAAAATTCTTGTTGCAAACACCTAGTTGGTTGAATGGATGAGGTGTTAAAGGGATTCATTATATTTGTCAATCATGTCCTAGCAGCATATAGACCTCATGTTTCACAGACTGCCACAGAACAACATTTAATTCTTTACTTTTTTTTAACCTTGACAAAAAATTAAAGCAGGTTTCTTGACTTTAGGTTTCTGTAACACAGATTTCATATTAATATATCCCTTCAAAATACACCTGTCCTACATAAGGAATATTTTATGTGACTACATCAAAATGAACATTTAATTCATATCGTTGTTAGTTCTCTTTTATTTTGTGAGCACAGCTATCCAACAACATTCTAAAGCCAAACAAGCTTTTACTTTATCAAGTAAAAAGATTCATGCTTACTTAAGATCAGCAATACAGGAGAAGTCTAACTCGCAAATGAAAAAAGAGAAGGGAATGCCACAATAGTGTGGTTGCTCAGAATAGGAGAAATGAGCAGACACAGAATACTCAGTAGTATGGAACAGAGAAAAATTCGTCTGGAAAACTCTGGGAAAAGCTGGAGAAATTCCCCCATTAAGCTTAATAAGTTGTTTTTAAAACTAATTCTTCTTTCATTTAAGCTTCAAATTGAGAAATATTTTCAATTATTGCCCAGACATTCACAGGGAAGAAGTTTGCACATTTTTTCAGCAAACTAAAGGAACAAAACCAACTGTCTTTATTTTAGGGGCAGTACAGAGTTGAAAGGCTAATAATTGAAAATAAACTTTTATTAAGAACACCAACAAATTAAAATAAAGCCAAAGCCAAATTCGACGTGTTCAAACTTAAAAGGTAAAATGATAACTAAAATCTTTGAGGGTGTGGAGAAACAGATTTTGAGCTTTCAGGAATGCCTGGAGTTTCCTGAAGACAAATATTATAATATTATCAAGGGTCTGTATTGCAGAAGGATGGATTTTTCTTATTTATTTTTTATCAGTTTCTATGTTCCATGATGTTAAAAGTGGAAGCTACCACGCAAAGTGAAGTTCTTCAGAGACAAGGGGAGGTTGCTTCTGCTGGAAAAAAAATATGTCCCAGGGGAAAAAAATTACCAAAACTAGCAGGATATTGCCAAGTAAAAGGATCACACCAATAGCAAAAACAAGTCACTTGCAAACATGGAAGTTGCTAAAAAGAGCAGAGAAAAGGCACTTAAGTCATTAAGGTGATAGAAAACTGAAATTTAAGTCTTAATAGCAGATGATTTTTGCAATTTCATTATCTCAGGAAGGTATTATTAGATGGAGACCCTAAAACTTTGTATCTTCTCTTTCAATCAAGAAAACTATGGTCTGAGCCGTTAGATGTCTGTATGTTTGATCTTAGTAAGACTTAAACTCCTGGACTGTTAAGAAGACTTTGAAAAAGAAGATAACACAGAAAGGAATACAGAAATTGAGAAAATGTGCAACACAAGCTTGAAAATGTGAATTGTGACAGATTAGTATAACAAGATTCTTCCATAAAGTCATTATTATATGGGTAAAAAAAAGAAAAGGAAGGTGATAAACCAAATCCACATGAATTTCAGTATGTCATGTGCCCTTGTGGCCAGGAGGGTCAATGGTGTTGTGGGGTGCCTCAGGAAGCATTTGGCCAGCAGGTCGAGGGAGGTGATCCTCTCCCTCTAACTGACCTAGTGAGGCCATATCTGGAGGCCATATCCTTCCAGTCTTCACAGTCTAAGAAAAACAAGGAGATGCTGGAAAGGGTCCACTGGAGGGCCATAAATGTGATAAGGAGTCTGGAACATCTTTCTTATGAGGAAAGATTTTAGGTGCTGGACCAGTTTAGTCTGGAAAAGAGAAGATTGAAAGCAGATTTCATCAATACATACAGATATCTCAAAAGTGGATGCCAAGAGGAAGGTGCCAGACTCTTTTCAGTGGTCCCCAGCAACAGGATAAGTCTAGGCCATAAACTAAAACACAAGAAATTACACCTCAACAGGAGGAAAAACTTTACATTGAGGGTGGCAGAGTGCTCAGTAGGCTGTCCAGGGAGGTTATGGAGTCTCCCTCTCTGGAGACTTTCAAAATCCACCTGAATGCATTCCTGTGTCACCTGCTCTAGATGACCCTGCCTTGGCAGGAGTGCTGGACCAGATGATCTCCAGCAATCCCATTCAACTCTAACAGTTCTGTGAGTTGGTGATTCAGTCAAGAGTTAAACGTGTCACAATACTGGAAATATTACAAAGGGGAAAATCCAGAGATTAATAGAGGAATTATAAGGTGAATAGACAGCTGGCAACAGAGAGGATGCAAATAGGAAAATCTAAAACAGAAAAGTATCCGACTGGCTACCAACAAATCAAAGATCAGCTCAGAGATCACTGTTATTTAATAATTTCATTAGTGATATTGGCATGGATATTAGAAACATAATAATGAAGTTTGCCAAAGATACTATGTTGGAAACACCATCACACAGTGCTTAAAAATAATGTAGAAAGAACCTGATAACCTTGAGAATCATGGTAACAGACATTAAATTAAACATGGGTAATACAGATATTAAGTCACACACTTTATGATTAACACACAAAACTTTTTGTCAATAGAATTGTCAACTGAAAACTGAAAAGGAAGAGGACAAGAGTTTTAATATAGGATGTCTAAAGCTGCCAGCATTTTTTATCTGTGAAAGAGTGTAGTGGTGTGCATTTAGGAGTTTTCCAAAGTTCAGTATGTTTTTTATTATTTGTTCATAATGGTTCGTTCTGATATCCCTACCCCAAAACCCCGTGGTATCTCCCTGGTAACAGACATTGTCAATCACCTTGTGAAGACCTGGAAAATTCTGGGGAAGATGCCCTGCGATTCGATCAGGTACTCAAGTACCCACCTTTTTCATTGTTCTGTTAAGTATCCCTGTCCTGAGTCACATCCCTTCACCCCCTCCATTCTCCCCTCCGTTCTCCCCTGCTCGGGGTACGCCCTGGGTACTTAAGGTGAGAACAGAGGGCCAGAGCTCACTTTTTCCACGTGAGTGAGTCCCTGGGTGGAATAAAGCCTGGTGAAACCCACGTGAAGAGTCCTCTCTTTCTTCCACGCTGCCGACCACGCTCCAGCCTGAGGTTCAGACCCACCAAACATCAAAGGTACAAAGCTGTACCCTTCATACGCGGTCCGGTGAAAGAGCTAGCCGGTAAGCTGCACCGGACACCAGCATAAAAGAGAAATATACATGTAAGGTGTATCAGCTGATAAACTTTTCAGTGTAATTAAGGAAATATTGCTTATAACAAATATATCCATCAGGATACAGTCTTGGTAAACCAGGTTTGAGAAAAAAGAAGTCAAAAGGAATCAAGCAGAGGAAAGAGATAATGTAATCATGAGGAGAAAGTGAGCAGAAGATCAGAAATGTACAGGTTTTACCAAGTTTCTAATATGAATTCCAGTCAAACCAGGTGTATTAAATAAGCTTCAATTGTAAGAGCTTTTTAGAATGCATTCTGCAAACACCTCCAAGTTTCCACTTAGAAAAGCAGCTTTTTAATTTACTTCATTTTGCTTTATATTTACTATGAAAAGAAAGTTAGAGAGGTATGTCAATAAGATAGGTAATGAGTTTATGAGTTTATGAGCAGAACCATAAAGAAGATCTGTTGGGGAAAACTCATCTCAAGTAAGTTTACAGTGCTAAAAATATTCCTTTGCTAAAATTATTCAAAATGCTAAGTAATGTATTATTAACTGTCTTCTGCTGGGTGATACATAAAAACATTCTTCTAGTAGAAATATTGTTACCCACAACACACGAGTCTGTAAACTGCAGCCAGCTTTGTGAATGGTTATGTGATTTGGGAAACATGAATCCATGTTCCAATGAGCAAGTTATTATTTTCTTTTTCTGGGTTTGCTAAAAAATTACTGCATTAAAAATAAATGTGGAAATAAATTGAGCTGTGATGGCTTAATCTGATGGGATCATCAAGACATTAAAAAAAACTTATGGGAGGAGAACACAAAGCCAGAATTCAGTATTTTGCTAAATCTTCCAAATGTTAGAAAAAGTCAGGTAGTCTCTGTGTAGGTTTTATTGGAAAACCAGATAGATTGAAGTGATAGTACACTAACTGAAAGTATGGAGCACATCTAGCTCATTTAGGTGCTGTTTTATCTCCTTAGATCCTTAAAACACGGCATAACTGTTGAGGGAATAAGGTATCCCAGTGGGAAATTTATTTTGTGTTTAGTTTCATTCTGTCAAAATAGCTCTATATCAGCTTCCAGAATCAGGACCTTTGACCTATCCTTCTGGTCTAAACAGAAAGAGAGCATTGAACAAAGGATTCAAGCTAAAGCTGAGTGTATACTAAAGGAAATAGGCTGGAACCAGAAAAAAAAAAAAATTACACGCTTGTCTTGATGTCCCCAAGCAGATATGTTACCAAGGAGATTTTTTACTATACTTAAAAAAAACCCCAAAAAAACAAAAAACCAGGAAGGGTAAGAATGTACACAGGATTCTGTTGATTTGACTCTTTTTTAAATGTCTTGTCTATGTTTTGAATTAAATGATAGACATAGATTTGTTTTGAAAACACCAATACACATTTTTTTAAGGTATAATTTTAATGAATAAAGCAGATGACAAGAACAGTACTTTGACCAATAAAGAAGGGGTGGCCTGAGGGAGATCAGTATAAGGTAAAATCTGGGACACAGAATCTCCTCTGCCAGGTACTTCTAAGACTGAGCTGGAGTTGTTTAAGAAGTGGAAGAACAGAAGAGAAGGAATATGAATGTTTGATAATTTATTTTTTTAACAGTCTTACTGCCCAAGATGAAATCATATCCAGTAGTTAAGATTCTGCACTTACATATAGTAACACATGTATTTTAAATGTGTTCATCTGATTGAAATTACATGGTTCATCTCTGTAATAGTCAGGATAGTCTTCTTTCTGTACATATAGTGATATTTCTACCTGAAAGCAGACACCTAAATTGTATTAATCCAATTGTAAAAGCAGATATTTTTTACTTGACTACAAGAAGACTATAGAGTCTTGGACCCAATATATGTTATTTATATTTAGTCATATCAATCCCACTGCTGTGGACCTTTGTGTTCAAATATTGAAAAGTTCAATTCAATTCTTTATTTCATCATATTTCTCAGTTAATACTGTGAAGAGTTTTGCTCTTAAATCTAAGAATCCCTGCCTCAGCTCCTTACATACAACAGTATCACTGACATTTTATTTAGCAATTCTTGTGTGGCAATTAAAAAAATAACTAGTCACATTTTTTAATATCTGCCAATATTGGAATGGATTTAGCAATGCAATGGTTATAACCTTGGAATAAACATATGCCTGCTGTTCCACTTAACATATTTGTGTGAATGTAAATAGAAGAAGTAACAAAGATCTAAATCTAATGTATCTAAAATATTACAGAAAGTTGAAAAATATTTCTGTGCATTCTTAATTTTTTCCATTATTTCAATATGATGCACACTATCTTTTCCTTCAGTAGCACTTACTTGAAGCAGTTCATGATACTGTTTTTTATCCTTTTGCTTTTTCACCTGAAACACTGCTGGTGCCAGTATTGCTTCAAGCTCTTTAAAAGTAACGGTTAAGGGCCAGAAGTGCAAAGACAAGGACAAAACACCATTGCTTCAGGGCTGTATTCAATTCTCTTTAATCAGGCAGAGTTGCCATTGAAACCAGTGACAGCTCTACTTGAATAAGAAGGGCTGGATAGGGATTTCAGTACTACGAGCATGTAACTTAACAATCTGCCCTACATGGCAGGAAAGGACTAGCAAAGGAAGAACAAACAGTTCCTCTCAGTTAAAAAACCCTCTTTATATTCCACTTCTGTGGAATTGAAATAAAGCTGCAAATTTTTTGGAGAAACACGTTCTTTTCTCTCTTATTCCTCTGTAAACATGTAAACAACTCAGCCAAAATCCCTCATCCTTATTCCTATACATCTCTTCCCCTATCATGTCCACTTTTGTACAGGTGAGCTTTTCCATCTAAGAAACTTTCCTATAATGGCCAAAAAGAATAAGGAAGAACCTAAGTGCACTAACATTACCTAATGTAACCTAAGTACTCTGAAAATAGTTTAAAAATCTTTAAAAATCTTTCTTCTTAGCAGAAAAGTAAAAAAAAGTCTACAATATACTTTGAAATCAGAGGATATTCCCTAGCAGACTGCTTTGAGAGCCATGGAGGCATGACTTAAGTAATTTCTTTAGAACACTCTTAATTAGTACCATGAGAATAAAATTCCAATGATTTATTGTCAGAAAATAAAATAAATGGCAACTTGGTGCCCTCCTGACTTTAAAATATACAGTTTTGATATCCTTTTTTTTTTTCTCAGATATAATAAGTTTTGGTGAAAAATATGGTAACTGTAAAACACTGAGAAACAGCCTCAAGTGTGAATTTCCATGCTGCTAAATATATTGTCCTCATTTGCTGACATGGAGAGTCACTTGGCAGTCTCTGGTGCAATAGAATTATAGATTATGCAATTCTTAATCAGCTGTGTAATGCACAAGCTTTCCTCACCCAATTGTACCAGTTCAATTTAGGTCATTAAAACTGCCACAAGGCAGCTTTCCTCCTCTGGCATTGACTGTCTGGAAAGACATGATTTTCCAAGCAGTACAAGTCAGCAGTCACCTGCTGAGAGAGTCGGTGTGGCTTTTAAAAGCTGGTTCAGCACAAGAAGAAAAAGAGAGCTGACACTAAATATAGTTGTCAGAAACTCAAGTACTGGGCTTTTAAACATCTCACAAAACCAAACTGGAATGGAGTTAAAAACAGAAAATAGGAAAATTAAACAAACTAAACAAATGGAAAAAAATAAGCCTAGCAAAGATAACAGAAGGGAGAAAAATTAAAAGAATGCAAATAGAAAAGAAAGGTCAAACATTAACTCCCTATAGGAAGGTATTGAAAAATAAACCAACAACAACAAAAAAATGTTCATACTTAAAAAAGAGTTCCAAAGCTAAAAGTAATGAGTAATACTTCTCAATTAAAATGGATATTTTAGGTTTGATACTGTATGGAATTGATATCTCTCCATTAAAATTATATGAATTTCTTTGTTAACATCAGTCTGTAACAGGTGCAGTCTCAAAAAAGCACAGAATCCGAATATTTTGACCTAAAAGAAAATCCAAAAAAACCCCACAACAACAGATGAATAAATGTATGTAAATATTAATTATTTATATATACCTACAGGAATTTTCCAAGGATGCATCTGCCCTATTCACCTGCAGTTTCACAGGGGATATACACTCTTGTTAAACTGATGTATGGTGGCAAAAATAACTTAACACTGTACAAACAGATAGAATCTATTTTACCAAAGAACCTACTCACAATATGCTTGTATTTTGCTTGAAAACACATCTACAGAAACAAAGTACATGATAATATCCATGAGTACTGGGCATTAATTCGAGCTGACATTTGTTTGCCTAGGCAGGCTAAAAATATTAGTAAATATGAACAGCTTATTTGGGATGAAACAAGGAGGAACTGGTTACCATGGAGGGTGGCAGCAGGGAGAGGAAGAGAGATTTATGTTTCAAAATTCAGCCACTGAATTTAAATCATAACTCCTACATATCAAAGGTAGTGGATGAATTAATAATTGGTCTGGATTTAATTTTTTACTAAGTATTTCATAATAAACTCTAGAAAAAAATATCTTGCAAATCAATCTACTAGAATTATTTTTTTAAAACAGGAACTAGGTCAAATGAATGGTTTGTGGGACATTGGTTTTCCATGAGCAAGTTGTCCTGCCTCGAGGCTGGTATCTTAATTGCATCTGAGCATTGCAGTAGTCTTCCAAGATGGAAGAAGTATGCAACTCTTGAGATTTCCTCTGAAACACAACAAACTTGAATAATGTTAATTAGAAAAGGTAGAGTGGATCTAAAGAGAGAATGGATTTTTTTAATCTGATGCTGAAGATTTGTGTTAAACAGAAATAGGCAAAGATGGAATGAAGGTAGCAAAATTGAAATCATCAGCTCTAGTGATAGCTGTTTTAGAGGAAGAAAGGACAAAAAAAATCAGGTGGATTCTCAGTTTCTGGGTCATTCTCATGTACAGACTTGAATATATAAATAATAATAGCTTATTCAATACTCCAGCTTTAGCACAAGGGCATTCAGAAGAAGCATGGTATGGGTATAGAGTTAAATATCAAAGAAAAAACCATTGCATTTTTAAATAGGCTTACATTTGAAGTCAGAAATGCAATGAAAGGGTTAGAGTTCAAGGAGGAAATTAATCAAAGATTAATTGGTGATGGTATAATTTCAGCTGATAAGACAAAGATGACAAGATGAAGAATATTCCAATATTCTACACTTTTAAATGTACAGGACTCTGAGGATTCTTCATGGGGTTTTTTTCCTCCCATTCTAAATAATTTGGACTTTTGGTTTGGATGAGAAAAGCAGTTCTGGCACCAAGATGCAATTTATCTATTTCAGATTGTGAAAATTCCTTTCTCAATTGTCCTATATTCAAACTTTTTTTAAGACTTGGCACACACCTAGGTCTATCAATGGATTTACAGAGGATGGTGACTAGTTACTGGAAAGTGTTTATGTTCCAGAGTTTCATTATCCAAAGGGAGACAGCCATACTGTGTCAAAACAAAGACTCTTCTTGACATTGTCTTATGGACTGGCTGATACAAATTGTCACACTAGGAATGGTCTCTTTGATGCCACACTGGCTTTCCTATATTCACCATCTCCAGTAGTACAATGCTCACTCTCTTCCCTTTTTTTCAGTGACTGTCCCTTGAGATTATTTTTTTCCCCTCAATTCTATTTTTATGCTCTTCATTTGGGAACAGAAGATATTTAAATATTTTTCAGTGAGATAATTGTGTGTTGATGATTGGAATGAGTAAGAACTCTGGCCATTACCAGCCAGACTGTCCAGGGTGCTCTGCCTAATCCCTCATATATTACCTGTTTTCTGGCAGAGGGATGACATCTTATTTTTGTTCTCCTGCACTTATTGTTTGCTCAGCCCTAAGGGGAAAACCAACAGGAACAATGGTAGATGAAGTTGTCTAAAGTGAATAAAAGAGCTCTATAACAAAGAAGTCTGCTCTGGTCCTGTTCTCCCTCTTTAAACTATTTGTGGCCCACCACCATGATATCCACAATTATGATTAATATCTTTATCAGACTTCCCTTCTATCACCTTCCAAAAGTTTAGAAACTGTCTGCATCCAACCTTTACGGAGGAAAACTTCTGAAAATCGACAGTAGCTTTTTCATTCAAGAATACTGAAGGCCAACATGCCAGCAAAACTCTAAAGTTACAATTCCCTAATCATCCAGCAGACTTGGAAACTTATAGCACCTCTTTGATGTTTGCAGACAATGTGCTAAACTGAAGAGAATGGACTGAGGTACCCAAAGGAATTCAGTGTATTTATAGAGTGTCTTCTTTGCTCTCCTATTTGTAATTCATCCTGCTTCATCTAGGGAATCAGTAAACATAGATTTGCTTCAATGGCCTAAAGAGAATAGAAGCTTCCCAAAGACAGGATCTTTTATTTAGAAAAAAGTACAATTGTAAGATCTGTCACATCTCACAGAATCACCATAATAGCATTTGGAAAACAGAAAAAAACCCCAAAACTAATTACACTGTAGAAAATATTAAACTCAAACTTTGATAAGTAGCAGTGTTTAATGCAAGGGGATTCTCGGGTGATGCTATTTCTCAATACATTCAACTATTTCAAGTTTATAAAATTACTAAGAATTTTTCTTGACAATTAGATATTAGCTATCCATATATACAGAAAAAATGTATCCATAGAAGAATGCAGCAGTACCTTGTGCAACTAACAGACTCCACTAATGTCTATATATTTCAAATTTGCCTCATAAAACAGCAATTAACATTTTTTGTAGCCAAATTTATTGTTTCACAAAATGGCCTGAAGTTTGCTTACTAACAATCATACCAATAGCAGGAGTTTATCAGGTGAAGCCATGAAGTCTTCACCAGTTATGAGTTGTGACATAAGAAGAAATTAGGAATGAAAGGAATTCATTGCAATTCTAAAGAGCAATAAACTTACACTATTCATGAGGTAAAAATATTTAGCTTGATGTTGTGGTTTAATCCATTTGGCAGCTAAACACCACCCAGCCGCTTGTTCACTCTCCCACAGAATGATGGGGAAGAGAATTAGAAGGGTAAAATGAGGAAACACAGGGGTTGAGATAAAGACAGTTGAGTAGGGAAAGTAGAAACTGATGCCCAAACAAAGCAAAACAAGGAAATCATTCACCACATCCCATGGACAGGCAGACAGAGGTACCGCCATCTCCAGGAAAGCACAGCTCCATCACACACAACCATGAATTTGGTAGACTAATAAGATCACTTGAAGGGTTCCTCACTCTGCTAAGCATGACTCCATATGGTGTGGAATACTCCTTTGGTCAGTTGGGTTCAGCTGTCCCTGCTGTGTCACCTTTTGTGGACTTTAAGGGCTGACACTCCACACAACATGTGATTAAGGCAAACTGGCACAAGTCAGGGTTCTGATTGTAAGCCATACGGTTCTCTCTGATTTTATCTGAGAGTATTCAAGGCAGAAAGCAACCAGCAAGCCAAGAGAAACAATCATAACTGCACTACAGAAAAAATGGCATTGATTCAATGGCCACAAGGAATAATTGAGTTGTTTTGTTTTAATTACTCAGAAATATCTGAACATAAACTTTCTAAAGTTTAAAGCAGGCACACAACTTTATATAAGCAATATAGAATGATAAAACTTGCTGACAGTTGGATGTGCTCATTAGGAATCGTAAGGCAGCAGCACTACTTTCAAAAACAGAAAACTGTTAATATGTAGACTTCAGCTGAAGGAATAAATCAAATAAATCAAATATTTAGCTTGATACATGTAGTCATTTTTCTATCTATGCAGTATATTTTCAGATCACAGCTTCTTTGGATTTATTAATTATTCCATTATATTCCTCTTATGAATGCCTTATGAAATTGTATATTATATGAAATACAAATAAAGAATCAGAAGCCAGGCATATCTGGTTCATAGATACTCTATGCATCTGAAATCTTTTGTCAAGAGAGCTGTCCCAACTCACTAATTCAAAAGGAGGTTAATAGGGAAACCAGCATCAATAAGCCAGCAAAATCCCTTTTACACTTTTCTAGAATGATCAACACCTCTGAACAATGTAATTCATTGTGGACAAAGATTGTCAGCCTACTGATATCAAAGGCTAGGTTAAGAGAGGAAAATATCCACAAAACAACCAGTGGATTAGAAACTTAATATATTAATATCTGGCCATATAGAAATAATCCAGTGAAACAGATTTAATGATTTGTATTTAAATTATGCTATTGAAAATAATATAATTTAGATTAATATTAGAGACATGGCAGCTGGGAAGGTAATAAAGTTAGAACTCCTATCTGTGTAATTTACTTGCATTTACAAAGCTCTCAGTCTGCACTTTACTTATAATTGGTCACTCATATTTGCTATCTAGAACACTTTACTTGTGCTTCCTGTAAAATTATCTACTGATAAGTCAAGCATTCAGAAGCTTAATGCTGTGACAGCTAGGCTTGTGTTTTCAGTTTTGCATAAGGCATTGCAGACTCCTGTGTTCAGAGATTTCTTACCTTTGAGGAAACCAGAATTCAAAGTGAAGTCATTTGAAATTGTAAATAAATCCACCTTTAATCCATAGGTAAATTTAACCTGGTCACTGCCCTGACGTATCAAGCAATAGCAGGTTGTCCCATCATGATACATAGTTTGAAGCAGGATTATCTGTCAAGTTATTTCATTGGGATGTTCTATGAAGAAATATGCAGTGCCAAATATTTCAACGTGGCCTCAAGTTCGAGACTGTTGCATTAAGTGTTTGTAATGTAATTCCATTAATTACAAGTAAAATTACTAACGTTAATTATTTAAGGAATGTGCTGCAGCCTCCCTTCTGTACCTTGCTTCTCCCCATGTAACTACACTATGATGAGTAAAACTGGTGTAGCAATGTTAGGTTTCATGATGGATCAAGGTCTTTCACAAAAATCATATTCTTCAACTGTAAAGGTTCTGTTATTCAATCACTGTGCCTGAAGAAAATTATATTGCATATCACCCCCTACACAATCTGATCTATTGTGACTGTCTTTTCTTATCAGTAATCTACATTTAAGTATTATGTTCTCTCAACATCTGGAAAAATGTAAATTACCCTATTAAGAAAGGGAGAAGAGAGACTAAACCTGGTCTGGATTAGAAACAAAAGACCTCTCCTACTTAAATTGCTTTGGTAAATGTTTGTACTTAAAAGTATTAATTAAATCTTTAATGATCTCCTCTTTCTTTTATTAAAGAAAAGTTCAATTACTGTGTTCTACCTACTTGTCAAATACAGATTTAGTGTTCTAACAGTTAAGAGGACATAAGAGTATGTTGAACAATTGCATATAATTTTTAATTTCATAGTGCTGATTTCATATAAGAATTTTATCCTTAGCAGACATTAGTAAAAATATAAAGACGCTTTTAGACTACATTAAAATTTTAAGTGTTTATCTATTTCATTGGTGAGAGAGAAAGCTTTTTATGAACAGACTGCATTGCACTAATTAAGGCACTTATAGATAATACAGAAAACACTTCCTCTTTGGAAAAAGAAATATTCTTCCTAAAAAAATTGCCTCTATTTACTGAAAAAAAAAGTTATTTAAAAGGAACAAAACCAGCATTTCTCTTTACAGACATGGTAGGGTAGCAGGCATAAAATGTAACAAAAGGATATTTTGTACAGATGTTTTTGTTGGTGCACTGAAACAAAACAAAAGGGGCCTAAAAATACTTACCAAATGGATAGTTTTATGTAAAGAAACACTGACAATTAAAATACAGATTAAGCAAAAGAAAATAGCTGTAACACTTGCAAAATGCTCCCCAGCTGAGTATTCCTCAGGACAATCTCTGCAGCCATCCTATGATCTGGGGAGAACCCTTGATTCAGAGAAATTGCTTTGAAAATGGAGAATGTTGGGGATGAGACATCTAATGAGACTGCAAGGTCTACATTTTAAATACCTTTCAAGTTTCGTTTAACTATAGCTGTGACAGGCTATCTTGGAGTAAAAAATACAGGTCTGGAAACAAAGACCCCCTTTCTAGCACTAAGACAGAAATTGAAAAGAAACTACAGACTACATAGCAAATCTGTAACTTGGAAGCACTTTGAACATCCTGTGCCAAGCACTCCTGGAATTATTTCAGAGGGAAATAGTAACCCCTTCTCTGCTCATGGACATGTTTGAGTCATCCTAGATATATTTTGTGACACATCATGAATTACATTTTGTCAGAAGTGTAAGTTTGAACATACCTCTAAAAGAGAAACCTTCTTCACAGACCATAACCATGAATCTTAACTGTCTTGATTTTGTTCCCTGACTGCATGACTTTGAACCTGTAACAACATTTCTGTTACACTCTATGAAAGCTCCACCAGTAGAATTGAAAATGGTAAATCCATGAGTAGACTGCTGCACTGAAATCAGAGATCTGTACATGGCTGCTATGTTGTCAGTGGGTAAACAAACACACACAAAAATAATGAATACTAGTTGATTATGCAAATAATTGTTCCTGACTTCTACTCTGCTGTTTCATCTAAATAAGATCCTCCTGGGTTTTGTGATCATTTCATTTTCAAACTGAAATGCATATTGGTGTTTAAATGACAAAGTTATAATTTGGAAAGATTTACCAACATTAAATTACAAATGTGCACAACACTGCAATGCAGCAAGTTTGAGCATATTAAAAAAAATAGAATGGTTCTGAATTAAAATATCTTTATGTAAAAACTTCGTAAGTATGACATCATGTAAGAAGAAATACTGCTTCATGGTGTCTTAGCTTTATTTTTAAAAAAGGTTTGTTATTAGTCTCGAGTTTCAGACTTCTAAAATAATTTTTCATTTCATACTTTTTTTTTTATTTTTAAAAAAATCCACAGAACAGTTTGTCTTGGTTTGGGAAGACAGGTATCTG
>VXBB01004049.1:55103-89875 GCA_013399915.1 Illadopsis cleaveri | reverse complement strand
ATTTATATTTTATATATATATATATATATGTACATATACATATATACACATCTTAATTCACATAAGATTATTAGGCAACATTTTCTGTTTCCCCAGCATGAATTGAGTTTAACTCCTCTTGCTTTAATAGATTTTTTGCTGCACATACTGTGGTGGCACAAAGAACAGCATTTTGCTCAGTGACACTGCAGATGCTTTCAAATCTCTTCCTGTGTGAAACCAGGACAAAGGCAGAGCATTCAGCCTGCATTTGGGGGTGGAAAGATTTTGAGGTTTCTCTAGGAGAGAAAGCTTTAGTTCTACAGTTGAACCCACACTCCTGACTCATTTTCAGTGCGGCACAGAGCTTAGAAGTTAGGAGACAACACAATAAAAATATCTAAAATATTACATGGATTATGACATGTACAAATACTACCCTTTGAAGATTTCTTTAGNTTTTTTTTTTTCCCCCCCACATTGTACACAGAAACTGGATGTATTTCACCTCTGCTATGGAACAAAGCAGTTCTTAATACACTCCATTTATCTTGCCAATTCTAAACCACTTAACTATAAAATACTCTGACAAATACTTAGCATTTATACTCCAGTTTTCTATCTATACTCCAATTCTAATTTTATTCAGAATGTGATACCTTTTGAAAGATATTAACTAAAGAAAAATAATGGAATCTAGTTTCAGACTGAAAAAATTTCTCTAGATTTCCTAATGGCACACAGACTCTCTTTAAACCCGGGTTGTTTTTTGTTGTATCCCTCTAGGGGGAATGGGTTTGCCCAGAACCCCTATGGCAGATAGCCACATGGTCCTTCCCCCCTAAACCTTGGATTGGCCCAGAGCCAAATCTTATCTATCCCAGAGAGTCCATAAAACCCCTAGAGACTTCCTGCCTCTTTCTCTTTTTGCCACTGCNAAGAAACAGACACAAAGTTTGCTTCCACAAGAGGTGTAATTTTTCTATTGGCCATTTTTGGTGATACAAAAGGAAAGTCAAATCTAGGAATATCAAAGTTTCCTCCAAAACTGAAAAGTAGCAAGTTATCAGAAGACAGAAACAGGCCCTTGAATAACTGGAAAACAGCTACCTGCTCCATAGAGAGTTGCTCTCTTGAGATTTTAAAATGGTTGTGAGAAATGCAGCTCATGCCAAACAAAGGACAAGACTATGAATTTGAATTGAAATATTAAAGTTCTAGTAGAATATATATTACTGAATGTAAAATAACTAAAATAACTAAATAACCTAGTTACTGCAAATGTCTACATTAGCTTAAGGATTATTCTGATATTGTTGCTTATTTGATAAATGCTTATGCTGCTTATGCTCATAGGATGGTGAGAAATAAAACAAAAACTAAAACACCCTAACACCCCCTTCCTTCTCCCCAGCCCAGCTTCACTCACTTCACACCAACTCTCCAACCCTGAGCAGAGCAGGTGGACAGGGAATGGAGTCGTTCTCAGTTCATGATTGCCTTCCTCACTGATCCTTCCCTCTCACACCTTCTCCCAGCTCTCCCATGGGCTCTACATGGGCTACAGCACCTTCAGGAGATCTCTATGNTGGTTTTTTTTTTTTCCCCAGGGTGTGAAAGGTGAAGTCTGATAAAAATTTCAGCATAAGAACTGAGAATAAATGATGCTCCAGCCCTGTTATTGCACTTCTCTTAGATATATTTAATCGCTGAAGTCATTATGAAGACCTTTAGAAGTCTGTCTCACCAGATATATAAGGACTCTGTTTTCTTTCTGTATTATCTTAGTGTTTACAGTAAAAAAAGAAATTACTTTTTTCGACATGTGCCCTTTTAAATTAATGCCCGTTNCCTCCACAGGCTGCAGTGTGGATGTCTGTTGCCCACGGTCTTCTTCCCATGCTGCAGGGGAATATCTGCTCCAGTGCCTGGAGCACATCTTCCCCACTTTCTTCAGTGACCTCAGTGTCCACAGAGTTGTTGCCCTTGTATATTCTCACTCCTCTCTCACACAACCTTCTGTATGGCATTTTTTTTTCCCTTTCTTCACATCTTTCTGCCAAAAGGCCCCCACCTGGGCTGTGAGTTCAGCTGTGCCCTGCACCGGGTGGGCTGGAGCTGCCTGGAACTTGCCTGGAACTTCCTGTGTCCAGCACCAGGGAACCTGCACCCCGTACAGCCCTCAAAAATTTACCAATTTCTTCTAATACAAGGGATTTTTTTTTATTTTTTTAAAGACTCCTACTTAATAAGAAACATCTTTAAATCTGTCCCTGCCATCAGAGGATCTGCCAGGAACCTCACTGAAATTAAGTAGGACTTAAGCACTTAAATCTACACACAAAGCTGCTTCATAAAAGCTACGTAGGTTTTGACTACCACAAAAAAAGTTTGTGCAATTACTGCAGTCAGTAAAGAAATCACATGAAACCATGCACGTTTCCTGCAAGTATCTCGATGGATACTTGATTTATCAAGGCCCTTCATCCCATCAGCCAAGTCATAACTGTGATTGAGAAGATGAAGTCAGGGAATGCTGCGAATCCCTTTAGATATGCAAACTAATTGGAAAGTTCTTGGTTTTGCTGATTAATTCTAAAAATGGATCATTACACATCATTTTTTTTATTACAAACATAAAGCATAGTGTTGCCCTGTCATCTGAGATGAAGAAATATTTTAAGTACAACTGGACAATCATATCTTCATTATACTTTATGGCTTTAATTAGAGACAAAATATAGGAAAATATTTCAACTGTCTCAAATACTAGACAAAAGTAATATACTTTTTCCAACAATGTGAGCTAACCTCTATATTGAAAGTGTCACTAGAGTATATGATAGTACTCCTTGGACTGTCTACGCTTCTATCTATTTAAACAGTATAACACAGATTGTCACTGCTTTACTGGATGTATGTCTTGTATTGTGGAGCAATACCCAACAACATTTCATGTGGTAGATTACAAAAAAGTCTGAATTGTTTTGGATGATCTTTATTCTTTTATAACAGTAGGAATCACTGACTATAAATATTTTAACCCATGTTTTCTTAGAGAAATACCTCCAACTTGTGGATATGGGGCAGTTACAGGTAGTTTCAGTCAGAACAATGAAGTGTATGATTATCTAGGTGAGCTAGTTAAACTTTCAGATATAGTAGTCTTTCCCTTGAAAAAATAATTGGTTTACAGCAGTTTCTCACACTGTTAATTGTCTGGCAGCTAAGATGAAAACATCCACAGTGCCAAAGGACTCTCTGCAATGAACACTTTAGCCTTTTGCAGCTCTCCCCAGGCTGTACCTGCAGAATAACACAATAAACTACCATAGTCCAAGTGACCTTGATGCTGGATAGGCTCAGCCACTCATAATTGCTCTTTTGCAGCTGGAAGGCTTGGCTCATTTTTTGCTAGGAAACATTTAGTCATTTGTGTGGCAGATTTTATGTGGAAATTAGCTGTTGGATGATCTGGACTATGTAGCATGGCCATAAAGACACAGAGTGTTAAAAAAAATAATTTTTGTGTTGTGGACACCAGGCAACTTTTGCATGGAGAATGACAGTCAAAAACAGGACAGTGAGTTGCTCTACAGATGGAAACAGAAATCTCTGTTGCATGCATCCTATCAATAGTGTTCTCAGCTGGATCACGTAAGTCTTCCAAAATTTCTATTCTGCTCAGTTTGTAAATTCCAGCTGGTCCCTGGTTCTACATGGCTGCTCCAGTTATTTGCCTTCTTAACTATACATAAAATCTCTCTTAACTCTCTTCCCTAAATAAAAAAAAAAGCTGGCCTGCTTTCTACATCTGCTGCAACAGTCTCTATTGACTGTTTTAAAGTGCCTTATCTAGGTACAACTTTGATAAATCTGCAGCAGGAAACACCCAAGGGAACTTCTGGAAGGACCAGATTCTCCACTTGGGGTTTTAATCAACATGTTTGAGCAGATGAAATTAGTACAGCCAGAGCAGAAACTGCCTGAGGGAAATACCCAGAAAACCTTCTTGAAGCCACTTTGAAACCTTTTGCAACATTTGCTCAGGTACTTTGTTGTGAAGGATGTCGGATCTCAGTCATTCAACTTGCCTCATATTCAGTGGGTTGCCTCTGCAGAAGAGTGCTTAGGGAAATTTCTCACTCCCCAAGGAATTAATGATCTAAGTTAACTGTGTAAGAGGAACTGTGTAAGGTGTGTAAGAGGAACCACTCTGATACCTAGCCACAGAACAACTATAACACGTAAACTGCGTTTTATACTTTTAACTTAAATTCTGTAGCGTTTGCCATGTTTGTAATATCTTATAATACAGACTTGAAATAGCATTCATATTTTAAGTTGGTTTATAAACTAGATTATAACTACTTCTCAAGCAGAAATAGAAATACGGATGTTCAGAATTATTTCTCTACTCTATCTTCTAGAAGAATTTTGCTTCCAGTTGTAGAAGATTCCTAAAGTCCCCCAAAGCAGTACCTCAACAGGGGCTATATATGCACTGTTTGCTTAAAAACAGACATGTAGGGGACTTTGCAAAGAACAGTGGACATGAAAGCAGCTTTACCTCATACTTTACTCCCAGAAAACTTGGTACATGGACATATTTCTACAGGAACACAGTCACATCACTGCAGGTCTTTTACTTCATGTCTTTTACTAAGTTATTTCTTTGACCTAACAGAACTGCTGCATACTGAAAAACATTTTGAGAAATTTTAGTCCCAGTGCTAGTCAGGTTCACAGATACATAAAGTATGGAACAAACAATTGAATTCTCTTTGTTAGAATGAAGAACTCTTAGATTATGTCTAAGAAATTCTCTCTTCTTTTTTTTTTCTTTTCCCAGCCTAGAAGTAGTTTTGAATTCTAAGTTTGAATGCTTTGCCTGTCCCCACAGTGATCTCTGTTGTCTACCTCCACTAAGAAGGTGGATCCAAGCTGACTGTTGAGAACAATCTTTCACTCAAGGGGAATCAATACAACAGAACAGTCCCAGAGACTATTTAATGGCCAAACATATACAGAAGTAAAAATTAAAGACAGCGAGTTTTTAGAAGACTGATAAATTAGTCCAGTTTTAAATTTTCCTGGACTAGAAGTCATTAATAACACTCTTCCTGCTAGTGGCTAGTTCTTACTATCAGTCATAATTATCAATATGTATTCAAAGTAGTCAGTCCTTAGCAATCACAGCTGACACCAGCTGCAAAATGCAATACCAAGGACTTGATGCCCCCTAATTAGCACAGATGGCAGCAGTCCTGGATGTTATTAAGTCTCCATGGTAAAGGTAAGATGGATCTTCAATGAATGTCTTCTCCACATGCACCAAATTCTGGATCTTTCATAAGGCTAGTGAATTCCCAACTCTCAGCCTTAACTCCATTCTACTACCTGCCTGATCCATAGGGAATATTGCTTTTCCAGGCTGTGGCAGGTGCCTTATCCTGCTGTCCATCTGCTACTGCTGCTTTTCCTACAGCAAAAGAAATATTCTGGCAGTTCAGTAGGTTGCATTTTCCAATGAGCACTTACTACCCCTTGGTGTGCTGTTAATAGCTCTGGGGATGCTGCCCTCAACCAGTGTTCACACTTTCATGGTCTTTGCTATTAATGGGCACTAAAACTATGCATCATAACAAGAGACACCTGGCATCAAGTCCATGTCAACCATTTCTCATAACAATTTGATATTCAGCCTCACAGGCCAGAACAAGAACTTCACATTCTTTGCATCAGGCACAATAAGTATAAGGCTCATGGCCCAGCAATGGTAGTAACTTTTTACTGGATTATTAGGTGAAAAAAATGTTCACACAGTTATGCTATATTAATGTACTCCTGTTTGGGTTCAAAAGTAGCTAAAATTAAAGTCTGCTTTGTGTGCTTCTACATTTATAGGTGTGGCATGCGTCTGCTTTAGCTACAGCTGTTTTATTAATTAATATAACTGTAGCATCAGGCACTGAAAACTACATAGGGCCAGGCAGGTTTGTTAAATTTATAGCTAGATGAGCACCCTTAGGAGAAGGAGCAGCTTCTTCCTGTTTACCAGCAGGGGATCTCGTACATATATTGATGACTTTTTCTCAGTGTTGACCAGGTCAGCTTTGGAAGAAAGTTGATCTAATTTCATACACCTATAGAAAATCCTCAAAAAAATCAAGTTTTGATCCAAACCCCAATACTCTCCTCTAGGTTCTACTAAACCTTTATTAAGCAGCTTCAACTGCCTTCTGCCTCTCCTGTTATGTCCTATTAGGCAGAGGAGCCATCACAGTCATCTTTGTACCTATTACTAGGCTTCAAGGAACATTCGTGACTCCTCTGCCACAACTCAGTGCCATATCCAGGGTTCATACTTTACATACCCTTTTGTGACTGAGACTGTCAGTAGCTATTGAAGAAGAGAGTAATAAGCTGCTATTCTTGGATTTTGAGCTACATATACTGCATGACAGTTATGTCACCTAATTTTCAAGTATTCACTGGTTGTATCCAAGCTTTTCTCAGCCTCATATATTTAAAACTCTGTGGAATGGCTTAACAGTGTGCAGCTGCTTAGGAAAAAAATCCAAAACATCTATTTAGGCTTCTAAAAATAAGCATTTAAATGTACCTAATTACAAAGTACTAGAAACCCCACAGTACTGCAGCTATGTAACCCTGAAGGCAACAGAAATTCCCCTCTGCAGGTTAATTTAAATTCCCTCATCTGATCAACCAGGCAAAAAGTAAGTATGGGAGACCAGGCTCTTGAACTCTTTCTTCTCACTTACTTATAAACCCTTTATCTCTCATCTGGTTTCTACATTCCAACAAAATGACAGCCTGTCTTTCATACCCAAGCTTGAGAACATTTTTAGACACAGACTCAATTGCCTCATCACTGAATTACTGTATATAATACTTAATTTTTTTTGGTTTACAAAGGACATAGGGGTTTACTGAGTTAAGGATTCATCTTCAGGAGAAGATCTCCCCCATGCTGACTTCCCAATAGACCAATATTATTGCCTGATAACTTTTAAGCCAAGGGTTCAGGATTGGGAGGCCAGTTTCTCTGAATTCAATCACACTCCACTCTTAGTAGACTTGGTTTCCCTGAGAAGTTTACATATCAAGAGGGACATTTAAGCTCTTAAAAGTATCTAATTGTCTCCATCCAACATACCAGGACTTCAACCATCTTATTTCATCATTTTACCTGACTAAGCTTGTGGGTTGACATTACAGTACTAAATAAAGAAGTAGGGGGTACTTTTTTTTTATGAATGATATCATTAAACAAGATACGATCTCAGTAAATGCAAGAAGAGCTGTGAGAAGCAACACGCTGCAAGCAGTCTTCCCAGTAATCAAAAAATGGTGTGTTTCAAGTTTTCCTTTGCTGATCAATGGATAGCCCATCACTATTGCTTCCTATTAAGCGCTAATACGGATATCTTACTCATTATCTTATTCATACTATCCACTAAATAAAATACCTTGGAAAACAATTAGTCTTATTTTGTTAATCTCATGTGTATAAAAATCATCTTGATTTAATGTTGGAGTTCAGGAGAGAGGTCAGAAGTTTAAGAGGAAGAATGATAATGCTCAGCAAAGTTAATAATTTAATCTTGGATATAATCACAGGTTTTTTTGTTATTCACAGAGATCTAGTGTCAATGTTTAGTTCACACCAGATGAAAATAAATGGATTTGAGTTAGCTTCTCAGATGCCAATCTAATTAAATACATAACGTAGAAAACATAAGTGACACGTAGCAGAGCATAGAAGTACTTACACAGTTTTTGTCGCAGCTTTCAGGTGTAAAACATCAATGATTAAAGCACTCCATCGTTTATTTACTCACTACAAAGCAACTGGGCTCGGTTTTATGCAAAGCAAAGGCAGACTTTCATTTTAAATTACCCTTACGGGAGTTAAATATCACTCAATAATGACAGTAGGGGAAAAATTCTGCTAAAACAATCCAGCTGCAATTTAAACAATTCAATTATCCTTTACAAGAGCTGGGGCAAGACCAAGTGCTAATGGGTTCTAAATGAGAAGGTGACTTCTCTTTTCACTGGCTTTATTGGTCGTTTTCTGTTGCCCTTTGCACTTTGTCACTGTTAAGGGAAACTGAGGTTGATTGATAGAAAGTATTTAAGAGTTTAAGCAGAAAGGAGAGTATCTAGAATTTCAGGTCATAAGCTGCCAGTCATGTCAAGTGGCATCAGATGATTTAGCCCTTACTGTTTGTATTTGAGCTGGGCTCTGCACACAGCCAGCAAACCTGGGCTCTGAAGCCCTGCATTCATAGATAATATCTTTATTGCCTGGTGGGTCTGGTTTATTATTTTCTCCAGACCGCTTCAGTTTGACTGATAAATGGGGGTAGGTTCCCAACATGGCCACACCGTGGTAGTTTTCCATTTGAATACTCAGCACATTCCCTGGCGCTTCAGTCTGGTTAAGACTACCTCAGCCTATTGATGACTAATGGCTCCCATAGGATGCCCTTCTGACTATCAAATGATATAGGATCAGTATGGAAGTAGATAGGAGGGCCATTCAAGCTCATTTTTATTCATATTTACTACACTTTACACTCTATTTTCATGCTGCAGTAGTAACTCATTCAGGAACTGCTGAGAAAAGCAGTAGAATAAGTTTTACTTTCTGGGGTTGATTTCTGAAGTCAAAATAATTTCAAAAAATCTGTCAGCACAAGTATGTGGTGGACAATGAAAACTTATATTTGAATCAGTTTCCTTTTTTCCTTGTGTATTGCAAACAAGGAAAGTTTAAGTCCTCCTGTAGGGATTGTTTGTTTATATATTTTTGTATGCTAAAATTATGATGATTTTACATTAAAATGTTTCACTTGCAGAAGAGATCCCTGTTTCATAGCCCCATTTTTTATAATTTCTATTCATGATATGAACATAGGTTTGTATTTCATGATTTTGAACTATCATAGTTTGAAAAGAATAATCTTCATCTTAAACCACTTCCACAGAAATTCTGCTTCTATTTTTTTTACCTTAAAAGGTTTTTATTTATGTCATTACCCCCGTATCTTACCCTTTCTCAGCCATTCCCATATTCCCTCAAAAGATCCTGTTTTAATTTGATTTGAGCTTAATTTCAGTCACTGTACAAAGACAATTTCTTAAGGCATGAAAATAATGTCCTAAAAAGCAAGTCCAATGGGAGATCTATAAAATGACAATCATCATCTTAAAATATCACAGACTTATTATGCTAAGTATTCCAGTAATGAATACTGTACTCCAATCTTTAAGCCTACAACCCAATTTCTTATTTCTCTTCTAAGCCATTCACAGGAATCCACTGACTGAATTACATTTCTGCTAACTTGCCATTCAGTTATAGGAGAGAAACGTTATTATTGTATTTGTGCAATCCATTTTCTTCCTTACTTATGCAATATAACCTTCGATGTTTTTAATAAAAAATACAGTTTATTTGTATATATATGTATGTATGTGTGTGTTAGGGATTCAATTTTGATTTAAAGACTGACTTCCCTGTGAAAAAGTGACGCACTAGGATTATATAGATGGGCTACTACAAAGCAAAGCTGAAAAGGTATGTTTATAGTCTGGTTTATAATGGTGCCCACAACATAATTAAAGAATTGTGATGGTGTCTGATTATTGACAGCAGCCTTCTCTTCTTTTTTTTTTAGTTCTCTCTGACTTACCCTGAGGCTGTACAATTACTGATCTATTATACCATTGCCAATCATTAACAAGTTCTTATTAAGACCTTTTTGCCCGTTACAATAATGTAGGTGTCACAGTGTTACACAGTCCTTGTTACTGCACTTCTCCCTGCAGATTTCTTAGATTGAAATGGGCGTTGAAGTTATATAGACTATGGCAGTAATGAAATGGAAGGGGCAGTTGTGAGGACGTAAGTGAGTAACCTAAGGTCATACTTACTCCACCTTAACTAATATCCAAATAACAAGGAAACTTAGGCACAAATCAACCTGCATTTCTGTTCTTTCCTAATTATCCTTGTATTGAATATTAATATTTTCATATATAAAACCTGAAAAGAACTTTATTCAATATACATACACACTTAAACATCCTTCTTTGTGTGTATACATATTAAGAAAATCTATGTGCTTTAATTTATATGTCTGTTTCCTCTGTCAAATTAAATTCCTCTTGTCTTGAGTGAGGTATCATTCAATATTTTCACCAATAATCTGGTAGAATAAATGCAGACTGTTCCTATTAATCATTCCACAAAATTCAAGCCAACATGGATAGCCAGTATGTTGCTGGATTGAAAGGAAATTAAAAATAATTTTGAAAATTCGAATAAATATTTGCATGAAATTCAACACAAGTAAGTTCCAAGTGATTAATCATTTGCATAAATCTGTTTCAAAGGCATCTGGCTAGTTAATAGTTCTGTGTAAAAGCAGTTATAAAAAGTAAAAAAGTAGTAAAAAAGGTTATAGTAGATCAAATTTTTTCCTTCTATTCCCTCTAAGGCCCCAAGGCAGAAACATTAGGTGGAGAGAGGATAGTGGAGAGCAATGAGAATTCTTGATTTAGAATATTAGTCTATATGAGGTCTAAAAGGCATCACCTCTGAGCAAAAAACTGAAAAAACTGGAACTCTCTAGCCACAAGAAGAATGAGTTGGACAGACATAGTCTTGAAAAACATGAAAGGCTGCTGTTGGAAAGAAAGGAATATTCTATTTTTGACCACAAGGGTTAGGTTAGATGATAATTGGTTTCAGTCTCAAAAATGTATAAACTTACATTTAGAAAAAAAGTGTTTCATGGTATGCGGTGGTCGCGGTGTCGCAGGATCCCTGTCCTGCTATGCCAGGCCAGCCCTGACACTGGCTGCAGTACAAGGTATGGGTTGGTACCCTGGGGAACCTCACCGATCCTGTGGAGCCTTTTCTGCCAGCAAGGAGTGAGCAATGATGAGAAGCAAAGGCAGACTCTGATACAGGGACAGCAACTGGAGTTTATTGGTAATCCACGAGGGGACACCTTATCTCCAGAATGTCAGCCTTCAGAGAGCACCAAACACTCTGGTACAGCAGCTTATATTGGGGGGTGGAACAAGGGGATGGGTTCATTGCCAGACCAATCAGGGCTCTCAGGGGAGTGGCTCAGTAGGTAACAGACAGACATTACAGCAAACCAAGGAGAAGTAGGAGGGGAGGGTTGGGGTCCTGTCCAATCACTCGACGCTCTCCCTGGAACTTTCTGGATGCAGGGAGAGGCCCCAAAGTGACGGACAGGTCCCAGGGGTTACATAACACATTGATTGACACAAAACTGTAACTTGGGGGAAACCATATGGAGAAGAACGGACGGGTGCAAGGAGCAAACCATTTTAACCGCACAAGATAAGAACAAGGAATTTAATAAAATGAAAACCACACCACTACAATGGTAATACTAGTGAAGCTTCCTGTGAGACTGTGGCATCACATCACTTTTTTTTCTTGTGAGCTGAACTAATATCTGTTAGAAATAACTGAGGGAATGTTGCTCCTGTCTGGGACATTTAAAATATTAGGTGACCTACTGAACTTCATTCCAGTATTATGAATACATCATTATAAGATTTTTTAAAGTTGTTTCTGTTTATGTAGAAGATACAATGTACAGAGATATTTTTAAGTAGAGCAGCAGAACCTTCCAAAAGTATTGCTGTGGGATGGGCAAATGATAGCTGTATTTAGATGTTTTTTGACAGATCAATATGTGTGAGCTTTACTTTGCGTCATAGCTCTTAAAAATCAAAAACATCAGGTTGCATTCAGAAGGCTGGATAGTTCACAACTTGATGCACAGCACTAGAGCATGCAAAAGTTTAAACAAAATAGAATTTACAGGAAATAATCATCAAGTCAACCTTTTCCTATGTTATGAATTCTCAAGCTTTTTTGAACTTGTTGAAAACTCCAGAAGCCTTTGAGCCAGGCTTACATGGCTCCAGTTAAGTCCCTGCTGTGTTGTGCATGTGAAAATGCATTGAACTGTTGACTGCAGGTGGCTTGATATACTGAGCTGTTTATTTCTGGGAATTTTATGCATTTGACCAGTTTTGAATTTTTAATGAAATGCCTATGGCTTAACACAGGAGAAAACAATAAAGTAAATGGCGCTGATTCTCATACTGCTTACATCAGTTCGTGTTTGAATTAACTTCACAAATGTCAGTGGAATTTCTTCTTGATTACACTAATGAAACCAACTTAGAATCAGGCATGCTTTTTACAACAAAATAAATCTATGTTTATTTTTTAAAAAAGACTTAATCTCCAAATGCTTTAAATACATAGTTAAATACCAAGTTAATAGCAAACAGCATTGTTCTTCCAAGTTGGGGCTCAATTTTCTCACTCTGATTAGCTAGCAATTTGTACAATTACACCTAAATGGATGCAATGCTGATTTCACTGCTTATTTTATTATAGCACTAAAGCAGGTACAGACCTATCTGCAATGCTTGTTTACAGTATTACTCATAAACAATTTTTTTACATACTCTATTAAAATTTCCCAGCTTGATTAGCTACCAATCTGCACTAAAACACTCAAGTTAAAATGAAAAGTTAATTGCTCTGAGTTGCTCAGATCATTTACACGCAACAGGATTTATTTGGGCTAATGAAGCTCCAGAATGGGATGGCTTCTATCTCACAGCCTTTTTCTGCCTTTCTACTTAATAATAAAATACATTAAAAAATGTGAATATAAGAAAGTTCTTTCAGACCTGGAAGAAAACCAGTCAATCTGATGATGCCCTTAAGTCTGTGAAAAAGACACTGAAATCAGTGGAACTCCAGAAACTCAAACTAAAAATGGTTTAAACTATTAATAAACTAATTATTTAAAGAAAAATATGTAGTTAAAGAAAAAAATATCCACTCCCTATTCCAGTTTATTAGGTAGTTCATCCTACCAAAATTTAATTCAGATGCAAACCAAACATTTTTTCTTTTTATTTGTTTGTTTTGTTTTGTTTTTTGTTTTTACAGAAGGGCAAGGAAATTTGGGAATTCTGAAACAAGAGCTCATGAAACTAATTTCTAAATAATATAGTTGCTGTAGTACTAAATATAACCTGATAATTGTTTGCTACAAAACAGGCTTATTTTCACTGCGTAATGGTTCTTTCCTTTCTTTGCCTTTTTTTGATCTGCAATATTCTGCTATGTGCAACATATTTCTGCTGCTGCACTGTTTCATATTGGTTCAAGACAGAGGAACATAAGCATTTCATCAACCAAGCACGGTTCATAGCTTGAAAAGGCAAGGCTTCTGATCCTAGAAAAGGAGAGACTGGAGAAAACACAGAAATCAGGTCTTGGACAAATACTCTGATCACTGAGAAACTGTGATAAAACTTTGTACTTGTCAGTCTTGAAACACTCAAGTCTATTTGTAAATCCACAGCCTAAACCCTACAAAAATCAAGTTAGCTTCCTAAACGTTTCAGCCTGCCAGATGCAGTCTCGAGTTTGGTTTCTCACCCGAGATTCAGGTTGTTAAAAAGTCCCTGGCCTTCTAAAAGCCCTGAGCCACGTCGCAAGAAAAAGCAGAGTCTTCAAGGCCTTGTTTTCAGGTTTCTTGTGTTGTTTATTATTTGGTATCTCAGAATTTTCTCCGCATCCAGTCGAGGTCCGGACAGCGGCTGGGACACGACGCGACTGCCCTCTGATGGGGCGTAGCTTTGTTCTTAGACAGATAACTACACGCCTGCTATTTACTATTTTGTGCCAATGTGTGGTACTTATACTGAAAGGGTTATGTCTACCTTAATCCAATCGCCTAGAACTACTTTGCGTCATCACCACCCCAGAAGATGGAGGATGAGGAAGAAGGAGAGGAACTTAGGGCAACACCCTAAATCCTCCATCTTGTCCCCCATTTACCTCTATTCTAAGAACTCCTAAACTACAAAAATTTTCACCCTGTGCTGTGCTAAACTACTATTTTCACACCTTTGAGGTTTGTAATTTCTCTCTCAGTGTTGGAAGCTTCTCCTATGGACTAAAATCAAACCCAGTGTCTTTCTGGGCTCTGTGCCAAGGTCTCCAACCCCCCTGGACTGGCTCCACACTCCCCTGTCCAGGGTTCAAACTCCCTTTCTCAGGTCCCAGGTCATCCAAAGGGATGCCCTGGACCCCGACAATGCAGAGTATTGATGTAATGAGAAAGAAGAACAAGGCCAAAAACATGAAAGGGCTGATCTACTTCTGAGAAGCTCTACAAGGGAAAGAGGCGGCCACCATTTAAGTGGTAGAATACTTGCCTGAGAAGTGTGAGACCTGAAATCCATAATCTTCTTGGGCCAATTAAGTTAAATGTCATTAACTGCTTAAAAACTCAGCTGTTAATTGTTGCTACATTCTGCTTTTTCTACTGGAGATGGAACAATATAGATCAAAGTTTCTAATAATCAGGCCCAGTAAAAACATGAAGGAAATTGACTTTTGTGCTGAATCTGGCTGGGATGGAGTTAATTTTCTTCATGGAAGCCCTTATGGCCCTATGGTTTCAATGTATGGCCAAAAGTTGTTAAAACCACTTCTTTGGCTACTACTGAGCAGCTGCACTGCATCAAGGCCGTTTTTGCTTCTCACAGTGCCCCCATCCCTCCAACAAAACCCATTGAGGGTATGTTTTTTCTTCCTTTTTCTCACTCTGCTTCCTGAGCTAGTGGACTGGGGAGGGAGAATTAGCAGACTTGGGAGGAGGCACATATGGGACAGCTGACCCAACTGACCAAAGGTATATCCCATACAATATCAAGCGCTACAGTAAAAGCTGGAGGAAAAGGAGGAAGGAAGTGGTATTTGGAATGATAGCTTTTGTGTTCCCAAAAAACTGTTATGCATGTTGAAGCCCTACTTTTCTGGACATGACTGAACACCGACCTACTCACGGCAACTAGTAGATGAATTCTTTATTTTGCTTTGCTTGCACATGCAGCTTTTGTTTTTTCTTTTAAACTGTCATTATTTCAAGACACAAGATTTTTCTCACTTTTGTTCCTCTGATTCTATTCTCCATGCTGCTGGGGCAGAGGTGTATGGACTGCACTTTGGGGCCTTAGTTGCTAACTGGGATCAACACACCACAACTCTTGAAGCCAACCCAGGAAGGCTGAGCTGAATTTGAGAAGCATAAAATACTTTTATAAAGTGATGTGGAAAAGATAAATTCCTTAAGAATCACCCAGATCTCTGATGGTGTTTTAAGTCCAAGAAAAAAGAGAACAGGATAGTTATAGCAAAAAATTTAAGAGTTGTAGCCTATTGGCTGGATATCAACTGGCTTTTTAAAATACTTGCACGAGGCAAACAAAAGTTGTTCTTCAAATAGAGAGGCCAGAGTTTTTTTCACTGATTTATTCATAAGTAGAATATGTTCTTAACATGTCAAAGTCACTGGAAAAAAGCAAATAAAAATTCACAAGTTAACTTTGTCAGAATTAGAATACAGAAGCTATCCTCTTAACATTGTCAGGGATATTTCTTAGAAAATTAGATTGAATGCATGTATCAGAAAAGAAGCATTCTTTGATAAGTAGGTGATAACAAGTGTTCATTAAGACTCCATTAAACTTAGTAATGTTGCTTTTACTTTGGAAGGAATAATTCTATCAGTAACCAAATACACGTTATGATAACTGAACCCTAGAAAAACTTTCACATATGAAACCACTGTCAGTTTAGAGTTTATTTTGAATTCAGAAATATCTTACTCCACTCAGACAGATGAAATGTCAGTGGCTTTCCAAAGTGTTAAAGGTTTTCAAAATAAATATTGTGATGACATTAGAAATTAATGTGATAAGCAAGCAGTTTCAGTAAATACCATCTTGTTAAAATGTCAACAGCTAGGCAAGAAAGACAAACTACACATTCTAATATGAATTTGTACCCAGAAGGAAGCCTTACAGAGTAAGGATATTACAGAATAAATATTGTGAAGCAAATTATATTAAATTCTATTTGGAACCATTTTTTTTTTTCTGTCAGGCTTTTTTACTTATGTTAAAAGATGGTTACCCTTTCAAAACTTGATGATCAAATTAAATAGTGACGAATAAGTAAAAACTAGTTACAGATACTGTGATAAAGAACAATATTGCAAGAAATGAGCTATTGCCTTTAGTACAGAGGATATCAAGCTAGATATTCTAATTGTCCCTCCAACCTTAAAAATCTCATGATTTTATAAGTCTGAAAGGAAGTGTAAAAGAACCTTAAGGATCCCATGTGTGATGCAGTTGAGGTTGTTTCAGGAAGCACACAGGCATGAAAGCAGTAGAAGCTGATACTCTCTGAAATACTTCATCACAGACTGTGCAAAGCAACAAACTCAATCTGCCAGTTTTATGAAAAGTTGAGTCAGATGTAAGCACAATGCAATAATACTAAGACTCTAAATGTCAATAAGAAAAGCTAAAGAAGAAAACATAGAGAACTTGACTCTGTTATAATACCTGATGTAGTCATATAGGGATTTCAACTCCTTCAAATCTGAGCTTGTTCACCAAACGTTGAATTAAGAATTGGAAAATAAATGCATGAAACATCTCCATTCATATCTCCATACTAGGGAATTTTTTCAGATATTAAAAAAAAAAAATTATAATGAGAATAATTAATAACATTGAAGATTTTTTTAATTTTTTGTTTCCACACAGAAAGTGATTCTGTGAAAATATGTCTATAACAATAGAATAACAGTAAAGGTTTAACAGGGAACATTATCAAAAGTCATGTGTATCAAAAGCAAGCTCGGTAAAATGGCACACATTCAAAAGCAGTATTTTATCTGAGAATAGGCCTCTTCATTGTGATATATTCCACTATCTAAGTCAAAGTTTGTAAATGAGAAAGGGACGATATCATTTTTTCTATTAATAACTCAAATAGTGTAAAAGACTATATGCATGCTTTTGGGCTGTTTCAGCACCCCAAAATGGAAACAGTATTATTCTAGAATCTTCAGGGCCTTTGTTTCATGATCGAATTTATTCTTCAAACAGAACAAATCCAGAAGGAATACAAATCAATGCCGTTTTCTTATTAAAAAAACCAAAATAGCTGTAGTCTCAGCAAGGCCTTTTCCACTTGTTTGTTTTTCATATGCCCTCTCAGAATAATACCTCTTTCTTTAATAGTTTATAACATATTCAGAGACAGGGAGCACTTAATCTTCTTTTGACTATTTCACCTTGCCTGAGAGGGTGTCCACACTGCAAACAAATTAAAAGATGTGCTTTTAACTTTTAATGTCTTTTCTGCATTATATACCTTAAGTTGAATGAGGAAGAATTATTATTTTAAATTAACTCTAGCCCTCAACCTCAGTGGATAATTCCTTAGTGAACATTTTCCTATTGTTTGTCCATTTTAATTCAAACAGTCCAAAACAAAAAGGGTTTTCAATAGAATAGAGATAGTATAAAAAATGTAGAGTTGTCCTCCTGTCTTAATATACACTACAGCATGGTAAAATATGTCTCTATGTATTTCAGAGGCAGTTGTCTACAAAGCAATAATGTGGTGATTAGGAATATTTCAAAATGAAAGGAATAATGTGGAAAAGCACATTCATGTGCAGAGTATTCTGATACTACTGGGAAACCCAGCTGATCAAAATAGCTCTTATACTATTTGATTCTCTTGCCCTTATTTGAATTTAAATTATAACTTTTCCCAAATCCCAAAGAATTTCTCTGATTTTCTCTCAGAACCTGCCTACAATTTACTTAGCAGAAAATCAGCTGAAACTTTCTCTGCAGCTCAAGCAGGGTCATCCCAGAGAGCACAGCACCAGATTGTGTCCACAGAGTTCTTGAGTATCTCTAATGAGAAAGACTACACAACCTCTCTGGGCAATCTGTTCCATTGTTCAGTCACTGCAAAGTAAAGAAGTTCTTCCTCATATTCAGGTGGAACTTCCTGTGCATCAGTTTCTGCCCTTTGCCTTTTGTCCTAATGGTTGGCACCACCAAGAAGAGCCTGGAAACCTCCTCTTGACACCCTGCCTTCAGATACTGATAGATATTGATGAAGTCTCCTTTTAGCCATCTCTTCTCAAGGCTGACTAGCCCCAGCTCCCTCAATCTTTCCTCATAAGAGAGATGCTCCAATCCCTTAAATATCTTTTTTGCCCCCCCCGGACGTGCTCCAGGACCTCCATGTCTTCCTCATCTTGGGGAGCCCAGAATGGGGCACAGCACCCCAGATGGGGCCTCACCAGGGCAGGATCACATCCCTAGACCTGCTGGCAATGCTCTTCCTAATGCACCGCAGGATAACATTGGCCTTCTTGGCCACAAGGGCACTGCTGGCTCATGGAGAGCTTGTTGTCCACTGGGACCTCTAGGTCCTTCTCCACAGAGTACCAGGGTGTGCTGGTGCATGTGGTTATTCCTCCCCATGTGCAGGACCCTGTACTTTCCTCTGTTGAATTTCAGACAGTTATCTGCCCATCTCTCCAACCTGTCATGGACCCTCTGAAGGGCTGCGTGGCCCTCTGGGGTATCAGCCACTCCTCCCAGCTTTGTGTCCTCAGTGAACTTGCTGAGGAGGCATCTGCTCCTTCATCCAAGTCATTGAGAAATAAGTGAAACAATACTGGGCCCAGTACTGAATCTTGGGAGACACCACTAGTGACAGGCCTCCAGCTAGATATTTTCTTTTAAAAAGAAGAGAGCAGAAGGTTAGGAGTGGTCTTGTGTTTTAATAAATCTGCTGTGCAATGGATTGATACAACTACTATAGAACAAAGCCATTTCTTTGACATTCAATTCATTATATTTGTGTTAATTTCATATTTACAGTTTGGTGATTATAATTCACATTTACAGTCCACTAGTCTATAGGTTTCATATTGGCAGGAAAGAGTTGCATAAGAAAGCTTTTTGAATGCTGGACAACTGAAAATCTGGCAAGTGAGTAGGCTCATTATGGATTTTACAAAATTATGATTGTGTTATCCAAATGGTATTCTCAAAACAACCAGCAGCAATTGACAGTACTGGCTTGCTGAGACTTTTATAGTAGCATTGCTAGATTCCAAGTTCCCATATGCCAAGTCTTTCAACCTTTTTTGAAAAAAAAAAAATAAAAATTATAGTCAACATTAGAATAACTCAAATAAACTAAGCATTCCATGAGTAAATCGCAGGTAGTTTAACTGATGGTATTCGATTGGGGTTTTTTGCTTTTTTTAATTACTTTTTTTAGTATATTTTATACAGCCAGAAAGAATTACTATATTTTCCTGAATTTCAGCTTTTCTGACGAGCAGCTTTCTCAACACTACAATACGTAGAAACACTCTTTCAGAATTAGAAAGTTTTTATTCTCCTTAGCTTAACTATTAACAGAACAAAGCCAATACACCTGGGCAAGTCAGCAGCAAATAAGTGGGCAAGTAGTTCTTGAATACAACCATTTTTCAACCAGAGATGCAAACCAGGTATTGGAAGAAGAGTTTGATGGCAATATACCATTCCAAGATCTAAAGTTCTTATGAATTTTCTACCTTCCTAATACTGTTTCCCTCTCTCTCTGTCTCTCTCCAGAGGCATCATGAGTGAGATTTCTCTCATCTAACTGTATATGTTTATACTATAAGGTCATATTTCAAAATTAGCCATGTTAAAATTCTTTCCAAGTTAGTAAAAAAATGAAAACAAATAAACAAACAAACATTGTGACAAAATAGTTTAATCTTTGCTTTTGAATAACATGAATTAACATGGGTTTTCTCTTGATTTTTTCTTCTAGCTGTCTCTTCACTGACAGGAGTTTTGTGTGACTAGTGCATACATGGAAATGTCTGCTTTTGGTCAGAATAGTATGTCCTGCCTTGATCCAAACATATTTAGATATGTAGTTCTAGGAATCAGTTAAGAATATGTGACAACCCTTCCTCTCCAGGTGCAACAAGTCATTCTGCCTGATCCTAATAGGTGCTCCTGGTTGCAACTTTCCGTAACAATGTGCTGCTGATCTCTGTATGGAGGATACAGGACCTTCAAAAGCAGGTCACATGCTCTGTGAATACAGAAGATAGAACACAAGTAGATGGCAGAGTAAGGAAAATGGTTATCTTATTCATAACTTTAAATATGTTTGAGAATAGTAAATAAGTAAGTAGATTATCTTTGTTTCAAAAAAACTTTCAATGATTGATTTTGATCTATTTTATTACAACTATTTATGGGGTTTCTTCTTAGATAGCAATTTTCTAGAAGTTCTGAGGAATTCTTAGAGAGAATAATAAATTATGTACAATAATTTCAATAATTTCAATAATTCCAATATGACAGAAGCACAGAACAGTTTGGGTTGGAAGGGACTTTCAAAGATTATGGGTAGTCCAACTCCTATGGACAGGAACAGGACAGGAACATATTGCACTAGACCAGGTTGTTCAATGCCCCATCCAACCTAGTTATGAACACTTGCAGGGATGGAGCATCCACAACTTCTCTGGGCAACCTGTTCCAGTTCCTCACCTTAAAAAAAAATCTCCTATCTAAATATATATAAATATATCCTTCTTCAATTTAAAAACATTGCTAATTGTCCTGTCACTACAGTCCTTGGTAAAAATACTCTCTCATTCTTTCTTATGATTGTCCAATATATATTTAAAGATCACAGTAAGGTGTCCCCATAACCTTCTGCTATGGGGGCTGAACAACCCCAGCTTTCCTCACAGGTGATGTATTCCAATATCCTGGCAATTTTTGTGACCCTCATCTAGACCCGCTCTCACAAGTCTATGTCATTCTTGTACTGAGGATTTCTCAGCTGAGTTCAGAGGAAGAGTAAACTTCCTGAATCTGTGGGTCTCACTTCCTTAGGTGCAGCCCAGGATACAGCTGGCTGTCTGGGCTGCATCACATGTTGGCCAGACTTTCATCCACCAGTATCCCAAGTCCTTTGCAGGGATGCTCTCAATCCATTCAGGACTCAGCTTGCATTGATACTGGGGCTTGCCTCAGCCCAGAGGCAGAACTTTGCATTTGGTCATGCCAAAATTAATGAGGTTTACATGGGCCCACTCCTCAATCCTGTGGAGGTCCCTCATCAGTCTTCAAATTTCAAGAAACCACAAGACACATTTTTTTATTAAAACAATATTGTCTAAAAAAATATGACTTAATGATAATAACAACTTTGAAACATTTTTAATTGTACTCTGAAGTTATCTTCATGTTTTTCTTATTTTTTCTCTATCAGGAGACCAAGAAATTATTTCCTATTTCTTTTTACATAAAGCTCAGCTTTTAAATAATTTGCATTGCTAGAATGGCTGCAGCTGTCAACAAAAATAAGTTTAACAATATGAGAAATTATTAGCAGTGGCAACATCAAATTAGACAGACTGGACAATGCGCAGTGCAAACCATTTTGTTAAATAACTGCATGATCCAATAATGACTGATGGTTTGGAGAGAAGAAAAATCTAGACAGAAAAATCATCCTTCAACTGCCTAAGGACAAAGGTTTCAATTTCCCAGTCACTTGCATACCCAACTAAGTCAGTTCGCTCAGGTAGTTTAAATGAAGTTAATGGAACTGTTAGTGGAAGATATAGCTGTCTGCAAGGCTGGGGCCAGAGAGGGCAATTCTATTTTCTCTAATAGACAAGGGGAGAACAATCTTACGACACAAGCAGGAACTTGTTCAGAAAATAAGTGGGGCAGACTAAACTTCAGTTGCCACCAATTAACATATTATAAAGCATGTTGCAAGACTGGGTTTATTTTCCTTATTGCTTTTTGCAAATATTCTTTAGTTATTTTTTAGCTTTTCTAAAGGCCAAGCTCAGACATTTCAGTCATGATAATTGTTGCAGAAAGGCATAAGGAGATTCAGTTCAAAGAGTGTACCATCCTATAAACTGGAGAATGAAACAGAAGGAAAAAAAAGTACAAATATATATGAGCGGATATAAATTTTCCACAGCCTGCATTTAATAGATTAAAAACAATAAGTGATGGTCTGAAAAAACCCCGTTTCTACTGGAATAAATATTTGTTAAAAATATTCATAATTTCAGAACTGATGCTAGAAACAGTTTGTTGCAGAATATGCTGTAAGAACATAAGATTCATTTATAGCAAATAAACAAAAATGCTTTTAGAAAAGCATTTTTAAATAGTTTCCCCACTAGTCACTAAAACTCAGTTGATTCTATCAGTATCTCCTGGTTTCACCTTCCAGAGAGAAAAGTGTATGCATCTCAACTCATTAATTATGAAAGATGAACCTCAAAACCTAAGGGTTGGAGGTAGAAAGTCATGCTATGAGTAGCTAGTGCCATCTTTTACCAAATCTTCTGCAGCGCAGCAGTGCTGATCTCCAACAAAAACTGAATTTTTCTAAATTAAGAAACAGAGAAAGGGGGGGTGTTATAGTGGTACTTTATTAGTGCTGTCCTGATAAAAGTACATTCTGCTGTGGCAAGGATGGCAAACTGACTGGGAAGTCCATGGGCCTGCTCCTACTGGGTCTGAAGCCTGGAAAACTAAGAAGCTGTGTCTGCTTATCACAAAGATAAAGTCGTGCAGGGTATGTAACTTCATAAGTGCTGGGATACAGCATGAAGACATAAGCCCTTAAGTGCTGTGCAATTTACTGCTGTGGGTGTGTTTTGTTGGAGCTGGGGAGTGCTTCTCACTGTAGGTTATTCACCAAGCAAGCACAGGTGTTCAGTACGAACACCCTCCAGGTGTTCCTCCCTGACATTGCAGTGATTGTCTCTATACTCACCCAGAAAACTTATCATTTGTCTGCAGATCCAGAAGCATTTTTGAAATAGTTCCTGTAGGACAGATGGACACAACCCTTAGGTTCAAATTCAAAAAAATCCACAAGATGTACCAGTGGGAATTCTGGATTTCTGAGATCATTGGGGAGTAAACCTCCCCTAAAGCTATAAATCATTTGAGAAAATCTTGACTCATACCTTCTTTTCTGTGAATCCCAAGAAGCAGTATCCTGGGCTCTGACACACTTAAACTCTCTCTAATGCTCCCTGACTTCCAGGGTCTCTCTTGGCCTTTCCAGCTGTTCACTGATTATTCTCAATGCTTGACTGCTTCTCTCAACTACTCACCCTCACCCTTTGTGACAGACCCTCTGTATTTGATGCTGCGATTTTCTGCCATGTCTTTTTTCACCTTTGTGCCTTTCTCACCATGCATATTTTCAAGGACTAAACTTCTCTCTCAGATTCTATCAGCAGGGATTTAAGATTTGGCTTCAAAGAAAATTATGTGCAGATGAAGCTGATACATCACTTAAGCTCTTAACACAGACTAAAACTTAGATCCCCACACCACCAGATGATGCTTTTAGTAAGCACTGAAATGACTAAGTTTAATAGTCAATGTAAGTAAAGCAGCAGAAATTGTATGCTTTTGTTCCAAAGTTCCACACAGCAGTGACAGGTTAATTTTTAATGTGTTGTCCAAAAAATTTCAAAATCTTATAGAAGATATATCTTCTACTGGTTGTGAAATACTTTTGTTTCATTCTTTTGGAAGGTTCTGGAAGCCAGGAAAGGAATCAATATCTCCCTTTCTTAAACCCATTCTTTCCAAATCGTCTACATTGTCATGATCAGGTTGTTTCCTCTGCTGCAGCCTTCAAATATTGATAAGTGAAGTCAGCCCCACAAAATAGTTATTGCTGTGTAACCAGGCTGGGCCTAAGGTTACCTTAAAAATACCATAGGGAATTGAGTTTGTTTTTTCAAGAAAAGATAAGTAATTGTAACATTGTTTACTGTGCAAGGTGCCATGTCCAATCTATGTCAAAGGGAAATTTTAGGGCTGCTACAGGAAAGAAGGATTGTTTTCACTTGAGTATCCTTATAGCTGCCAGCTACAAGCTCTGTTTATTTCCCTTGTAAGTAAATACTGTATCTGTGCATGAAATTTCTTCATAAAAGACGCAGAAAGGAATTTTTTTGTCTCAACTTACTTTAGCTCTTGGGAAAATGAGCAACTTCTCTAAACATCCTGTTCCCTGTGACTGAAAAAACTATTCTTGCATCTGCTAAACTTCTTTCAAACTGGTTTTTCCTGTGCTCTAGATGATGGCTACAGTTTGTTTGTGAGATCAAATAAAGTCCTCCACAGTATTCCTATTCCTTTTTTTTCACTTGGGAGATGCGTGTAGTACTATATCACATATGCAATTTGTAGCATACCCAGGAACATAAAACAATGCAGTGACTCCCTTTCAGCCAGTTTTTTTACATGAAACCATTCCTTCTTAAAAAGAAAAACTTTTGAGAGGCATTTTTAGGTTCGGAACCTGACAATATAGTGCAGTGGATTTCATCCCTGCGTCAAAAAATTCCTGCTGCTGCCATGGGAATTGTTAATGTACAATGTTATCCAATGTCAGCAGTAGTAAAGATAGGACTGCACAGAGTAAATATTTAATTTTAAATTTCAGTCTCCAGAGATTCAAACTCTGACAGATGTCTGGGGAAAATAAGCTATCCCTGGGCGTGTGTAGCAGGCAACAGGTTCTCCTCATCCTGACACCTTGGACCTTCTGTAACACAAGCCATTATCATCAGAGATTTACTCTTCCAAGCAACGCAAATGGATTTTTTTTTCTCATTTATTGTTTGCTTGATTATTTTTTAAGCTTCATTTATTCACTGATACATAACTGAACTTCAATTATAGAGCATGTCAATTAGATTGCAGTTTCTTTTTAATTGGGTTTCTAATATTTCAGGATCTCTGTGGTCAGAAGCTGCCCATATTTTAGCCCAGAGGCTCCTCTGTGTAGTAGATCTCGCTCTTTAAAAAGGTCAGGTTAGTGTATGGTTACAGATTTATTTATTCTTAAGAATTTTAGCTTACACGATTAAACAAAGAACAAAAATTAAGCCAAGTGTGTTATCCCTGGTACTTCAAGAAAAAAGGACAATTAGCATAATAATAGAGAAACATAGTATTTTTAAAATGGAATGTTCTCTAATTGCTAAGAGTAGATAAGATATTAAGTGCAAAACCAGCAGAATTTCTTATTCATAATAATTTAGTTCACCTTATCTCACTGCCTTGGGTCCTATAAAGTAGCTTCATATGTTTTTCAAATTGGCCATTTTAAGATACTTACATATTGGGAGAACCCTTGGCAAAGCAAAGACTGTAAATAACAACCATTGCTAAGTCCTCAGGAAGGTCCATGACACTGATGAAGATATTTTTTCCTGAGCTCCAGTTTCTGTCTTTACTGCACACAGATGTCAAAAGAGATTTAGTCTTCAGATTCACCCTTTCTTTTCTCAGCTTCTCCCAACATTTGTTTTAGAAGACCATCTTGAATGAGCTACTCTCAAAAATCATTCTTGTTTTTTTCTGTCTTATGTCAACTTCTGTTGGTCCACAAACTTTAGTATAGCTCTAGGCCTTAGTATCTCTTCTAATCCATGCACTTGAAATCTTTCCTCTGTTCTCCAATCCTATCCTTATCTAAAAAGATGCTTCCAATTTCCGTTGATAATTTGAGTATATCTTCTTAAAGAGTAATTTATTTTGCTCAGGCTTTCCTCTGTGATATTCTTTGGCTATGTTGTAAACTATTTGGCTATGTTGTAAACTTTGAATCTAATTATGAAACAATACTTATCTGTGTATTCACTCATCTACTTTATGTCAATATTTATACAAAGGTTCCAATCATTCTTTTAAATATTAAAAAAACCCAGGATTTAAAAAAAAAAAAGCCCGAACCAAAGTCCAGAGTTTATGACCTTTACTTGAGTTATAAATAAGCATTGTCTCTGATAGTATTTTTTTCATTTAAATTTCACAATACAATCTGAATGAAGAAGCAAGCAAGGTATAAACAAAGGAAAGTAGTACAGTCTGGTAGCTAAGGGAAAGTAAAAACAAAATGTACATCTGTTTCTTCAGACAACTGGACTGTTACTCCATGATGCTTTGCTCAAATATGTGGATGTAGAAATATATCCTGTCTACACTCAGTCTTCTTTCTTCTTTCATCATGGGGTGTCTAGCCTTCATAAGAAATTAAATATGGGAATGTAATCAGAAGTTGAAGAGGGAACAGGCAAATCTTCAGTCCCCAGTTTTGCAGGCCTTTTTTGCCACGAGCTCATATCATCAGACATTGCCCTCGCTGCCCCCCTGAACTGCAACAGGCAACAGGTGACCCCATGGAGGTGAAGACCCCACAGACTATGAACTCTTTACAGAAATCCAGTATAAGACAGTTTTTTGTTTCCTTCCAAAAATAAAAAAGGAATAAAAAGTGAGAGAGCTCTTCAGAAAGACTTAAACATATGCTGAATAACTTCAAAATGAAGAGTAAGTACTACCATTAATTATAATTTGTAAAAGTTGTGTATATGATAAAGATTATAATGTCAGCACAATAACTTAGTGGCAGCAACACAGCTTACACTCTTATGAAAGTTCAATTCCTCAGATATAAGAATTTACTGAGGAGTTTAAAGTAACAGGAAACAGATATGCACATGCCCACATAGCCACAAATATGTGTGCATGTGCACATACCCATTCCTTTCACTTACCTGTCCATTCCTGTTTTCTGAAGAAACACTGACTTACCTTTTATCATGGAAGGAAGAAAACAACACGTTTACAGGTGGATGTGAGTCTTAAGTGACTTATCAGCAGTGACAGCAGTATGTGTAAAGAACACCACTGTAAGCCTGCAAACAAGTTTAGGTTTAGCTGTTAGTGGAGTAAAAAGGAAAGAGGGAGGCTGCAGCTCAGTGGCCTGCCAAATACAAAGCACATGAACAACTAGGATAAAAGAGCCAAGCATGGTTGACCTACTTATATCTGATCGGCTTTAATGCTCTCTTATATCCAGTTCTTGAAAGCATTAGATACTTCCAAGGCCCTGAGTACCTTCCCTACACCCCCCAGGGTTCAGCTGCTTGGACTCAAGGAAAACTTTGATGATGCTTCTCTCTGGCTGTGAGAAATCCCAGCATTGACCCAACCCACTACACCTGGGAGAGGTTTTTAACCTTGGGCCCTCACCCTTGATATCTCTCTGGTATTCCAATCCTGTGCCTCCTTGACTCTGACCCAAAGCCCAGCTTGCAGGTGACTTTGTGACTTTTTAGCTTGATGTTGGACTTGCCCCATTACTATGGACCTACCTGATGTTCTGGACTCTTGGCTGAACTAAATGATCACTGCAGCCCTCCTTCCTTGTGTCCATCCCGTGTATCCCCTACACTGCTGCCACTTCCTGCCACCCCATCAACCACCCTGGCAGAAGCTGCCTGCTCTTGCTGCATCCTGACAGCTGTAATAGCTGATTAGCAAGTGCAAGCACTTAGAGAGCATAAATGTCCTATAAATGCCAGGTGGAGGTTAATAATAAATAGGCACAATAAAAATAACCCTGTCTAATATATGGAGAGCACTGGATGACTTGAACTCCTCTGTGCCTACTCTGTAATGGGTGGCTGCCTGGTCAGCAGGAAGGGAGTTGGATTGGCTTCACCTGGCTTTGCTTCATTTTCTACTTGTCATATTGCCTAAACAAAGAAGCCTGAGTGATGATGTCAGCACAGAAGTGATCTGGTGACTGAATACTTTGGGGTCCCTGAAAGAGATTAGAAGGACCCCAGAATCGTTTGCCATTGACCGGTCTGTGAACAGCTGGGCTCTGGAGAAGTAAGCAAACAGAGGTCCCTGCAAGATGCTGAAAGAAGCAGCAACAGCTTTTATATTAGGAAGGCCATATGTTTCTATGCATGGCACATTCTGCATCTTGCACTTATATCACATTTAGAAAAAAATATGAGATCTTGGCAGCCCCAACGCTTGGTGTATTGAAGAGCTTCTGATTAGAGAATTTAAATGAAAACAGAAAAACAAAAATCTTTTTTTTGTAGGAGGGGAAAAAGGCAAAAAAGACAAAAAAAAAAAAAAGAAACAGAAGTGTGTAAGTGTAGAACACTCAGTGGCTGAATTGTCTCATCATGGCTGTGTCCTTGATCCAGCTGTATACAACTATTTGATTCTCGGAGAATTCCCTGCAGTTCTCTGTGGGCTCAAAGACTTTCAACTTGTAGGTCTTCTGCCAGCATACTGACCTGGGTTGTCTAGCCTGAATCTGAGTATTAGTCCTCATTTAGCTGAGATCACTGCCTGCAATCTCTGCTGCTGCACAGTCACAGCAAGGAGTTCAGTGAGAGTGACAATCAGCACTATGTTCAGTCTAAAAAAGAGAAAGTATGAAAGAACTCTCATAATGGGAAAAGAGTAGAGAAATCTAGATAGGGGAAGCCTAAAGGGAAGGCTTTTTAGTTCCTATATTCTGTTCAGAGCTATTTTTTGGGAGAGAATTTTTTTCTGCCTTTGGACAATGTTACAATGCGGAGTTATTAAAAAGAACACGTAATCATTCTCATAGTAGTGATTCTGCCTAGCAGGCTGACAGGTTGAGCACACATATATAATACAGTCTCTGAAAAACAATCCATCTGATGTCAGGTCACATGAATGAGTCATGACTACTTATCAGCGTGCCTGAATATTTATAGTAGAAAAAAAGGTTTGTGTTATATGGTACCTTGCTCTGTGTCAGATAAACTTATGAACCTAGCAGACAGCCTAATACTCTCATTGCTGTACATACCTAATTTTAAACACCATGTACATATTATATGTTATACATTAAAGATAGCATTCTATTACCTTGCTTAAGATACAAGTTTTGTTGTAGCACATAACAGATCTGTAGAAAATCTGAATGTCACATTCTTTACCCCAGCAGTAATCATAAATTACTTCATGTCAAATATCTTGAGAGTCCTCTGTGGGTTTCATTTCATTATTTGGCTGTGTATATACCTGCTGCAAAAGCAGTGTTCAGTTACCTGGGGTCATTTTCATTCATAGGTATTCCGTAGACCTGTCATTTATAAATACCTAGGGTCCTTGTACACTCAAGCATAAACTGTTCATTATAGCTTCAATCATTTCACACTTACTGAAGTCAATAAAGCACTTTTAAAATATATTTTCTAAGAAAAATGTACAGCACTAAACTACTTATAACCTCTTTTTAAACATTCAAATAAGCACTTAGTACCTGAATTAAATATAGCTCTTGTAAGGGCTTCAGAGATTTTCAGATGTCTTCATATGAAAATCAGAAAATTCTTAGTTCAATTTTATTTATGCAGAAGTTCCTTGTGCTTGCCTTTGAGATTTAAAATCATAATCTTCTAAATTATGTTCAGAAAGATCCACTCAAAGAGAAAACTAAAGAAATCAGGTCTATCAAAAATTCCACAGTACATTTCCATTTTTCCAGTGCTAAAAGAAATAAATTCTGAAAATCAAATAGGCTGAGGGAAATATTTAATAGAATTAAGGGAGAGATGTTCCATTCTTGTTTGTGAACACTATCAAAAATTCTCATATTTTATATCACTGTTCCAGGTTTTGTTATTTGCCTCAAAAATAAGAAGAAAACCTGCACCTTCAAACAAGAGCATTTCAGTAGAAAAATCTATGAACAGCTTTATATATTAAGCTTTAGACATACTGACTACAAGATATCTAAAACCACATACCCACATACTCTTGCAAACTTTTCACAAATGTCTAAACAGATTATTTCAAAGGAAAAAAAAATCCCCATATTCTTATGTTATAGTCATGTCTTCCATGGGCTTAAGATAAAATTTTATGCCATACAGGTTTTATCCATGACCAACTGCTGATAACAGTTTATTCAACCTCTCCATGCATATCATTAACCTTTCTCTCACATAAGGTGTTATTTGCAACATAAAAATTCAGGATTTCTGTTTTGGTCTTAGTTTTCTTTTTTTTAATAGTAAATGACCATAGCTAAGACGCATGATCATTTATGATTTCAAAGGTTCACCTGGTAAATAATAATTTAATTGTTATAAGGACCATTTTAGAGCATCTCATTCCTTCCACAGTAACAGAATTTTCTTATCTGTTAGCTGCTTCTTTCTTACTACTATAAACAAAACACTTATCTTCTTCAAATGGCAAACTTAATGCTGCCTCAACATATCTGTCCAAACCCTGTGTTTGGACAGGAAATGATAAATTGAAGTCTGGATTTCTAAACACCATCTTTAGCATAATTTTCTTTCATCTGCAAAAGCCCTTTCATAGCTCATTGCACTTGTAATTTATTTTCTTGGCTTTGGAGGATTTCTGTGGGATTTTCTATTTTAGAAAATAGAATATGTGTGTGTTAAATTGAACACTTTTTTTGTATTATCATGAATCATAAGGAAGACTTTGTATCTTAACATTTTCTGTGATGGTGGTGAGTCACAGACTGGCTTAATTCCTCCTGATCATGGCCCATCACAGCTCACACACTGACTTTCTTTCAGTTCAGGTGATATTTTTCTAGATGTTCAGTTTGCCATTGACTCTACAGAAATAACAGGCAGATGCTCATTAATTTTTTTTCAGGGCTTTATGCACTGTGATAATAACAAAAGAGATTGTTGCAAAATCTTTAATACCTACTGCAAAAATACAAAATATTATAACCTCTTCTAGGTTCCTAGAAATCCAAATGGAATTCTTTGTAAAGGAAAGAAGTTGAGAGGAGTGAAAAATTCTGTTTAAAGACAATTCATTGGAAAAAAAAAATCTGTAAACCACAGAGACTGTGTCTACTATATGTCTAGCAGCAACTGCTAAACGGTGAAAAATTTGTTTATGTTCTCAGTCAAGATATCAGATGTGTTTTTCTGACAAAATGTATGTGTTCCACTTTCAGGCTTGGTCTCTCTCGCTGACATGAAATAAAATGAAATATGATTGCTATTTGTTGAGAACGTCTCAAGGCATTTCTTAACTCTGTGTGTTATAATTTGAAGAATCTTGGCATGGTTTCTTAATTTTCCTCTATTATTTTCTTTTGTCTGCCTCTCTTCTAAGTTCTGTATCTTTGTCCACATTTTTATTGTAAAAGCAGATACCACCATCAGATTAAGAATATGGATCAAAATAAAGTAAAACCTGCAATGATGAAATTAATACTGCGAATAATATCCATGATTTGAACAGAAAAGACTGAGCATAATAACTAATAATAATGAATGCATTTTCCCCTAGCACTGAATACTGTGAAACAACAGTATATGTGGCACGTGTGCAGGACAAAGAATAGGTCATTGAGGGTAGAAATTATTAAATTCTCTTTCACTGACACAAGGTGATTTTTTATTACTAGACATGCAAAGGAAACAAGTATGTTTAAACATCTGTGAATCCTCATATACCTATATGCACAGACAAGTACATTTCAAAATGCATCCATCTCCGGTACATGTACCCTTCTCTGACTTCTGAATCACTGAGTTTGCTTCTAGGACCATTTTAATTCTTCTTGGTTATCCCTCCTTGTCAAAAGCTTTTTTTGTTTTTTTTTCTGCAGGAGGGATCTTTACAGTTCAAACTCATGGTATAACAATGATATTTGGTGAAACTGGTGAAAGAAACAGTTCACCTGTTGAAAGAACAAGGACTGAAGCTACTTTCAGACACTCTTCTGAAGAGAAGTAAACAGAAAAACACGAAACCTTCTGAGTCTTACAGCAACATCGCTGTAGTAGTGGAGAGTCTCAATAGAAAATTAGGCAGGAAAATGCATTTGTTTTGTTTAGCACCCTCTCCAAAGCAGTGCTTTCCCCAACTTCTCCTTTGATTGTAAGCTACAATTAATAAACAGTTCTGGTGTATATGGTGTTGTTCACCCTACATATTTATACCTATACAGAAAGAAAATTCAAAGACATCACATCAAGAGGAATTTGTTTNATTATTATTATTATTATTATTACTATTATTTCCTTTAAAATTTATTAATTTTCATATTGTGATTTTAAGTATGTCAGTAAGTAAGAATTCTGATGAAAGAAAAGCCACAACAAAGACATCTATTAGATGCTGGTGTATTTTCTATATATGTGTTAGACCTAGCCACTAGAATTAAACATTGCACTTGAAAGTTGCATCATCTAAAACACCAGATTAAATGAGCAGATATTTCTGAATTTTTATGCTATTGAGAGGATCATTCCATTCCTGTCTCTTCTTGCTACTCTGTATGTTGCTACAAAAGTGTGGAACCTGATTTAGGAAAGGTTGTTTAACACCGTTCAGAAAAATATCTCACTAGAGTGAATTGAGAAATAGGCTTGGATTGTTCCTGTAGGGGCAGAGGTTTAACAGCTGCTTAACAACTGAACTTCATAAAATATCCCTGTTCTTTTTTATGTGTTTCTAGCCATGCTCCACCCTAATATTCTTTTCTAAGTAAAATTGATAAGGAGTTTATATTACAACTGTTCCTGAAGACTGTTTTCAGAAAGAAAACTCTGCATTTTCTCTTCTTATAGTTTCTTACCTGTGCAAGAAAATTTGTGTTTTCAGGAAATGGTTGTAATTTGTCTCTCAACTGACTGCAATTACCTTGACTGTATCTCTTAAACTAAATAAAAGACTGCAGTTATTTATTTTGACATTATCCCTCTTGTTCTGCTAAATATATGACCATTTATCATATATTCTTGTTAATATTTTTCTCATAGAAAGCAACCTGGATATATAAATGTTTTTCCTTTCTTTGATATTTGAAGCTGGGTTTTTGTATATATTGAAACTGGTGAGAGTACTGACTGCCTGTCTGAGGCTAAAACCAGAGGGGAAAGGAATGGAAATGGTGATTAGCTTTGAAATGCTGAATGCTATCTGTTGAAAATATTCTTGTTTGTAAAAATAATGACATAAGAACAAAGGACACACATTGATAGACATGCTGGATATGAGCACATGTGGATTTGAATAATCTCTTGAGAAAAGGCCTTTGGGATAAGTGCTGGCAAGAACATATCTTGGAGTCAGAGAAAAGAAATAGTCTCCAGATGTTTGATTCTTCTTATGTAACAAGAAACAGGACTTTGTTGATATTTTTTGAAAATATAATAAGCTTATGAAACCTACCTACTTTTAGTAATTTCTTCCCAAAACAGGAGCAATGGGAAGAACCAAACAGAGGTGAAGGTTGTAGAATGTAGACATAAGAATTATTGAGAATAAATCCCATTGTTCTTGTTCAGAGGGTTTGTTGTTGTTGTTGGGGTTTGGTTTTTGTCTTGGGTTTAGTTCTCTTTGCTTGTTTGTTTGGGTTTTTCATATGGATTATTTTAACTGTCCTTAGTAGCTAATCCCATTTATCAAAGACACATTTAAGTACTGATTAAAGGCAGCTATACAGAAAATATGGTGATAACAGATTGCCAGTGTTCTTATGATCACTACAGAAGTCTAAAGGAACTGCAAGTGAGGGTATTCCATCAGTTTTTAGTGTACCTTCAATCCAAAGACTGATGTTTTGTCCAGGATCAAGACAGCAAACAAGGATTAAAGCTACAAGGCACAATAGGCATGAGGATAAAACTAATGATCGCAATTTTAACTAGGGTCCTATATTTATAATGCTTTGAATCTGTAACAAGTGGACTTAGACACTGTATTTCAGAATAAAGCTCCATAAGGCAATGCCAAAATCTTATTTCTGATTATGCAAACAGATTGACAGCTTTGTATGATACAGAAATAATTTTCGAAAGCGTGTCTTGTTCATGTTTGACTATTCTGGGCATCCAGTATCTGTTGGGCTGATTTGAGCTGTAAATTTGACAATTTTATATTGCATACAACTGACTTGGAAATTATGGATGCCTCTCAGATGCCTTGTTTTTGTTCTTTAGGTGGTCTAAGTTCATGGATATTTTTTGCTACCTCAGGAAAAAAAAAAAGAAAGCAGGACATGATAAGGATTTTGAAGCAAGTGCTCAGAAGTTAATAGAATATTTTANGTTTTTTTTTCTGCAGGAGGGATCTTTACAGTTCAAACTCATGGTATAACAATGATATTTGGTGAAACTGGTGAAAGAAACAGTTCACCTGTTGAAAGAACAAGGACTGAAGCTACTTTCAGACACTCTTCTGAAGAGAAGTAAACAGAAAAACACGAAACCTTCTGAGTCTTACAGCAACATCGCTGTAGTAGTGGAGAGTCTCAATAGAAAATTAGGCAGGAAAATGCATTTGTTTTGTTTAGCACCCTCTCCAAAGCAGTGCTTTCCCCAACTTCTCCTTTGATTGTAAGCTACAATTAATAAACAGTTCTGGTGTATATGGTGTTGTTCACCCTACATATTTATACCTATACAGAAAGAAAATTCAAAGACATCACATCAAGAGGAATTTGTTTTCAATCTACCAAGAAAAGAACTTTTTTTCTTTTCCTAATTAGAATTGTTTGAAATTGAAGCTTAACTTACTTCTGTTTTCCAGTGTTTTGGACCTCAGTTAAGAGCTTGATTTTGGCTGTTCCTTGCTCGCTAGTCTTCTGTAGATAGTGTTAAGGCCAGAGGAACAACAATTTCTTATAGTGCAACTTTGGATCCACGTCAATTTATACAGACCATATTAGGATTATGATGATCTTGAGTGCATCACTACTGTTAAGGTCCTCCAGATTGTGTTACCATGCATGCATTGAACAAAATAAAAGAGGGTAAGGCACCAGACAGAGACCTAAACTATCAATGGTAGAGGGGTTAGTTTGGGGTTATTTTTGTTGCTGTTGCTGTAGGGTGGATTATTATTATTATTATTAT
>VXBB01004049.1:20781-54079 GCA_013399915.1 Illadopsis cleaveri | reverse complement strand
TAAAACTAATGATCGCAATTTTAACTAGGGTCCTATATTTATAATGCTCTGAATCTGTAACAAGTGGACTTAGACACTGTATTTCAGAATAAAGCTCCATAAGGCAATGCCAAAATCTTATTTCTGATTATGCAAACAGATTGACAGCTTTGTATGATACAGAAATAATTTTCGAAAGCGTGTCTTGTTCATGTTTGACTATTCTGGGCATCCAGTATCTGTTGGGCTGATTTGAGCTGTAAATTTGACAATTTTATATTGCATACAACTGACTTGGAAATTATGGATGCCTCTCAGATGCCTTGTTTTTGTTCTTTAGGTGGTCTAAGTTCATGGATATTTTTTGCTACCTCAGGAAAAAAAAAAAAAGAAAGCAGGACATGATAAGGATTTTGAAGCAAGTGCTCAGAAGTTAATANTTGTTCTTTAGGTCGTCTAAGTTCATGGATATTTTTTGCTACCTCAGGAAAAAAAAAAAGAAAGCAGGACATGATAAGGATTTTGAAGCAAGTGCTCAGAAGTTAATAGAATATTTTAGAGCAGCAAAAAAAAAAAAAAATCCTATTAGAAACAGGTTGAAATCAGATAGCTGAACAACAGGACAAGATTATTCATTTCTTTGGGTATGCATTTTGTCTCTTCACTATTTAAGAACACCATGGTATATCCCAGACTTACAACAAAAGATCTTCAGAATTTACTCTAATAAATCTTTTTGGAATAACATTTCTGAATTTTAACAATAGATTGCAAAATATAGGCCACATCTGATATGAAAGGAAAAAAAATAAGTTAAGTAGAATTATTGTGTCAGTCTACTACCAAACTGCTTTCATCCAAAACTTTCTGTCAAGACTGCGATGAATGGATAATAAGGGAGGCATTAAGAATGTTAAAGGTGCAAGATTGCATTTTGAAAGGCGAGAGTTTCAGTCTGGCATATCAGAAATGGGACTAGTTATTGCATATAGTTTTCAAAATACGATATCAGAACAGAAAAGTTCAAGGTAGATGTACTAAGAAATACATAATAGCTGAAGTTTGTCATGGTTATAGGGACATGGGAGTGGCCAGCAAGACTCGTTCACCCTTTAATAGTCTGATATGGCCAGTGGTTAAGTCCATTGGAGATTGACAGTGGACTATTTTGGCCTGAATGAAGTAACACCATCACCAAGTGCTTCTGTGCTGGACATGCTAGAGCCTCAGTAAGAACCAGAGTTCAAGGCACCAAAGTGATGCCACCATGGATATTGATTATGCATTCTTCTCCATTCCTCTATCAGCAGAGTGAAGGCTACAGTTTGACTTAACCTGGAGCAGGGTGCAGTACACCTGAAGCCGACCATCCCAGGGATGGAAATACAGCCCCATTCTTTGCCATGGATCCAGATTGCATCGGGAAAGGGTGAGACTCTGGAACACTTTCATTCCGTAGATGACATAATTGTATGGGGGAACACAGCAGAGGAAGGCTTTGAGAAAAGAGAAAAGATAATCCAGATCATCTTGAAAGCTGTTCTGTCGTAAAACTAAGTAAAGTTAAGGGATATGCCCAGAAAATTTAGTTTCTAGCAGTAAAATGGCAAGATGGATGTCATCAGATTCCAGTGGATGTGGTAAACAAAATAGCAGCTATGTTCTTACCAACTGCAAGAAGGAAATACAAGCTTTCCTAGGCACCATGGGGTTTTGGAGAATATCCCAGAGAACAGAGAGACTGTAAGCCTTCTCTACCTTATGAAACAGAAGAGAAACTATTTCAAGTGAGGTCCCAAAAAGGAAATACAAGCTTTCCTAGGCACCATGGGGTTTTGGAGAATATCCCAGAGAACAGAGAGACTGTAAGCCTTCTCTACCTTATGAAACAGAAGAGAAACTATTTCAAGTGAGGTCCCAAAAAACAACAAGCTTTTGAACAAATGAAACAGGAGATTACTCATGCAGTAGCCCTTGGGCCAGTCAGAACATGATGTGATGGAAGGCGCTCTACACCTCTACACCAGCAGGGGAGAATGGTCCTTCCTTGAGACTCTAGCAAAAAGTACCCAGGGAGACTTCAGGACAGACACTGGGGTACTGGAGTTTGGGATACAAAGGATATGAGGCCTGTTAAACCCCAACTGAAAAAGCGTTCTTATGAAGGAATTTGACCTGCTTCAGAAGTGATTGTCATGAAAACAAAGCTTCTCCTGGCACCTTGACTGTCAGGGGGAAGTCCCTTATACGTATTATGCCATCATGCCATGTGGAGAAAGTGGATCCCTCTGATCACATGGCGAGCTCAAATAGGAATTCCCAATCACCCAGGGCTCTTGGAGATCATCACAAAGTGACTGAAGACAAGGATGAGGAGCAAGTGACATGTACTGAGGAGACCCCACCATATAATCAGTTACTTGAAAATGAAAAACAACATGCTCTCTTCACTGACTGTTCCTGCCATATCGTAGGGAAAAATAAAAAATTAAAAACTGCTGTATGGAGTCCTACATGGCAAGTCTCAGAAGCTATTGGGGCATAAGGTGGATCCAGTCAGGTCACAGAGCTGAAAGCCATCCAGCTGGCTTTAGATATTGCTGTATGAGAAAAATGGCCAACACTCCACCTCTACACAGACTCATGGATGGTAGCAAATGCTCTCTGGGTTTGGCTAGACTGATGGAAAAAGGCCAATTGGCAGCAGAGGAAAAGCCATCTGGGCTGTTGAATTGTGGCAAGACTTTCCTGCCTTGATAGAGAAGTTGACTGTGAAAGTACATCATGTAAATGCACATGTATAGTGCCCAAGAGTTGGGTTCCTGAAGAGCATTGCAACAATGGACAGGTGGATCAGGCTGCCAAGATCAGTGTCTCAGGTGGATCTGGACTGGCCACAAAAGGGTGAGTTATTTCTGGCTTGGTGGGCCCATGACACCTCAGGTCATCAGGGAAGAGATGCAATATACAGATGGGCTCATGATCAAGGGATGGATTTCACCATGAACACCATCTCCCAGAGTATTCATAATTGTGAAATTTATGTTGCAATCAAGCATGTGTGTGAAGCCCCTTTGATATGGGAGACAAGGGTCAAAACATAAATATGGGGAGACCTGCCAGACTGATTACATCACAGTCCTGCACACCTGCTGAGGCAAGCACTGTAATGCTGACAGTGGTGGAGACAACTATGGGATAGCTGGAGATGTACCCTATGCATCACACCACTGCCTCTAACCCCATCCTGGGCCTTGAAAAGCAAATCCATCGCCCAAAAAACTCCAGAGTTGGACAATGGGACTCATTTCAAAAATAGACCCATAGATATCTGTCCAGAGAGCACAATACTGACTGAGTGTGTCATATTCCCAATCATATTCACCAGGCACTAGGAAAGTGGAATGGTGCAATGGATTGTTAGAAAGCACATTGAAAGCAATGGTGGGATCTTCAGATGCTGGGAACTATATTTAGTGAAGGCCACCTGACTAGTTAACACTAGAGGCTCTACCAATCAAGCTGGACCTGCCCAACCAGAACCCCTCTGTACCACAGAAGGAGATAAAGTCACCATGGTACATATTAGAAGAATGTTAGGAAGACAATTTACATTAGTCCTGGCTCAAGCAAGGGCAAACCCATCCATGGCACTCTTTTTACTCAAAGACTGGGGTGGGTAATACAGAGGGATGGGGAAACATGATGCATAACTCCAGGAAATTTGATTTTTGGTTGAGAGCAGCCTGAAATGTTTAATTGCATATGTGATATCAGTTCCAAAATAACACTGCCATTGTATGTCATAAATACCATGGACAATGAGTATGGACTGCTCCAGTTACACTAGTCATGGACTAAATTAATAGAACAAACATCTTGGGTGGATTGCCAGTGACTATTGAAACAGTACCTGTGCTTGTGTATAATTATATGTCTTTGTATATATACATATATATGTGTATAAATAGCTGAAAGGTATAAGATCTGGGCATGACCTTGATGGTGTAGAAAAAGGGGTGGATGATATCATGGTTATAGAGAAAAGGGGTGGAGTTTCTAGCACGGTTTAATTCCATGCTACCCATATCACACCAGGGGCATGGTTTAGGCAGGAAGAAGATGGAGATGAAAGCAGAAGGGGCATCATCTTTCAGGGCTCAAGGGATGGGGTGTGCAGGTTTCAGGGTCGGAGCTAGGCCCTCTCTGCCACTGGCAGTCCCTTTCCCACTCCTCTGAGCTGCAGCTTTCCAGCTTTGGTGCTAAAAGACAGTGCTGGCAAGCCCAAGAAGCTGGTCTGAAAAAAAAGAAAGAGAGAGTGGGCAAGGAGCAGAGCCCAGTTGAGCCTTGTGCACCCCAAGCTGCAGCTGTGGTGACCATAGCAGAGCTGCAGTGGAACCGTCAAGTGCTCCAGTCCCACTGCTGTAAAGTCAGGCCCAGGAAAGGTTCCTCTGACCTGTTTCAGAGCCCTGTCAGGTCCCACCAGGTTTTGTCATTGTGTTTGGGCTGGGGGTTGGGGGAGTGAAGTTAAACCATGAGCCTCCCTGGCTTACTGCCTCTGCTTTCCTATGTACAACATGGCTTAGCCTGAAGCCAGTTGCTATTTTGCCTTTGTCTGGGAAAACCACACCTAGAGCTGTTTTTGGGAAACTTTTCCTTTGTTGAGCGGTGAATATTATTTTTGGGGTAAAACACTCTCTCTCATTAATATTGCTGTAGTTATTGTGATTTTTCCATATATTGTGATTCCATCTTACAGTCTCTCCAAGTGTTTCCTCCACCATCAAAAGGGGTGTGGGCATATTTGCAGTAGGTTTCATTTTCCCACTGGATTTTAAACACACCATGTGTTAAAATGTGTATAATAGAAGAGAAAACTTGAGCAGTACAGAAGATAAATTTGTGACTCTTACATGTTTTAATTTGCCAGTTAACTACTGTGTATTTTTCAGCTCTGCAGCCAATACTAGCTTTTAAGAAAATCTATAAACCATGGTTTAACAGAATAAAGGAAAGTGCTTTCATGCCTTTTGTTGTTCTTTCTTTCCCTTAGTTCCTTCTGTGCTTCCTCTGCCCTTTGTATCAAGCTCAATTTTTTCTCCCCTTTCATTCAGATCACCCCACCAGGCTACCTCAGGCTGTCTGATGTGTTTCATTGTGTTTTTCTCCTCCTTCTTTTCCCATGAAGCCAGGCTTGACTTTTACTCCATTTCTTTTACATTAATAAGTTCACTGTGGTTTTTAGGTCATGGTTCTAGTTTTGTGGCTCATAGTTCCTAAATTTTAGTTCCCCTAGGCTGTATATTTTCTTGATAAAAGTTCTCCTAAAGATGGCTTTCTAGATACTTCTTCAGTTAAAATCCATTAAAAAAAATAATTAATTTTAATTGTAGGATCAAGATGTGTACATATCATATATGTGAGATTTTGCAGTCTTATGGATGCTGCTTGTCTTTTCCCTATGGTTCCAAAATCTCTGAACAATACTGATGCTTCCTCAGGACAGATTGGCATCTGTCTACATGTATCACTGGAACTATTAGCATCTTCTTCCTTTAGACCTATTTAAATTTCAGCAGTGCAGATATTAATATGTTTTCTAAGGAAACAAAATTTGACCAGAAAATACTAATTTATTGCTAATCACAGTGAGAATATCTCAGCCCCAGAAACTATCCCCACCTTCATTTCAAAGTTTAGTACGACAGATGAGAATAACTCAAAATGGAGACCTCCCTCACCTCCTCAGCTAAATACGTATTTTCAACTGGTTAAATCTTGTTTTCCTTAGTGTGTGAGGATATGTTGAATCAAGTTATGTGCCGAGAAAGCAATTAGAATATAGCAGGTGATGTAGCAAAACTGAGAGCCACAGGGGGTTACATGATAAGAGAGGTTTTTAAAAGACACATGGCAACCAAATGATATGTCTTCTACAGGGATCTTTTCAGCATAAGCATTTCCCTGAAAAGCACTGCCCCAGCTGTTGTTCAAAGCCCTGGTTTCTTGTCCATCTCTTGACCCATGTGCAAGGAGCAGCTGGTTGCCACATTAACACACCACCAACTAACTGTCTAGCATGTGAAGTCATGGAAAAGGAGAAAGGCCAAGGTACAACGCTAGAAATACACGAGGCAATTATGGGAAGGGACTCAACACTGTGCATCTTACCACAGTGCATGCAGTTTGACAGGTTTTGCATTTTTGCCAGTATCGGTTCAGAGCTCATTTCTCTGAGCAGCTGCAAAATTTGGGAAGCTTCCAGCTCACAGAAAATTCTAGATTTTTTTTCTTATTTGTTCATTTTGGGCTGATTCAGAACAAAAACCCTTTAAAAAAAATCTGGAAAGTGTAATGCTGCTTTTTAGCCAGCTCTGCTTTACGAACGACTACATGGCAGTGTGGTACACCAATTACTGACACTCAGTTTGGCTTGAAAGTGAAATCTAAGTGCTGATGGCTATAAATGTCACTCTCAGGAAACACTGCACAAATAAACTTATCCAAATATGAACTACCTAGGCTGTCCACTCAGTATTCATAAATTTTAATAGGTATTTTTTCTTACTGATTAAAAAAGAAAAAAAATCAAGTATGAAAAAGGAAAAAAAAAAGAAAAAATTCTCATCTTTGAAATGATGCTTCTAACGTCTTTTATCAAAGAAAGAGAATGATCTACCTGCAAATTCAACTTTTCATTAAATTGATAATATTTTTAAGTAAAATAAAATATTGTATTTAGCATAGATTCATTATTTATCAATTTTGTTCAGGCCATACAGAAATCCAAAGCAGAAATGGAAAACTGTCACCCTAACATTTTTCAGTATGTTTACCGGCACACTTATCTTCAACTTCATGCTTGACAGGCTATGGGAAAGTAGAAATGCTCAACACTTCTAATATACAGGATAAATTCATTGTGCTTCATCATAATTTTAAACCAGCTTGGTTTACTATCCTTCTAAAGAGTCAGTCAAGTTTGTCACACCTATGTCATATATTAACACGAAAAATCTCAAAACCCCCAAGTGTTATAGCCCCAAACAACTACAACTACAACAGCACTGCTGCAAAACATTGAGACTGTCAAGAGATTTTGACATGTTCACAAGAACTGAAGCAGTCAGTCATTTTCAACATAGCACAGATGAACACAGCTGAAATAATATTTCTGAGAGCATGTCCTACAATGGGAAGGAGGCTCCCTGAATGGCCGGGGGTGGAGAGCATCTCTGGGAAGCATCTAAGCCAGGCCTTTTGCTCAACTGTGGTCAGGTACAGCAGGCTACTCAGAATCATGTCTGGTTGGGTTTTGAGAATGTACATAGATGGTGACCTCTCAGATTTTTGGGAGAAATTGATCCAGTGTTCATCCACAGTTATGGAAAAGATTTTTTTCTTATGTTTAATCAGAGTTTCTGTATTTCAGTTTGTAGCCACTGGACACCTGTGAGGAGAGTTTATCTCTTTCTTCTTTAATCCTCCCATCAGTTATTTTTACACATAATGTTCCTCTGAACCCTCTTTTCTCCAGGATGAATAGACCCAGCTCTACACTCCTGTGTCAGATACTCCAGCCCTTCAGTATTTCAGCTCTGCTTTGCTGGATTTGTTCTGCTCTCTTGGACTCTCATTTCATGTCTCCCTTGTACTGGTGGGTTCAGAATTGGACACAGCACTTCAGATGTGCCTCACAAGTGCGGTGCAGAGGTGAAGGATCACCTCCTTAAATCTGCAGGCAACACTCTTATAAGTGGGTGTCACAGTAGCATATGTACTTTGTGTGGAAGCCTCTACTGCTTCCTTTGTTGTAAAGCTGTCCCTATAGCAGAAGTTTTCAGCATCGACTTATATATTTTTTTTTTCTTTAACTGTAAAAAGAAAAAAAATCAATGCAGATGAAAAAAAGGACCAAATACATTGCAAATAAACCAAATAAACATTAAGTTCTTGGATTCTGGGCTGAGACCTAGAAAAATCAGGTCTCTAAACAGACCTTCCCAATGTCTGTACTCTGCCTGCTTTTAAAAAAAGAGTTACCTTTGAGTTTGTTTAAGACTAGGAAATTTAAATTGAATCCTTAAGGTAAAATTTCATCATTTTCTTCTCATCAGCTGAAGCTGTTTCTTCCACAGTCATTAAGGCATCTGAAATCTGTTCAGCAGTTCCCCTATTCTACTGGATAATGACTTCAGAGTGTTCACATCACTAGAAAATAAAGGACCAAGTATCTGTGAGTCCCACTACAGCCATAATACAATGGCCACTTCTCACTCCTCATATTATCCTGATCCCAGTCCCAAGTGTGCACATGACCTCAGTAATCTCCTGACTTGCTGTAGCTAAATCCAACTGTTATATCACCAAATATACATCCCAGGTGCAAGGCAACCTCTGCAAGGGAAGCAGAGGTGAGAGGTGAGTTGTCTTTTAAACTGCCAGTCAACCATCCTATTTTAAACGTGCCTCTGCTAGAAATGCTTACAGTGCTAGACACAGATTTGCATAGCTCAGCATTACAGAGCGACCAAAGGGTGGGATGTTGACCCTGCCTCAGTTGTACTAAATGTAAAGACCATTTCACTCTGTTGCCAAATCAAGCAGTTTTTCTTAAGATAATGAAGGTTTTACCAAATCTGCCTTCAAAAAAATATATTTTTCCTCTTAGATTAGTAGAATTATAGAAATGTTAGGTTTGGAAGAGACCATGAAATCATCTCCTTCCAACCTCCCAGCCATGGGCAGGCACACTTTCCCCTAGACCAGTTTACTGAGAGTCCCACNTTGCTTCGACCAAACTCTCTTTAGGGAAACCCTGGTTTCATAGTCCCAGTCTTTCTTTCCCAGAAGTAAACTCAAGAAAGTGCAGAGAACGATTACACACATGGTCAACATTTTGATTAAGTTTTTATTAAATAAATAAGGATGTATTGTTGTGTAAAAAAATGATTGAAAGATATTTATGAAAGATAAATATAACATCATGGACACAACTAGAAAAAATGAAATAGGGAATACCTATTTATTCTCTAAAGATATCTTGAGGAAGGGGAACATTTTAAAAGAAAAAAAGAAACCCTTTATTCACACCTGATTGACAAAAAAAATCACCATAAAATATAAAGGANGTAAAGACCATTTCACTCTGTTGCCAAATCAAGCAGTTTTTCTTAAGATAATGAAGGTTTTACCAAATCTGCCTTCAAAAAAATATATTTTTCCTCTTAGATTAGTAGAATTATAGAAATGTTAGGTTTGGAAGAGACCATGAAATCATCTCCTTCCAACCTCCCAGCCATGGGCAGGCACACTTTCCCCTAGACCAGTTTACTGAGAGTCCCACCTAACCCAGTCTTGAAAATTTCCAAGGATGGGGCAACCTGTTCCAGTGCCTCACCAACCTCATAGTGAAAATCTGCTTCCTAATATCTAATCTAAACCTACTGTCCTTAGGCCTAAGACTTGAACTGTTGTCTGAAATCACCAGCTTTGTGATCTATAGCAGTTAAGGCAGCAAATAAAAATACTAAGAGTTTTAGAAGAAAGAAAAAAACCCAAAATATTAAGGTATACTGCACTGATTTAGCTATTTTTATAGGAATATCTCGTATATAGTCCTGTAGAGAATTTTCCTAGGGAATGAGCTGCCCAGACCTGAGTTACCCCAGCTGAGGCCTGACCTGAGGCCTGTTGAAACCTGTGGCGCAGTTAGAAATTAGATGTTAAGGTGTCACAGCAAGATAATGGGGTTTTTGAAGGTCACTGCAGAGAGTTGTTAGTAGTAGTTGTCAGCTACCTTAAAAGTAAGTTCAACAATGTCTGTTTGCATTCTTCTCTCTGCTGTGTCCCAATGAAAGAGCTATCCATTTTGTAAACTATATAGAAATGTATATAAGCTGCCATTTTAGATCGAATAAGGGAGAAATGCAGAATTGATCATACTGGTTGGACCTGCATTTGCTTCGACCAAACTCTCTTTAGGGAAACCCTGGTTTCATAGTCCCAGTCTTTCTTTCCCAGAAGTAAACTCAAGAAAGTGCAGAGAACGATTACACACATGGTCAACATTTTGATTAAGTTTTTATTAAATAAATAAGGATGTATTGTTGTGTAAAAAAATGATTGAAAGATATTTATGAAAGATAAATATAACATCATGGACACAACTAGAAAAAATGAAATAGGGAATACCTATTTATTCTCTAAAGATATCTTGAGGAAGGGGAACATTTTAAAAGAAAAAAAGAAACCCTTTATTCACACCTGATTGACAAAAAAAATCACCATAAAATATAAAGGATAAAAATACATATATAAAAATTACTTTATTGTAATTACATGTAAAAACAAGAACAACAACACTAAAAAAAAATTAAAGATTATCATTTAATGTTGCATTGAAACACCAGCTCAGAAAGCCACTGATCTATAAGTTGACGGGCAAGGTGAGAACTATCAATGTTCCTGTAATCATTTCACAAGTTTTCAAGCCACTGTCAGACACAAGAATATATGATAGAATGGTAGCTTCTTGTAATGTCATCTGTTGAAATGACGGGAGAAACGTTGTGGGTGGAACAAAGGTAATGAGATGAAAATACGTGAGTTGTGTGCCCTTTGCCAAACAGGCCTTGGAGAATGACTGTAAGAAAACATTTCTTTCATTTTTCTGGCATGTGTTACTATCAACCACTGATCAAAATTGCAGCTTTGTGGAATACTTGATCAATAAAATACTCAAATCTGTTGTTATCAAAGGATTTGTCTTCCACTCTATTTTGTTTCAATATTACAGTGAAATAAATCACGATTTCTAAAGCATGGGCAATACATTGTCAATGCCAGAAAAAAAATATAAATGCAACCAACACTTTTTACTTTCCTAAAGCACAGAGATTTTAGTTTGATTGTACAATTGAAAGCAGAAGTTGCATCATAAAATAGAAATTAGGAAAGTAGATACTGAAAATATATCTGAGATCATGGTTATTTTTCAAACTGACATGCAAACATCTCTGAGGCTTTTCACAGCTATGGAAGCCAAGAAACCAGTTGAATAGTATTTCCCTGTCACAGTGCTGCCCTCAGAGTCGGTTATGTCTGAGATTTCACAGGTAAGCCAATAGAGTAGCACTTCAGATTTAACATATAAAAATGTCTGTGAGCCTAGCTAAGCTTGCTACTCTGAAAACTGCTAAAATAGATTGCCTGAAAAGGCCATGACTCTCCATGAATGAAGATTTCTACGACTGTATGATAAGAAAAGTTATCTTTTATTCACATTGTGATATGGGCAGGGGCTGTATAGCAACTTACAGTCCCTTCTAAACCTATTTTTCTATGAACTAGTCTTATCTGTGATTTGCTGACAACCATGAGTAGCCTTTTGTGAGACCCAGGCAAAGAAAAGGGAACTCGTGCCCCATGTTTACAGCCTTTACCACCAGAAATATATAAGATATTAGTAATTCCTTTGAATGCCTAAGAAATTTTTGTAACATAAAAAGTACTGTGGAAAATTATGTCTTGACTGAAGTTTTAAAAATTCATGCCATAATTGTAATACATTTTTTGTGTATGAATGTGACTTGTGAAAAATGAAAAAGACAAATCACACTAAATATGTCCAATAAACTTGGACTATGAAACATATTGTTGAACAGCCTTTTGATTTTCTGATTAATTACAGTGTTTTTCTTTCAGAACAATTACAAAATCTACAAATTGAAACAAAACGTACCATTATAAATCTTGATGATATAGTCTGGATTAAAATTTTTAGAGTGAAATGCTGAAATAGGCCTGTTTCATTTGTTGATTTTGTTTCTCTAAATAATATGCAATTTTTTCTTTTCACAATGTATTCTTCACTACTAAAAACATAGGAATTTGTAAAGGTTAGTTTTATTTAATGGAAGGAAATAAAAAAAATTGATTTTGTTTCATTACATTCCCATTGAATTCAGATTATGCTACAATAGTTTCAATAAACTTTTGTGTTGTTTTCTGGAAACTGAATGTTAAAAAGGGAAGGAAAAGAAGAGTTTTTTATAACACCATGAGAAAAAAAAATATACTAGAAAAGAAAAATAGCCAATTAATCTACTCGTCTGTTTATAGATGATATAAAATAACATTAGAAAAAAAAAACAAAACAAGAATTTCATTATAATGCAAAATTACTACTTTTTGAATGTTTTAAGGTAAAAAAGTAGGGTCAGAAATTGATCATATCTTATGTAAGAATTTTCAGCACTGTTATAAACACTCACTTAAAAAAAAAAAAGGCTGACATTGATAGTGGTTTACTTGATCAAATGACTTCCAAAGTCTGATTAGACATTTTGTGAAAAACAAGAAACAAGCAAAAATCCTGTTTTATTTTATAAATTTTACATTAATTGCTTTTCGTTTCCTTTGAGAGTACTCCTTTGTTCCTACTCTGCAAGAATAAATATCCAATTTGCCTCTCTGTATTTTTATTATTTTGTGTAGCAGTACTGTCATCTCCCATTGTATACATAAAATAAACAATCTCATTTTTTTATGACTTGTAGAGTAATAACATTAAAATATTATTTGTTTTTATTTCAAAATGCCATATAAGTACTTTTATATACTGGCTTAGGACAACTTAAATTTGCTTTAGCACAAGGTCAGAATTTTTTTCATTTCCTTACATCAAAGTAGCTTTTCCATAACCATATGGTGTTACAACTCAAAAGGCAGTAAATTGGGGAAAGTGATACAGGAATAAAAACAGCTCTGAAACTGAGTATTTAACACAATGAACCTAATTGGTGGAAGTTAATTGAAGCAGTAATCTTGTTGTTGGTTAGTAGAAGTATTTTCTTCTTTATAATTCTGCTAATATTCTTTAGAGTTAGCATTTCATTTTCTAGTATCTCAAAATCGGAGTGAACAAGCACTTGCACTAGGCATGATTTTACTTAGTGGGGAAAGCAGCCCTCCTTTGCCTTTAAATAAATATATTGGTTCTATTGTATGCTTCTCTTAAAAAAAAAAAAAAGGTAAAAATTGCAGAAATACTGATAAACCCCCTCAACATTCACATTTTCAATGCACTATAATTAAGTGTCCAAGTTCTCATTTTTCATTTGCTAAATAAAAGCATAATATAGTTGGTTTTTTGTTGTTGTTGTGCTTGCAGTAAAACAATAATTGAACACCAGAAGGGCTTTCAGGTGGCCATTATACATTTGACAAAGTCAAAGTATACAGAAGAAGAAACCAGAAAATGATATTGATTTTCTTTGGAATGGCAAGACTGATACTTCTTCATTTGAAGGTTTTGCTTTTCCACAGAAGAAATGTGACAAAGGAAATCCAGCATGTTAGGAAAGTATATAACAAAACAGTATATAATTAAACATTTATCATTTCATAACCAAACCATATGCAATTCTACAGCTCATAATAGAAAGAAACCAGTTATGTACTTTAACAAAGACAAAGAGAAATAATTTCACGTGTGAACATATTAATCCATTTTTCTCTCTTGTATATAGTGTGTCTGTTTGAATTTGGGTTGAAAACCAAGAAGAGGTTCCCAAAGCAGTCAGAATTGTTGTTTTCCTTTAATAAAGCAAACACTAGAATTCACCTGAACAGTTGTGTTGAATTATATCAGCTTTAACAACTCTAGTGTATTTCCCAGAGATGCACTTTTCCATGGTAAAGGTTTCACTAAGGTAAGGTACAGTGTCAGTGGAAAAAGAGAAGTGACAAGACTCTCATGCTGGATGCCTAAAATACAAACACATGAAGGCTGAGGATCAAGTTCTTAGCCTGCTCAATTCAAAACAATTCAAAACCCCTCAGATACAAGGGGGCAAGAGCACTCACCTCACACTGAAACTCTTGTATTTGCCCTGAATACCAATCTAATGTACTGCTCCACAAAGAGCACTGTTTTCCTTCCAGCAGAGAACAAAAGCAAATTTCAGAAGCTCAAAAGTCACCATGTAACAGAAAAGTCACCATGCCATCAGCTGCACAGGGAACAGATTTTCAAAGTCAAAAAGTGGGACAACTTATGCCATCTCCTTTTATAGTCATGAAACACTTATGTGCATGGTCTTCTGGCTCTTTAAGTTGGTTTAGGAAATCTCCTTCACAGCAGTAAAGGATCAAAGAAAGTCTTGGCTCTACTACTTTTCGGTTATGGAAATAGTCATTTATAAGAGCATACAAAGTACTTTCATACTATAGCACAAGTAGCATTATCAAACCCAAGAGTTTATAAAACCAGTTTGCAAGCAAAACTTTGTCCACTATCTGTTGCTCTGTCATGACTCCTGTGGAACAGCATTTTTTGAATCATTTTTCATACCACTTTTTTCATAAGCCCCCAAACATGATTTTAAACTTCATTATAGTGGAATTTCTGCATTATTTCAACTTTAATAAATGCAACAAAGTCACAATATGTTTAAGTTTAAAGTTGTACATTTACATGAAAATTTAAAAAAAAGAAGAAAGAACAAAATATAAAAAGAAAAAAGGCATTGAAATGCCACACGCTAAACTTGTTTTTAGAACTGGAGAACATACTGCAGTTCATGCTGATATGTTTACAGACTTTTCTGTAAAACTCAGTGGCATCTGCTGAGTTCTTGTAAGGATTTTGAAATCTACGCTCAGCAACATAAATGAAAGATTACCAATTTTGTCTTTAATAACACCTTTTTCACACAGAATCTATATATACCTCTATCATGTATACATACAATTTCACATGCATATAGAACGTTAATTACTCAAAAATATTATTATTTTTTGCAAGACATTTTTCAAAAGTCCATCTGATCAGTTGCAAATGCAATTACGAAACAGTGAGGTATTTATTTTTTCTCAGGGATTATATAATTTGAGAGAAAAAAAAAGTTTGAAAAATAATGAATATTTTCCTGCCTATTCTATGTAAGTACAAAAGGTTAATGACATTTCAAAATAGTATTTTTCATCTCAGAGTTCTCTTGGACAGTTTTGAATATGAGTTAATTTTTACCTAAAATTTAATGAGATACATATGTACAAGACAACTTCATGGCCTTTCACTGCACTAACAGCTAGCTTCGGTACTTCATTCTCATAATTGTTTATTAATATTACACTCATTTAACCTAAGTGCCTATCTCACTGCTCATGCCATATGCCCACAAGTGAGATAAGGTGCTTTGAGATACCATCCCTGGAGGTACAGACATGGCACTTAGGGACATGGTTTAGTAGTATAGTTGGCAGTGTTAGTAGAATGATTGAACCTGATGATCATAAAGGTCTTTTACTGCCTTAATGGTTCTATAATTCAATGATTCTGTAATCAAAGTCACCTCATATTAAGAAAGAAAGGGAACAAGATACATGTGAACTGTTCAAGATTCTAAAGCTATTCCCCTACTTCTTTTAAAAATATAAGATATTTAATGAGCTTTCACACTTTCTACAGAAGACCCAGAAAAGTCTAATGCTATGGCAACTAAATTGCTGTGTAAAACTTATTTGGATGCTGTTGATACTGCATTTATTTATCCTGATTATTGAACCACTACATGAAGAGTTATACCATAAGTGTGTTATAACTCCAAGAGTTATACCAGCTGTAACTGCATACATCTACAGAAAAGAAATTAGGCTGATCCTCAAGAAGCTTCTTATAGCTGATTTTTCCTATGGAAAGTACAAAGATAACCTTACCTTAATCTACAGTAGTTGAAGAAATCTTCTGAAGAAGAATCTTCTGACAAGCAGAAACATTCCCTTGGTAATCAGAATTATAAAACTTAAGTGAAACAGAAGTTCAGATGAGGGGTTAATCTATATCAACATCCAGAAATTCACTAACTTTTGTTTACCTGAATCTAAAGTGATAAAATCCAGCTGAGTATGTAAGAGTGGCAGAATGAAAGAGAGATGGACTAAAAAAAAACTCAAGCAAAGGAGCAAAAGCTAAGCTGTTACAGAAGTCTAGTATCAAACATTTGGAAAAGAAATGGACCTGAAAATCTAAGTCTTTAATGGAAATTACAAGAGTTTCTTAGAGAAGTGTAGAAATAGATACTATTATATTTTAGGTTAGGTAGACTATATCGTGGAAGAAACCGAGATATTTGATTTCAGAACCTTCAAAATAATAAACAAATCTGTGAGCACTCAAATCCCAAGACCAGATAAAAAGTGCACAGAGTGAGTGAATATTCATATATATTAAAATACCTGTAAAGATTCACAAGTCTAGCAGATAAACATGTGCAAAGTAGAGGTATAATTTTGAACTCACTGGGTCTATGACAACTTGCATCAGATATCATCTTTCCTATATTTGATTGGTATTGTTTAGATTGAGAATTATATTTTTATCCAATGAATAATAATGATTAATTAGAGCAGAGAACACATACCTACTATTTTTCCTTAGTTAAGTGCAGAATTTTCATCCTTTTTGATAGATACCTGCTTGATAAATTAATTTCTTTAATACATAGGCAGATGGATGTGTGGATGGATGGGTAGATGTATACTTCTGTGTGCAGAAGTGTGTGTTTTCATAAAGTAAAACATAGTACAAGTCTTGCAGTAGTAAGGTTTGCTTAATATATGTTACATGTGAAAGTTACATACAAAAGAGGATATTATCTAATAATTATATTCAACTCAATAAATGGGCTCTGAAAAAAGTATAAATCAGTCTTTTTAAAATTTACCTGTCTTGTGTTATTTTTAGTTAAAAATTGAAAAAGTGTGATTATATTTGAAAACACATTTCACTTAGATTTTAAGTAGCTTACTTAAAATTAAGTAAATTCCTTAAAATTAAGGATTTTCTGTGGATCTTTTTTCCTACTTAATAGAAAGCAGTAGTAATTTCTAAAAATAAATAGTTCATAATAGTGAGCATATCTTCAATGAAAATGTACTGGAATTCTTTTTTTTAGGGAGAATGCCAGTATTTGGTATTATGGTTTTTTTTATAAATATGCTCATTTTTTAAAATCAAGTCGTATCTGAATTCAAAAACTACTTATGTCTGAAGAAACTACGGTAAACTGATCTTACCTTTCCCCTTTTTATGTATGATGGATATAAAGTTCAGCATCATAGATTTTAGAAGTTCGTCTTAAGTCAAGTAGTTAATTGAAACTGTCAACCTGTTCAGGAATGAGTAATAGTTTAACTCCAGATTTTAGTAAACAAATATCAGACAACTTATTAATTGGAGTAATTTTTACATTCTTCTCAGTTCTCTCTGTGTAACATGACCATATACAAGGCCTAAATCTTTCAGACACAGTGAAATAAAATAAGTATATTTCTAAAGAATTATGGACTATTACTGTATGTACTGCAGCCCCTTATGTTGGGTTTAAGTTAATAACTTATATTTTTTTTTTTTTTAATTTAAAAGATGAAAATTAGCAAAAATGCTAGGATAGTGACGTTCACTCTTCCATAACTGTAATGCTCAGCTGGTAATTTTTTAATGTGTATTAATTAGGGTTCCTAAGCATTTATCAATTTCTTATCTCAATTTCTTACCTATTCAATATCCTCCGAGGAAGCCCAAAAAAAATTTTCAGTGTTGGGGTGGTCAGGCATTGGAATAGGTTGCCCAGGGAGGTGGTGGAGTCCCTATCCCTGGAGGTGCAACAAGAGGTGTCCAGATCTGGCGCTGGGTGATGTTGTTTAGTGATTCAGGGGTCACGGTGGCACTGCTGGGTGGACAGTCGGACTGGATGATCTTAAAGGTCTCTTCCAACTTTGATGATTCTATGATACTGAAATTCTATTATATTTATCAAGTATTTATAGGAAGAACATATGCTCTCTGATGGTGATTATGCAATGTTTTGTCAACATTTGTATGTTCGTGGAGATTGTGCAAATATCAGATAAGCAATTTTGGTATTTCAGCATTTTTTCCCCTCCCAAATACATATATACCGTTGTTTACACTCTACAGGTTAAATATGCATTCCAGATCCCCTTTGACAGGTAGTAGAACTCAGACCTAAAATGTATTGTCTTTTTATTATAACTGTACAAAGGATTTGGACTATTAGACAGTTAGAAACCTAATTGCTATAAAAATTTGAACAAAAAGAATTCTAGGCACTCCAGGTTTTTTAACATCTACATTTTATCACATGAAATTTAGGCATTTAGTCTAGATTACTCACCCTCTCATCTCTAGGTAATGGGAATTCCATCAGCAGGTAAAATATGTTTCACAAAACTTGGCATCTTTTCAGGTTGTTACTATTCAGACAATGAACCCTTAATAATAAATAGTGATATCACACCTGCTTAGTTATTTTAGAAAATTCATTAGTGTCATGCCACTAAAACAAAGAGGAAGATAGACTTATCAAAATGACGAAAAAAGTAAGTCAATTATTATCCATTTACATGGAGTATGTTGAATTCCACAGGATTTTCCACAGGATTGTTTTCCTTAAGTTCTAAATACAAATGTCTCTGATACTTATCACTGTCTCTGTCTCATCTTTATCAAGTATCACTTTAGGATCTGTATCAAACACAGTTTTAGAATTGAACTGCTGTTTAAACAAGTAGCAGTTAGTAAATCCACATTTTCAAACAATATCTAAAATACTAGGTAAAATAGATAATTAGTCTAAAGTTGCATACATGCCTGTTGTTATGCTGGGTATGAAAATTCATTTTCCTAAAGTCACTAGTCAAACCTGTTTGTATTGGTTTTGGCTGGATTAGAGTTATTTTCTTCAGAATAGCTGGCCTGGGGGCTGTGCTTTGGATTTGTGCTGGAAACACTGGTAATAACAGGGATGTTTTAGTTATTGCTGAGCAGTGCCTAAACAGAGTCAAGGCCTTTTCTGCTCCTCACACACCACTGCTCAGAGTGAGGAGGCTGAGGATGCTCAAGGACTCGGGAGGGGACACAGCCAGGACAGGTGATGCCAGCTACCACAGAGATATCCCATTCCATATGGCATCATACTCAACATATAAAAGTGGGGGAAGAAGAACGAGGTGGAATTGAGAGGTGTTTGTCTTCCCAAGTCATTGTTATATGTGAGGGAGCCCTGCTTTCCTGGAGATAGATGCACACCTGTCTGCTGATGGGAAGTGGTGAAAGAATTCCTTGTTTTGTTTTGCTTCCAGGCAAAGTTTTTGCATTTAAACTGCCAATCTATTGAGTTTTCTCACTTTTCTCACTTCTCAGAACCTGATTCTCCCCTTCATCCCACTGTGGGGAGATGAGTGGGCAGTTGTGTGGGGCTTAGTTGCAGTCTGGGGTTAAACCACAACAACATACTGATTTGCAAATCTTCCATTCTTCTTCCCAAGACCTGAAAATACCATTGATAGTAATATCAAAGCAGATTAAAACATTTTTTCATTTTTAGTCCTTCAGGTACTTCAGAAGACAGAGTAGGGAGAACTGTGAGGCAGAAGATAGGTGCATTACCTGTGAGTAAAGGAGGAAATTTCTGTGTGGATCAGCAGAGCATAGGACTGTTTGCTTGTTTATTTTTAACATGTTAGAAGGTATTGGTTTCAAATTGACTAAATCTTTCTTTGTTCATGGATCATTGACTGGGTAGATTGTAACAGCTCCTTTGGAACCATTATGGTACGTCATTTCAATCCAATCATTGAGAGTGTGTACGCAGCCTCCCTGTTCCAACTCCACCAAAAATGTCATTGAAATCGTTGCCTGTGTGCTGAGCATATTGTTTTTAACTTTCATCTAATAGTTAATTATACTTTTAAGTATCATGAGCAGTTAGAACATGCTGTAAATGAACTGTTAAAAATGTATGTTTTAAAACCTAAAATAATAGTATAATTTTTCAAAAATCTCTCTACAAGTAAAACAAAAAATAATCTAGAAACTTTTTTAAAACATTATTAAATAAAATAATAATAATTTTTAAAAAATTGCCAAAGTAAAAACACATCCTCAGACTACAGACTTTGCCAGGATTTGTGGGTATGGAGCCGGTTGTCATTAGCATGCTCAGCACACTACAGCTCTGTCTTGTTTCCTGAACCTGCAAATAGTCATGATCAGATTCAACAGAGGAAGCTTAAAGTACATGAGAGAGGCCTTAGAGTTGATAAGCATTTGTGAAATCTTAAAAAAAAGGAACCAAACAGTATTTCAGGTAGAAATAATGCCCCACTTTAAAGCAGTGAAGGTTGTCCTCCAAAGAAGTTTCAGTCTAAAATAGGGAAATATGTGTAAATCATATTGCATGTAATGATCATTTCCAATTCAGATTTCAGGTTTGTCTTTTAAAACATCTATTTCAGAAAAGCTTTCTAAGGGAAGCTGATCTAAGTTATATCACAGTCTAGCAAACTTCCTGTTTTTTGAGAAAAGTCAATTACAGTCCAGAATTTTAATTAATATTCTCAAGTGTCAGCATATGCTATTTTATGATCCTTTCATGGTGATTGGGTTCAAATCCGTTCTCCCTTCCTAATAAAATGGAGATGAAGGAAAGACCATTAAACATCAGAAGATATATGGTAATTGTCCTGTCCTGCATGTGTTGAGTCTTCAGCTTCAGATAGATTCTGATTTCTGACTAACAAATACATCCAGTACCAAAAGAGACTGTGAAATTATGTTTCATATTGCAAATGTATGTTTTCTCACAATACATGACAGCAAATCATGGAATCATCAAATCAATGGCTTGTGTTGGAAGGGACCTTACAGGTCATATACTTCCAAACCTCCTGCCATGGACAGACACCTTCCACTAGACCAGGTTACTCAGGGCTCCATCCAACTTGACCTTAAATGCTTCCACATAGGGATAAGGCAGCCACAACGTCTCTGGGCAACCTATTCCAGCATCTCACCACCTTCATAGGAAGGAGTTTCTTCCTAATATCTACTCTAAACTGCTTTCTTTCCCTTTAAAGCCATTTCACCTTTTCGTATTACTACATGCCCTTGTAAAAAGTCCCTTTCCAGCTTTCTTGTCAGCTCTGTTTAGGTACTGAAAGGCCTCAGTTAGGTCACCCCAAAGCCTTGTCTCCTCCAGGCTGAATTAATTCCTTCTGTCTCAGCTTTTTCTCACTCCAGCCCTCTTACCTTTGTTGCTCTGCTATGGACTTGCTCTAAAATGTCCATGTTCTTCTTATATTGTAGGCATCAGAAATGGATCCAGTACTGCAGGTGGGGTCTCACCAGAGTGGAGCAGAGGGACAGAATCCCTTCCCTCAACCTGCTGGCCATGCCACTTTTGGTGCAGCCCAGGATACATTTGGCTTTCTGAACAAGTGCACATTGCTGGCTCATGCTGAGCTTCTCATGAACCAACACATCCAAGTCCTTCTCAGAGCTGCTCTAAATCCATTCTCCACCCAGCCTGCAGTTGTTCTTGGAATTTCTCCAATCCACATACAGGACCCTGTACTTGACTTTGTTGAACTTCATGAAGTTCACACAAGTCTATCTCTCAAGGCTGCCAAGGTCCCTCTGGTCCCTTTCCTCTGGAGTGTCGACCACATCACTCAGATGGGCATTGTCGGCAAGCTTGCTGTGAGTGCTCTCCCACTGTCCATGCCACCAATGAAGACAATGGAAAGTGCCAGTCCCAAAGTCAGCCCCCAAGGAAGGATATTTTTCCTTTATCTCCACTTGGACATCAAGCCATTGATCTCAAGCCTTTGAGTGTGACCTTCCAGCCAATTCCTTAAGACCAACTGTGTTGTCTTCAATGAGGCTGAAATAGAGATTTAGGGAAAAAGATATGATTTAGAATTTCACAAGTTTTGAAAAACAAAGTACCCCACTCAAAACACAATTCAAATTCAGCTTTTAAATAGTTCATAATTTTCATTAACTGTGTCCTCTTTTTATACCTAATAAGAATTGACTTTGTGATGTGGTTCTGAACTGCATATTTACAAAAGAATCATGTATTTTTATACTGATAGAGAAAAAGCTCATAACAGAACAAAAGCTGAGGCAAAAAACCAGCAAGTGGCATGATGTATGACCTCTCTGCTTCGTCTCTTTCTCTTGAACTTCCAACCCCTGCAGTCTTTTACTGAACAAAGGCAACCCCATTAGACTCATATTCAAAAGGGTTAACAGTGTACAAAATGTTATGCTCCAAAAAAATCCCAAAAACCAAAACTGCAGGGCTTTTACTTGTCCAGAATTTAGAACATCATAAATGCGGCTGCTTTTCTGAAGCTCTTACAGATAAAACTTCCAATATTCCTTTGAGATTATTGCATTATTTCTGCTAGGTCTTAGAGCAGAAGCTCAGAGTCATTCATCATCTCTGAATATGACATCTCTCTGACCAACAAGTCACTTAACAAAATCTTCCAGCTGGTCAGCAGCAGTATATGTAAAGAGAGCATCAAATCCCAGGGGGAAACAAATCCTTTCCTCCCCCTTTTCTCTTGTCTAAGGAGCATAGATTGGCTAGAAAACAGTTTTCAGGTGTCTGTAATTGAATGTGAGATGAACTTCCAGAAGCTTTAATGAGGAGTAATGTTACTGCCCTGGCAGCAGAAGTTAGTGCTCTGCTCCATGTCCCAAAATATTTCATTAATATTAACCAAGGTTTCCTACTCTCCCCAGGCAACAATGCTGTAGCAGAGAAGAAAGATGCAAATAACTCTCACAGTCACCCAACTAATCACTGGAATAACGAGTGCAGGAATAACGAGCACATAGAAGTCATGTTTGTCAGGTGAGGGAAATAGGTCTTTTCCTTTTCCAGGAAAAAAGCTTTTGTTACTGTAGTTACGGGTAAAATCCTTTTGAACAGTACTTTAACATTAAAAGTATACTTTGCTATTGTTAGCTGTTGCACTTTTAAAAAGAAAAAGAATTCCAAATAGCAAGAAGACATTATTATTACAAATTTTGCATTAGAGGGTATAAACAGTAATAAAATCCTTTGTCACGGCCTGCCAAAGTATTCTGTTCAATGATAGATTATAAAAGTTTCAAAATTAAATTTGACTGTAAATATAAACTCATATAAATAAGACAGAAGTGCCATGAAGAGTGTTTTGAGGAGCAATTGAGCTCTCAAGGGCAGCAGAAGACCATAATTTCTACTGTAGCTGTGCAATTTGTTCAACATGAAGCTAAAATATCCTTAAGCTTGTAGAGCCCAAGCACAAAACCACCATGTAAAGTTTGTAAAGTTTTGCAATACTTTATAAAGATTGGTAACAAGCGATAGACTCCTAACCACAATTCCCATCTTCCAGGACAACATACTGGGTTTGCAAATAAAGGAAAGAATTTATTACCAAAATATTCTTCAAAATGGGTTAGCAAATATGTTAGATACGCTTCTAGTTACTGTGGGCCAAGAGTATAAACCCAAGAGACTCTTGAGTACAGAAGTAACAGCAGGAGACTGTGCTAATTTTGCATCTCATTCAGGAACAGTTGTGTGTCTCTCACTGTAGTAATTGTTCCCCAATTTCCCTTGAACTCTCTGATTCCTTCTTCCTTCTGAATACTCCTGCAATTCCTTCTCTTTGTCATGTCCTAGGCATATTTTTATCACTGCATCTCCAATGGATTTCTAGGAGCTACCTGGCAACAAGTCACCCTTGCATTATTAATTTCTTACCTCCTCCAGGCTTTGAGGTGTATGTCTGAAAACTCTCCTACTGGAATGTATGTGATAAAATAATTTGTTAAAAGACAGACAAACACATTAGAAAGGGTATATATATATGAGAATTCAAGGACATAATTTTTAGCTTAAAGTCTTATAATTTTTTTAGCTTAAAGTCACATATATTAGTGACTTGGTCACTGCAATTCTGCATAATGCCTAAGCACTAGAATCTTCCCTCAGCATCTGAATCACCAGCCTTGAGTCACCTGTGGAGGCATGAAGCCCATAGCAACTAGAAAAAAAACAATGCTGTGCTGGAAGTCAAGAGTGAGGAAAAGTGTAAAGGAAAATTAGGCTCCACTCTTCCCCCCACAGTACTTATTCCTTCCTCACCTTACATTTTTAACACAGAAGCAAACAAATACATTGTCTGACTCATTCTTTTAAAGAGCCTCTCACCTGGGGAGGGGACAGGACGGTTGGGACACTAACTCTCTTCTCCACATAAAGCTATATACAAGGTTCAGTATGATACACATTGCTCAAGCTATGCTCTCTTTCTGCAATGCAAAACAGCTCAGTTATCAGCAGGCTTGAAAATGTTCCCAATTCCTGAGTAAGCTGTTATCTGGAGATTGAACTACTCTCCAGAGAGTAAGGAAATATAGATTTATTTGCATATAAGATTTCAGCCATGAAAAATGTTTATTTTTTCCCCTTGCCCTTTCATTCAGATTATAGTTTGAATATCTCTTCCTCTCTGATCAAACTAGCATCCTTGCCCTTTTTCAACCCACAAAATCTTTGCTCTATTCTAAATATAAGATGAAACTGTTTCTCCAACACCCTTAACAGCTTTTAATCTATTATTTATTATTAAACCACATAATTTTATTATTTATAGCTTTTCTTGTAAAGTGTCTTGGGATGCATTTTTATGAAGCGCTATTGAAAATAAAATTGTATTGCACTAAAGAACAGTTCTCATTTATTTTTTAATAATTATTTGATCTTGCCTTGATTTACTGAGTCACTAAGGCATCTTATTCCTGATGATTTAAGGGATGCTATGAAGTTAAAACTCATATAAACTCAGATCTCAACTAATGTAATCGGCAAAGTTCCAATGCAATCAATGGAGGTCTGCCAATTCACGCTAGTTCTGTCCTACCATAGTTTGTAACAATCTCTTCTCATCTATGTTTTAAATGACAATTTAGATGCCAAATATTTTTTTTTAATCTACATTGCTTGTCACTATATAGAGTTTATTTTTTCCATTTCATCTTACTTAGGTAAATCAGACTGGTTTATTTCTAAAAGCCTTTCAGTTCTGCCTCTGATATAATACTACAATTTTGAAAGGTTTTTCACTGCTAACTCTGCAGGGAAATGCAATAAAATTGAAGCTATATATATTGCAAATTTTATGGAAATGCTTTTGTCAAATCATAGTCACCAAGAACTTCCTTATTATTATAAAACTATAGTGATTATTCTCAAACACTGTAAGAAGAAAATAAAATAACATATATATATATGAAAACCTAAATTTTTAAGCCAATCAATGATTTTAGGTGCCTCCATTGTCAGACACACAATTGAGAAATCACGGGGCACCTGAATCATTAAGATCTTATAAAGTCGCATAAAATGTGCATGCAGGGACAGAATCACAGTGTGAGAAAAAAAATACAGTAGGAAAGCCCTTCTTCTGTGCATGAAAAACAAAGTAGGCACTATTTTACATTTTTCCACCTAACCTGTTTTTTACATTTTCTTATTAATATTGACAGGAAGTTGTTACTAGTAGACATGGAAGAAGTTGCTCTATCACTCTTCACCTCATCTGGACAAAGAAGAGAAAATACAGTGAAAGCCTCGTGAATCAAGAGAAGGAAAGAAGAGAGCGCTCACCAATTCCTGTCAAAGGTAAAAGAGAAAGTTATTGGAGAAACTTGGGGAAAATTATTTATTATCAAATCAGAGTAGGGCAATGAGAAATAAAATCAAATCTTAAAGCCACTTTCTCCCACCTGTCCTGAATTACTCTACCTCTTCCCCACTTCATCAGCACAAGGGCACAGTGTAGAAGCCCAGAAGATGTTGTTGTATATCTCAACACAATAGCCAGATATCCATGGAGCCAACGGTGGTGGTTTCACATTTGCCGATTGGGAGATAGGATTTTGGGAGGAAAAAAAAGGTGAAACAGGCTCAACTTAGAGGTAAAAAGATAGTTTATTAACACACAGTAAGGAAACGAACAGAAAATGAAACTTTCAAAACTCTTCTACTCTCCCTACAAGTGTTCACTTTCCTACAAACCACATAGAGACAAAACTTGTGACATTCAGTCAGATTCACCATTTAAANAAAAACCGATCCGGGCCGGGATGGGGGCACATCATCCCCTCCCCTGGCCCGGGAGTCTCCGGGCCAGGCAAGCCTCCCATGAAGGCCCGGGCCTGGGCAGCCCTGGCCATCCCGGCCCCCTCCAAAGGAGAGAGAGCCAGGACTGCCTTACCTCCTGTGAAGGTGAAAGGAAGAGAGGGATCCCAGGCTTCCTTCCAACTTTTAAGGCTGTGTGTTTCCCAGAGGTGGATCCCTACATGTAATTGGCTATTTTGGTTGTCAATTTAAAGGAATTCACCTATTGCACTTCACCATCTGTGCTAAACCAGCACACCAACCAAGCACATTGAAAGAAAAAAATGGATGTGACTGAAGAATAGAGCCATATGGAGGTAGGGAAGCATTTTTCTGGGACAAATATCCTTGTTCTGGCTCACGGAGATAAGCTCAAGCATAGGAATGAAGTTGAAAAGCAGACATGGACTTTCAAGCAAAGACTAGCCCAGTAGGGGGGAAATCAAGACCACCAAAGAGCCTCAAAGCCCTCCAACCCATTTCCAGAAAGGTCTAGAATGAACAGTGCATGATAATTAATTTGCATAGAAAATGACAAAGTAAGCTTCAGGGTGGAGGAATTTATCTTTATAAAAGCACCCTCACAAAGCTTGGGCAGCGCCCCCCAGGACCCTGGACACCCCATCAGTTGGATCAATGCTGGAGCCAGAACTGGTCTTCCTCTTTTCCTTTCCCTTTCCTTTCCCTCTCCCTCTCTTTGGTCTCTCTCTCTCTCTCTCTCTTCTCTTGCACCCTACTCCTTATTCAAAACCCAGCACTATGTGTTTATGCTGTAAGATAAGGAACTAATTTCCCAAGTTATCATTCCATGCCAAGTGTATAATTTACTAATAAAATTTTGTAAGTTTTTGAAGACCTTCTGACTTCTATTTTTTTCATTCCTTCCCACTGCTCCAGCATGCGTCTCTTCCACAGGGTGCTCTCCTTCAGGAACAGACTGCTCAGCATGGTTCCCCCATGGGATCGATCACAAGTCCTGATGAGTCTGCTCCATCGCAGACTTCCCATAGGATCACAACTTCCTCTGGGCATCCACCTGCTCCAGTGCGTAGACCTCCATGGGCTGCCTCGCTATAGTCTTCACTATGGGATGCAGAGGAATCTAGGCTCTGGTGCCTGGAGCATGTCCTCCCCTTCTTCACTGACCTTGGTGTCTGAAGAGCAGTTTTTTTCTCATATATTCTCACTCCTCACTTCCACTGCAGTTGCACAGGTTTTTTTTTCCTGCTTCCTAAATATGTTATCTCAGGAGGCACTACCACTGTCGCTGGTGAGCTCAGCCTTGGCTGGCAGTGGGTCCATCTAAATGCCAGCTGACATTGGCTCTATCAGACACAGAGAAAGCCTCTAACAGCTTCTCACAGAAGGCAACTCTCTAACTCCTCCACTACAAAAATCTTGCTATGTAAATATAACTAAAAATTCCTTATTAGTTAAGCTGCTTCCTGGTTATCATTATTATTTTCAGACTGTCTACTGTACTGAATTACCACAGTCAAATATAATGGAAGTTCGTGTTTCAATTGAATATAAGGCAGGAAAAAAACTAAATTCTACCGTATATCTTCAGACTAGCATTAATACGAAGATCTAAAAGCTGCTTACTAAATTGAAGGCATATTGTTGCCTGAAATTTTGTCGTGGTTTAGCCCCACCAGCAAACTAAATTCCATGCAGCTGGTTCTCATGTCCCTCTGGTGGAACGAGGGAAGAGATCAGAAGGGTAGAAGTGGGAAAACTCATGGGTGGAGATAAAGACAGTTTAACAGGTAAAGCTAAAGCCATGCATGCAAGCAAAGCAAAACGAGGAATTCATTCACCACTCTCCATGGTCAGGGAGGCATTCAGCTATCTCCAGGGAAACAGAGCTCCCTCACTGTCCTGGTTGTAGAGAAAAGGGGGTGGTGCTTTTGATGCTGTTTATTCCACCCATGTCATTGCTGGGGGGCTTGGTTTCAGCAGGAAATGCTGGGGCCAGAAACGGGAAGCTTGTCATTCTTGCCTAGGTCATGGCAGTGGAGTGGACTATTCTCCCAAACCCCAGTGAACTGGGGCCTCCTGCTGCCTGCTGGCTTTTTTCCCTCTTCCCGTTTTCCCTCCAGAGCACTGCTATGGAGTTAAGGAGTTAAAGCACACAGCTCTGAGCGGCAGAGAGTTGGAGGTGGTAGTTCCAGCAATCACAGAGGACTGAGCTCAGCCAAAAGCTGCATACCTCCATTATTGGAAGGGGTGGAGAGAAGGGTGTAGAATATTTGGAGTTTATTTCCCAGCTGGTTGTTAAAACCAGCACAATCACACATCATGGTGACTTGTGAAGACAAATGGCATCACTCTGCAGGTCCTCCCTTTCCTTCTTCTCTCTCCAGCTTTATGTGTTGAGCATGACCCTATGTTATATGGGATGTCCCTTTGGTATTTGTGTTCAGCTGTCCTGGCTCTGTCCCCTCCGTAGTCCTTGTGCACTCTCAGACAACTCATTGATGGCAGGAGGAGCCAAAAAGCTATTGACACTGCTTGCAATACACCTGTGTTATCAACACTGTTTCCAGCACAAATCCAAAACTTAGCCCAATTCTAGCTACTATGAAGAAAATTAACTTTATCCCAGTCAAACCCAGTACAAATGGTTGTTATTTTTCCATAGAATTGTAAAAAAAAATTTTGAAAATTTTAACAAATTATGTCCGTGGTTTGATTTTTTAAAAAACAAGAGTAATCTTCAGTTGGAAATGTTATCAATACTGAATTCTTTATTTTACTGGTTTTGTGGGAATGATTAGTTACTGCTACTATTTTGACAAGCTCTTTTAATTGGCTAATATAAAATGTAAAAATCTGGTAAAAATCTCAGTAGATCATTTTTCAAGTAAGAAAACCAGCAGACAGCAGAAACATGAATGAAGCCAGGAGCTCCTTTTGGTCTCTCAAGTTCATACATCAAAAGAAGTATTTTAACTCATCATATTTGTCCTTGTTTCAGCTGGAATAGAGTTAATTTTTCTTTTAGTAGCTGGTACAGAGCTGTGTTTTGAATTCAGTATGAGAATAATGTTGATAAAACACTGATGTTTTGCTTTTTGCAGAGTACTGCTTGCTATAAAGGAAGAACTTTTGTGTCTCATGCTCTGCCAGTGAAGAAGTATAGATGAAGCCAGGATGGAGCACAGCCAGGACCTGAACAAGCCAAAGGGCTATTCCATACCACAGAACATCGTGTTCAGTATATGAACTGGGGGGACTTGGCCAGGAAAGGCCAATCACTGTTAAGCACAGGCTGGGCATTGGTCAGAGGGTGGTGAGCAATTCTATTGTGCATCACTTTTCTTTCTTGGGGTTTATGTCTTTCTCTCTCTCTCTCTCTTTTTTTTTTTTTACTGTTCTTAGCTTAGCACACAGGTTTTACCTTTTTCCCATTCTCTTTCCCATCCTACTAGAATAGGGAAGTGAGCAAGCAACTGTCTGGTACTTAGTTGATGGATGGAATTGAGTAGATCTACTTTAGAGTGTAGTAGTGCATTTGAGAATGATACTAAATTTAAGACTGTGAGCAATCCTAGTCATAAAGAAACTGGGTGAACCCCTAACATGGTACATTTCAGAAACTACCAGATAGTAATGGCTGAGCTAGTTACCTCAGGGTCCCTTACAGTGAAAGAAAAGAAATAGGTACTGCTGGCATGCACTTCAACCAATCAAAAGCAGAAGTTTGAAATGGATCTAAAATTTCCTGTCACAATAAGAGACTAGTTCAGGTGTTAACATCTGAGAGTAAATACCTAAAGCATGATACAGTTCAAGACTAAAACACTGATATTTAGGTTTCTATGTTAAAATGTCTAATGACATATGAGCTGTCAAGGCTTACATCACAGACAATGGAGATCTAGTAAATGCAATTGATGGGTTCAAGAGCTAATTAGTAATATGATGTTTGCTTTAGGATCTTTTTCATAGTGAGCCAAACTGCTCTCCTTACTCTCTGGGCTAAGCCTTTACTGTCTGATATGAAAGCTTGTGAACTAAAATATGACTACCCACTGCCCATGGGTAGTTACATACTCAGTAGTTTATCTTGGATTGTATTTTGCACCTTGGAATATGATTCAGTTACCTGAACCTGAACCTGAAGATGGATGTTTCATGTCATTAAAGTACCCTCAAATATACATGTTGCTGCTGTTGCAGAGTTGCAAGATGTAACACAGAACTTGTAGAGGACTGTGTCCTTTGAAAGCAGCAGCTGGAAGCCAGGAAAACACCCAATGGCATCTCAAATCACACTAGACATTTGGGTTTAGGCAAACTCTTAACCACATGAAGAATCTCCGTTTATTATTGTTGGATGAGGACTTCTGAAATCAAAGAGTTTGATGAGAAATCTAGCCTAGGCCATGGGAAGGGTTGAGCTGCATATCAGAACTGATGCATCAGTATTATGAAAATGGTTTTGTGTATATATATAAAATAAATGGTGGCTAAGCTTCTGCTGTCTGTAAAAATGAGTAACTATAAGTTAAAGCTGTGTGAGGCAGCCTCACACAAAAGACTCAGCATATTAGGGATTTTTTTCCTCATGTATGTCACAGCATATCATTTCCATATTTGAAACAAGTTTATATCTCATCAACCAAGTCAAACATATTTTAGCTCTTCTGCCTCTAGAGATAATGCCAATTATCATTTCTAGAAGGGCTCAATAATGGAAAATCAAATAAAACTTGCCCTGTTAGTATATTTCAGAATTTCATATATAAAATTCATAGTGGACTGGAACAGTCAATTGTAGGACTGCATAAACAAAGTGTCTAGTTACACTGGGTACCAGGCAGAAACTATTCACTCTAGGTCTGTTTCTGCCTTTTACTGAAGGGCTGAAAAAAGATTAACAGATTTACAAGGATTTTAAGGGGTTTTTGTAAAGTAGCATAACTTTGAAAGTAATCTCGAAGAATGTGTACATATATATAAATATATATATATAAAACATAGGAAAAGTTACTTAGAAACTTCGAGCTAAACATACTCGATGGCACCTGAAATTGCGGTACATAAAAATGTATGTTCTGATTATAAAGTTGATAATCTGCAGAAAATATGGATGAGAAAGTGTAAGTTTTGCCTCTACCCGTTCTGTGTTTCATGGATCAAATAATTCTGTTTCAATATTCTCTACAAAAAAAGATGCAAGATGAAGCCCTTGCAGACATGATTTCTAACTTTCAATCAGATAATACAGGAATCAATTACTATAAATACAGCTGAGTAAAATTATATTGACAGACTTCTAGTGAGACTCATTTGTTTTTTAGGTAACTATCTTATAATGAGTTCTTTGCTACTAGAGAAGACTATAACTAGTACATGGATCAATTTAAAAAACCTAATTCAAGATATATACACAAAATTCAGTGGCAAATTTGACTGGATCATAGAATCATAGTATACTTTGGGTTGGAAGGTATTTTTCAAGGTCATCTAGTCCATCAATATACTTTTAATTTTGCCCACTGAATGTGTTCCACTTTGCATGAAGTAATTAAATAATCTTTCAGCCACACAGAGAGAGCAAGGATTAATTTCTTATTTCTTATTTCTTTAGAACAGCCAGCTGGCAGATAGAAGCATGGGTCCCAATCCCTGCCACATGGACAGGCTAAGCAGTGGGAAGGCTGCTCTGTGGACAGGATAGAGGCAAACACCCTGGTGCTCAGAACTTAACATCTAGCTATCCAGTTTGGCATTGTTTAGATCTAGAGAGCATCTCTGTGATAATTTTAAAGTTCTAATTTTTGAACCTTAAAGTTTAATGTGCACCCCATAGATNATATATATAAAACATAGGAAAAGTTACTTAGAAACTTCGAGCTAAACATACTCGATGGCACCTGAAATTGCGGTACATAAAAATGTATGTTCTGATTATAAAGTTGATAATCTGCAGAAAATATGGATGAGAAAGTGTAAGTTTTGCCTCTACCCGTTCTGAGTTTCATGGATCAAATAATTCTGTTTCAATATTCTCTACAAAAAAAGATGCAAGATGAAGCCCTTGCAGACATGATTTCTAACATTCAATCAGATAATACAGGAATCAATTACTATAAATACAGCTGAGTAAAATTATATTGACAGACTTCTAGTGAGACTCATTTGTTTTTTAGGTAACTATCTTATAATGAGTTCTTTGCTACTAGAGAAGACTATAACTAGTACATGGATCAATTTAAAAAACCTAATTCAAGATATATACACAAAATTCAGTGGCAAATTTGACTGGATCATAGAATCATAGTATACTTTGGGTTGGAAGGTATTTTTCAAGGTCATCTAGTCCATCAATATACTTTTAATTTTGCCCACTGAATGTGTTCCACTTTGCATGAAGTAATTAAATAATCTTTCAGCCACACAGAGAGAGCAAGGATTAATTTCTTATTTCTTATTTCTTTAGAACAGCCAGCTGGCAGATAGAAGCATGGGTCCCAATCCCTGCCACATGGACAGGCTAAGCAGTGGGAAGGCTGCTCTGTGGACAGGATAGAGGCAAACACCCTGGTGCTCAGAATTTAACATCTAGCTATCCAGTTTGGCATTGTTTAGATCTAGAGAGCATCTCTGGGATAATTTTAAAGTTCTAATTTTTGAACCTTAAAGTTTAATGTGCACCCCATAGATACATCTACCTCTCTTCCTTCTTTCCCCCTCTATCTGTCTAAACTATCTAAAAAGGAAAATTTCTCATTTTGTCAATCTTCATCACATTGATAGATATTGCCAATGTAGCTAATAACAGTAAGATTTCCATTTACATCTGATAGAACTCTAAGCACAAAGACATAAATTTTGCCTAAAATGACTCCAAGGATGTCTGCAGGTTGAAATCCTAAAATAATTTTGTAAAAAAATTAGTATCTACCAATTCCTAACTAATTTTTTATTAAAGCAGAAGATATAAAGAGGTACAGATGGAAGCAGCGTTAACACAAAATTAGTTCAGTCTGATCAATTCCTTTGCTGTGCACATAAAATAAATTCATGGTGACAAGACTGGCTGGATGGCCGGGCCCAGAGAGTGGTGGTGAATGGTGCTGCATCCAGCTGGCGGCCAGTCACCAGTGGTGTCCCTCAGGGGTCTGTGCTGGGACCAGCTCTATTCAATATTTTCATTGATGACATGGATGAAGCTATTGAATCTTTCATTAGTAAATTTGCAGACGACGCTAAGCTGGGAGCGTTTGTCAACTGCTTGGAAGATAGGATGG
>VXBB01004046.1:647946-697307 GCA_013399915.1 Illadopsis cleaveri | reverse complement strand
TTTAATCAAGTCAAAATTCAGGTCATGATTGAAATTTAAGAGAAATCTTTGCTTGGGGGTTGTATTGCACTTGTATTGTAGTGCTGTATGCCTCAGTTTTGTTTGTAGTGATTTCCTACAGTTAATACCCATTTTTAAAGTGCCCTCAATAATAAAATCGGTTAAGAGCAGCAACTTTTTGTTTATAGTCAGTTCCATGTGTTGGAACTCTTCTCAAAACCATGGATACTCTTGCATTTGGTTAAGAACTTTTAGCGCTTCACAATCTGCCCTACATCCCCCTACGTTCATGCTGCTCTGAGCACACAGGCTGGGACATGGAGAAGAAGGAACAGGCTGGGGCAGGTGGGAGGAGAAAGCTGCTTTCCTTGGGCTGCATTGTTACACTGTGATTTTAGGTATTTGTTACGACATACGTGGAGTTAGACCTGGGGACCCTTTTCCTTTGCCCTTCAGCGCTGTCCCTGAGAAGAACATAATGAGTTGCTATCGTTTCCTCAAGTGCTCGCAATTTACATAGATTTAAAACTAAAAAAAAAAATAATTCAGAAGCAAGGAAATATGAATCAAGTTAAATAACTTGCCTGAGGTCAAATAGTAATTCAGTGGCAGAGCCCCAAGTGAAGTCTAGGGCCCTGTCCCAAGTTTCTTTTCACAAGAAGGTGATTTAGGGAAGTCACCCTCTGCTTTCCATGTTGGTCATTCTTAAGATACATCTTGGTAACTGCTCTGTACAAGTAAACTTGAAATATGAATCAACTGAAATTACTAAAAATCACTGTTAATGTACCAGTATTCCTTTAGAAGTTGACCTGCAGATAAAAACCATGCCTTGCACGTGTCATATTATGCTAGGGATCATTGGATTCTGCTACAAGGCACACAGATAGTAAAACACTAAAAAATTGCTAATCAGAAATAGTGAACAATTTTAAAAGAGCATGAATGTGCTCCCATTAAATATTCATTGAAAATGTTTGAATAATGAAAACAATGCTTAAAATGAAAGACTGTTAGTAGATAATTAATTAAGAAAACAGTGAAATGGTTCTTAATGGTTTGCTATGGATAGTTAGCCCATTTAATAAGAATTATCATCTTCCAGGCAAATGCCAGATAGCTGGTAAATAGGTTTTTCCTGGGAACTCGCTGGAGGGGAGAGCAGCTCTCCACACATCTAAGTTTTAGTCACTTATCATTTTGAAGTCAATTCAGAGCTTCTGGCAGTTTGTGTAATCTTAAGCTGCTCTTCTCACCTTTGTTGCAGACTTCTCAATCATGTTGAGTCCTTTTTAGTTAACATCACTGCTTATTTCATTAAGAAGGAGATACAATTTTAGCAACAAGGTGTGCCTTTGGCTTTGAGTTAACATCTTGAGAGAGCAGGTAGGTTTTGTGCCCATCACAAAGCAGATGCTTTTAAAATACTGCTGTTAAGAATCAGTTCAAGTAACATGTTTCTGGCTGTGACTTCTTGGGCACTTTTTCCCACAGTTTACAAGGCTGGAGATAATCCATGTGTCCTGCCTCGTGTCCCCAGGAGAGAAGTGCCTGGGGCAACTTGCAGGGCCCAGAAGTGGCACTGGGGTCTCTGTGTGGGGCTTTGTTGGGAATGGACCAAGTCACCCCTGGTGGGTGACTCTTGCCAGACTTGAGTGCCGTTTGCCAGAAAGATCTGGCAGGCCATTCTAGGAAACTCCACCCCCCTCTCTGTTTTTCCATCTTGTTCAATAGTTTAGCAGGAGAAAAAAGGTATAGAGTGGAGAAACCTAAGGATTTAGGAAAGTATGTGCTTCCTGTCATGCTCTGTAGGACCAGATTCTGGGATCATGTTGGCCTTATTCTGGTCTGATTCCAATTACTGCCATGCAGTTAACATTAACTGTACTCCAGTATTTAGCTAAATGTGAATTAGGTTCTCCTTAAGCCTTATGCATTTATCTAGTGAATAGTAAACAGGATTAGTAGAAGACAACTAATAAACCAACAGTAATAATATGTTAGCTGTCTTCTCCCTACAGCCATCATATTTCCTGCTGCCTTTCCTATGGGATTACAGGCATTCATCAACATCATCAGATGTTGTCCTGATGTGTTCCTACAGGGATTCCCTCCGAGTTCACTACAACTTGCTCATGTCTCTCTCTGGTTTACTACAGTGTATTCCTGAGTTAGAAGAGTGCAAAGAAATTATCTACAGGAGTTAAAAGGAGAGGAGAAGTGTTTTTTCCTGGAGGGTTGTTTTGGGTTTTTAAATAGGTGAGAAAGGACTATGACAAAAATCCTGCTCTAGCTCGTGAATGCAACCCAACACCTGAATAACTAAAACCAGATTTTGGCCCAATTACTAGAAAGTAATTCTTCTCCTGTCTTTATGACCTGTACTGCTGTTAATAGGAAGCTTCAACTTCATAAAAAGGAATAAAATTCAGCCCTAACTCAAAAGTCAGTTGATAAGGGGAAATGTTTTAACTTTAAAAAATACACACCCCACTCACTGAACCTTTGAGACCTGCAAATGTTTAAAAAGAAAAAAAAAAAAACCTGCAGCAGCTGCAATTTGAAAAACAACACTGACGGTAAAAATAAGTAATTTTACTCATAAGTACCTCGTAGCTTATTTGCAGATAGTTGTACACTGTGAGAAGAAAAAAATTTGTAATAGGCCCTAGGTCAGCTGCATTGATTTAATGCATTACTTAGGCTGCCAGAGCAGAGGTAGAATCTCCTCGCACTGCATTAGGAGCGCCTCAAGCCTCCGTGACTCCTTTTGATCAAATCTCTGTGAAAGATGAGTGTCATGCCCTCTTCAAGCCAGCTGTGAGGGGACTGCCCTGCGACTGGAGGAGCCGCTGGAGCACAGCACTCCGGGGCAGCGAGGTGAGAGCTGGCTGCAGAGGTGAGAGGCAGACACAACTTCGTACTGTAGGTCTGGAGAACACCAAGGGGGAGGATCTTATTTCACTCCCCTGTGCACAGCCTGAGCATACATCAGACCTTGAGGTGCTCAGAGTCAGACAAGAGTAAAGAGGCGTGTGATGGTTCTTCTGCCTTAGTACTTGTACAGGCAGGAGTGTTTCCAGTACTTCTTTGTACAACTCACTGAGGGAATGGGAAACTGTTTTATAGCTCTGGAAACATAAGCACAGTAAGAATGTCTGAGGTAAGGAAAGTTCTTTGCAGTTCTATGTGAATGTATGTTTTTACTGTGCAACTTTTACTTGTGGCTATGCACTGTGGAGATATAAAAATGTTGCAATGGTATTGTTTTGGGTAATGAACAATGGAGATGAGGGCTGTAGGGAGCTGTGCTCTCCATTTCTTAATTATGAAAAGATACTGTAAAAGTAGAAAACTAGTTTCTGTAAAAAATCTGGTTTTTCTTTCTGCTGTGCACTGTAAACANAAACCCATAGAAAAATAAATATGGTTTAATTGTCAGCTCATACATAATGAGGTTTTGTTAGATGTGTTTAAGATACAGCATTTTACTTTCTGGTTTATTAATTGGTCAAATACTTCCAGTCCTCTGTGTAACGAATTCTTGGTTTAAAAATGAGGAGAGGGCAGGTCAGTAACCCAGGGGAGGACTACTGATATACACAGGCTGTGGTTTATCCTTCTGTAAAATCCTACGGATAAAAAGTGACNAGGAGCGCCTCAAGCCTCCGTGACTCCTTTTGATCAAATCTCTGTGAAAGATGAGTGTCATGCCCTCTTCAAGCCAGCTGTGAGGGGACTGCCCTGCGACTGGAGGAGCCGCTGGAGCACAGCACTCCGGGGCAGCGAGGTGAGAGCTGGCTGCAGAGGTGAGAGGCAGACACAACTTCGTACTGTAGGTCTGGAGAACACCAAGGGGGAGGATCTTATTTCACTCCCCTGTGCACAGCCTGAGCATACATCAGACCTTGAGGTGCTCAGAGTCAGACAAGAGTAAAGAGGCGTGTGATGGTTCTTCTGCCTTAGTACTTGTACAGGCAGGAGTGTTTCCAGTACTTCTTTGTACAACTCACTGAGGGAATGGGAAACTGTTTTATAGCTCTGGAAACATAAGCACAGTAAGAATGTCTGAGGTAAGGAAAGTTCTTTGCAGTTCTATGTGAATGTATGTTTTTACTGTGCAACTTTTACTTGTGGCTATGCACTGTGGAGATATAAAAAATGTTGCAATGGTATTGTTTTGGGTAATGAACAATGGAGATGAGGGCTGTAGGGAGCTGTGCTCTCCATTTCTTAATTATGAAAAGATACTGTAAAAGTAGAAAACTAGTTTCTGTAAAAAATCTGGTTTTTCTTTCTGCTGTGCACTGTAAACAACTGTGTGACTTTCCTGTTGTACAGTAAGTAATGCAGAATTGCAGGCTGATTATAATAAACAGAGCCATCACTTGTGTAATTGTTTTCCAATTGAAGTATGAGCATGTAAATCATAAACACTTGACAATGTTTAATTGTACAAGTTCTCGATATGCATTAATAGCAGTAAAATCTGTGATTTGTGACTCAGATATGTTTTGAGTCAAGTGCTTTAACCAGATACATTATCATTATCATGATGTATAAATGCACTAGAGAGCAGACAACAATGTAATTTCACTACGAAGTTCTTTAGAAATTACCACTAAAGTGCAGTGTAATGTATGCCCTTTATATACAATTNATATTTTTCAATTTGAATAACCTGGGAGCCAGGCAACATTCTGGTATTTTGGGGATGTGGGAGAGAGAAAACAAAATAGACTAGTTTTGTTTTAATTTAAAACAAACCATTGTTTGAAAGGCATTTAACAGTCAATTTTCACATCTGATCTGAAGTTGGATTTTATTGTGCTCATTTAGTTGAGATTGTTGTTCAAGCAATTCCATATAAATTTTTTGTAATTCATGTAACTACTTGGCTTCTTGAACCTCGGGAGCTGATTGTTTGTCTTATCTTTTGGTGAGCTAACTCTGCGTTGTGTTGCAAAACCTTGGGGCATGTTGTGTTTCTTCGTGTTCCTGCAGTCTGCAAGTGAAGTCAGCTTCATTAGTTTCATGATGGCACATCAGTACACATGGCTGGTGTTGCCGCTTCCTTCAAGCTACTCCCGGAGCATGATCTGGGCTGCCTTGGTTTGGATAAGCTTGTAAGGATTTGTCAGCCAGATGTGACAAGATTGTCAAGAGGCAAGTAAAGAAGGAGATCTGATATTAATCAGTGCATAGCTTGGAGCCAAACTTTCTCAAATGCAGTGTAGTAACATGTTCTTCTCATTTACTGCTTCTCTTTGTGGCTATAGAACTGCCACTGTCTGAGTTTGACGGTTAAAAGGGATGCCAGCTAATAGTCTTTAATTTTAAGGATACAATTCTAGGTGGGAAAAGATCACATGCTTCTATTTTTAACCTCCTTTTGGAAAATAAGTGCAGTTTGTTGTAAGATATGCAAGCATTATGTTAGACAAGAGTCTCTGTTTCTGTCCTTTGGTTTTAAAACAGTGAAATTGTGGCTCAGCTCTCAGTGCTGGAGGATTGGGAGGTGGGGGAGTCTCACTCCACTCCAGGTCATGGGGCAAAGTGGGTCCACCATTATTTTAACTACTAACAACAGTGTGTGTAGGTTTGCTTTGTTCTAGTGATTAGAATATACATTGAAGAATACCTTTCTAATTGCTCCTTTTACAGAAAAGGAAAAAATACAGATTTTTGAAGAACGTATCGGATATTCAACTAGATTTACCATTATGTGTATAGTGCTGATATTGGGGTTTTTTAATAATCAGTATAATTGTGCAATTCTGTTTGAATTAAATGCTAGAATTTTGGGCAGTTTGCAGCTTAATCAGACTTTTAACAATAAGTGAACACATAAAAAAATAACTAATCTTACGGAAAATACATTTTTGTTATACTTAATAGATATATGGATTTTTGCTTGATTGATTTCTTAAAAATAGTTATTTTGTTTATTCTTTGAACTACTAGACCATCTACAACCTATTCAGAACCCTAAGAATAATGGTATCTGCAAACATATCCAAACATTCAGGAGAGCTGAATCTTCACAGAAATAGGAAAAATTATTACAAATATTGGGTCACTTCACGGGGTTTCACTTGAATTTCTGCCTCCTGAGGCTGTGGCGAGGTTTGGCCTTTTGATACCAAATGTCTTGACTTCCAGCTTCCGTGTCTGTTCGTGGTACTGTTAAAAGATCTGTTCCTACATATTGAGGATGTCATTCCATTTCCAATCCAACAAGCCAGTGAATTATTTGGTTTGCAGTAATAAAGACTTCATTACAATGATGCTAAATGCACCTCTGATAAAAACAGAAAAGTTCTTGTTTTATTTTAGATTACAGTTTTTGTTACAGATACATGTTCTAAACGCATTTTGGGATGATTTGGCATTTAGTAAACATTTTTCGTGCAGATTTGAGCTGAAGTTTAGGTACGGATCTTGAATTCATTATTCTGTAAAATATACACTGAAAGTAAGGAAGAAAAACTGGTTTTTCCCTCTGGGTCATCTCCTGGCTTCAGTGGTGCAAGAACTCTCACAGTTCCTATGTGCTGGAAGCGAGCAGATTTTGTCCTAGCAGATGCTACAGTTGAAGTTTTACAGCAAGTGTCATAGCCTGTCTTCTTTTTAGTTTTTATTTCTCATTATTCTGTTGTTGTCATTTAAAAAATCCTAGAGATTGAAATTTCAGTATTCAGACTCAAAAAAAAATATTATTGAGGGAATGAGGAAAAGTGGCAGTTTTTAATAGACTTCAGTCATGTTAGTATAAAGAGCAATATTTCATTTCACACATTAAAACCATTATAGAATTTAAACAATGAGGAAAAAAATAAGAAAAAAAGAAAAATGCTATATTTTACTTCAAATTTCAAATATAGAAGATCATTAGTGAGAAATAGGGTTTTTTTCATGTGAGAGTAGCTGATGTCTGAAAGCCAGGTGAAAATTTCCTCACCTGTGTTCGATAAAAAGGAATACTGAATTTTAAATTGTGAAATTACCAATGGAGCTACACCGTTGCGTAAAACATTGCATAACTGTAGCACCACAGATAGTATCGTGTATGTGTACAAATAGTGTTTGGGTTTAAAATTTATGAAATTGCATTAAATGCAATTGTGTAACAGTGAATATTTCAGAGAGCTGTTATTTCACTTTTATTCTTTAATCCATGTCTTCACTCTGTAACAGAAAAAAGGAAGAGCTTTTAAGCATGTATATTTTATGGCTTTGAGACTTAAGCAGCGGTGCGAGGAGCTGAAAAATTTAGGATTGTCTTTAAAACATTAACTCATCTATATTGCACACATGAACCATTTTATAAAATAGGAAAAGAGTTAAAGACATATTTTAAAGGCCTTCCAATTGATATATTCTAATCTTCCTCATTTCTCTGATACTTGTGCATTTGTATGAATAAAACTTACTTCTTGCTAGCATAGGGTTTGGAGTTAAATATTTAATTCAACTGCAGTTCATGTATAGATCTGTAACTTCAGCATTTAGTGTAGCATGCTTAGCATGCCATTATGGATAAGTGGTATGTAACAATTTATTTGTTAGATTATGTAGCATCCAGCGCTTTATCGTATAAAATTTCACACCATTTCTGTCCAGTGACTTATCTTTACACCTGAAGTCTGACTAGTTTTTCTCATCAATATGCAGCAATCTATTACTTATTTCTGAAATGCACTAATAAAAACGATTTTTCCTGTAAATTTATTAAAAGGGACATTACTTTAATATCTTGTGATAGATACACTACTTAATACCAGCAAAATATTTCTGACCTATGCAGGCTAGGGCAGTTACGCTGTGGGAACTGTAGCATCGCAGTCTGTTGCAGAATCAAAAGTAAATAACAACTCTTAGATAATGATAAGGGGATGTTTTTCCTTCCTCAATTTGTATTTCTTGTTTTCATTTCCAAACCAAACCGTAAAAGAGGCTCTGCCTATGTCCCTGAGGTGGACCGAGCTGTCTGTCAGCACTTACCTGTTGTTAACAAGTGAGATTAATTGCAGCATAAGCCAGTCTATCTACAGCCACGTTGCTGAATGGCAAAATGAAGTTTTACTGTCCCGTGCTTTTTGTTTAGAGTAGCACTCGAGTGTGTGTGCTCACGTGTGTGTGCTCACGCTCACACACACGCACACACACTTACACACATTCTTCTCTCTTTATAATTATTTTGACAGTGCCATTAACAAGAGTTGCCCTAAGGGGCCCTGTAGGGTAAGTGACATGCATGAGGAGTGATTTTCATCCCACAAGTTATGCCGTGATTAAAGTTTGGCCTTGTAGCGTGGCTGCCTTTCCCAGAAACAGCTCCTTGCATTTCCTCACCCACTGCAGTGCCCGAGAGCGCCCCGGGCTCCTCTCCCTCGGCCGCGGGACCTGCCAAGGGGCGCGCACCGGCCCTGAGTTTTGAGAGTGTGCTTTGCTCAGTCTCTTGTCTCAGCCTCTCACTCCTAGAACTCTTCTCGCATAGAAAAACTTTTCAATGAAATGCTGACATGAGGACTGTCTTTTAAATCCACAAGAAAGGTTGATTTGATGGAGTGGTGCCATCCTGTGAAGGTATTACCTAATTTCACTCGTCTTCCTGAGCTTATTCACTCTCCTCACATTTTTGTCTGGTTTTGAGGACATCTTAGTCAATTTTTGCAAGGACAATTAAACATTCCCGACTCAAGGTGCTCACTTGCCCGCACGAGAGAGAGATTTGGTCAAATTCTAGGCCAGAATTGGTTTTGTTTAGCCCTACTGAGGCTCGGAGAGGGTGACGGGGTAATGTAACTTGCTGCGGGCTCTGGGTTGTAAATATCCTGATTATGTGTATTCTTAGGCTGTGGATGTTTAAAAGGAGGTCAGGTTTTGGTATCTGACCCCAAATAAACAGTATGGATATATACACAAGGATCCAGATAATTAATGGGTTGTATTCCATCATCTTATCTAGAAAATGTATTGAACTTGTGGCCTTTCTGGTACTTCCAGAAGAAAAATCATAACATAATTCTCCCACAGAACAAGGGTAAGTGGGAGTTGAGTGGTAGCTGCATCAGCCAAAATTTTCAGTAGAATAGGTGTTAAGTTCAATTTCTAAATCCACGGTTGGCCTCTGAAACAAAAGCTTTTTGTCTGGACTTTTCAAATATTCTTGCACCTCCTAAGCTTGGTAGGAGTAGATGGTTGGTGTGAATGAAAAATAGCCAGATTACCAAGGAGCCAGAGTCAATTTAGCAGCTGAGCTGTGAGTGTAACTTTGTGTTTAGTGGCACTGTAAAAGGCAAATTGTAGCCCACATCCACCTTTCCCATTTGTCTCCTAATCGGTCTCTTAAGCAGGGGACAATAATTTTGCTAAATTATTTTAGTAATAAGAAGTTTGTCATATGCATCGTCTCGGGCCAGCGTTTTTAACGTGTCTGAATGGAGAAGGTTGGAGCTACTTGGTCAGCTGTTTACTCTGTCACATCTGTGTACAGTTTTTCTCAATTAAATTTTCTCAATTCTTTTAATTAAAAGCTCAAAATACAGAAGATACCAGATACGTTTTCTGGATACAACAAGCTGCAAAGCTGGTTTGCTTTTTAGGAAAGTTGATTGTTGTTACTTATGTTTATTAAATAACTATTAATAGCAGCTGTTACTTCATAAGAAACAGTTTTTTTGATATAAGACTGTGGAAATAATGTGTACATTCAGTCCAATATAATTAGAAATCTTATAAGTACATTTTTCTTATTTTAATAATTTTGTGTACTTAGTTTAAATATTTCTAAACTTCAGTATAGAAGTAATAGAACTTGCAGCAACCAAGTGTAGTAGAGTAGGTGGAAATGCACTTGAATGGAAACCTCTTTGTTTCAGGGGCTCAGACTGCGAAAGGCAGGTAGTGTTTTGTGGTGGTGGGGATCTTTCCAGGGCCTTAAACACGTGACAGAAGGAGCCACCACAATGCTGAGCTGAACATGATCAAGTTGTAGCATGGGCCAAGTCCCAAGTTGGGCCTTGCTGTCAGACCTGTGCACTACAGTGCACTGTTCCTCCCTTTTCCCATTCTGAATGTGTCTTCCCAGCTCCACTTACAGGCAGCAAAGGGCTTCCATGTTCTGTCCATCCTCCAGGCATCTTGTTACCTCTTTGAAGTGAGCATGTCAGGAAGAAGAAAATGGCCCAGATCCTTTCCTTGAAGATGCTGCAGGGGTCTAATGGTCTCCACAGGCAGACGGGATTCAGAGCCTTACTAAGCTGGGAGTACATTGAAACTTTCAAGGAACAGTTAAGAGGTACAAGGTGCTTAATCTAACAGATTTAATATCAACATGCATTTCATGCCTAATTGCTGGGCTGTGTCTTCAACAAGTACTTACAGCATCTAGAGCAGCCCATCATGTTTTGTGATTGTACATGGAACATGCTGGTATATATTTTAGTTCCAATAAACTACAGAGTGCTCAACAATGTATCAAAAACGGTAGCCTGTCTTCAGGAACAACAGACCCAAGGGCTAAATATGCACTATAGAGTGGACAGGGGGGATACAAATACATATGGGATGGATAAAACACCAGATATTAGTCTGATATGGGTAGGCTGGATTGTGATACAGTGAAAGTAAGGTGAACAAAATGTAAATTGAGAACTTGTTTTAAATCATGACAAAAATGACAGACAGTGTTATTTATCAGCAGAATATATCCCAAGGGAGAGTGGCAAAAGTTCCCTGACAAACAATGGACAAAGCAAAGCTTTGCTCATTGTATCCCGTGGAAAAGGATGCCACTGAGAGAGATGCTTATGATAAGGGGTTTTTGATGTCTCTGCTTTTAGTGGTTGTGCAAAGGATTCAAACACAAAAGTAATCAAGTGTAACTCTGTGAGGAAAAAGGAACTTGTTTAAACTCTGCAAACACAAGAAACCTGGTGAATTATAATAGAAACAGGAAAGAAAGAAAGAAAAAAAAATGGACCAGAAGGGCCACTTCAGACTCATTTATAGTTACCGTTCTCTGTGAAAGGTGCACACAGATTTGGATTTGGCCTTTGAGTTAGCTGTGACTGTACTTTTAATTTAAGAGATGGTAAAGATATCTATCCCTTTACTTGCCTTGCAAATATTTTACTAAGAGCGAGCAAGAAAATACTTCAAAATAACCAGACGCATGCCCCATGTTTAATCTTATTTATGCCCCCACTGTAAATCATGCCTCTTCCTCCACAAGTGTTGTTGCTGTAGAGCCACTGTGGGTCTATTCTCCAAATATGGGATATGTCCCACTTCTTTCCTACAGGATTAGTTCTCACCAGAGCACATACCATGGTGGATTACATATATTCAGTGGGATTACCACTGATGATGAGATGGCCATAGGAGATACAGCTTGTTGCTAGAAACCCTCAAGAGAGAATAATGAAAGCAGTATTTGCTACAGCTCATGTAATGAAAGTTTCTCTCATGTGTTTGTTTCATGTAACTCCTATTCCTTCTTCAAACTTGCATTTTACACTGATTGGAATTTTTAAGCACTGCTTGCAAAATATATTCCTGTAACCTGGCATCAATGGCACCATTTTGTTGGTAGTCCTGACAGCAGAGCAGAGCAGGAAAGCTCTCAAGCTCTTCATGTGATGGCAGTAGCTTGAAAAAAAAAACAAAACAAAAAACCAGCAGTTTTTAAAGTGGGGAAAAACTTCGTGCAAAAAAGGCAAGGGGTTTTTTTAAGTGCCAGAAGTGAGGGTGCTGACCTGTGCATTCTGTTGTTAAATAGCAGCAGGGTAATCTGGGACTTGCTCTTCCATGTTACTGGTGTCTGCACTTGTCTCCATCTCAGTCCTGACAAGGTCTTCAATATTTCCTTGCTTCTTAATTTATTTCCCAAGCCAAAGTACTGTCAAACCAGAACCCTCTTAACACTGAATGAGATTGGATACACTTATAGTGACCTTCTTGTCTTGCTGCTTTTTTTTAAACCTGTTGTATGTTGCAAGTGAGCATCGGTCCCAGGAGATTCTCAAACCTGCTTTGTGAAATGAAGCCTGATTATATACCTAGAATCAGCATGAGTATGTCCCATTAGCCTGGCATTTTCCTTAGCTATGAGGCCTGTGAGTGGGTTGCAAAGAAACATTCAGTAACTTTTGAAGCATAATTGAAGCCACATCAATATCTGGCAAAAAAAAGATGTGAGCAGGCGTGACTTTCAGGCAGCAGATGTTAAGATTCAGTGATTAGTAGTTAGATGTTTTTCAGTGGCCAGTTTAATAGTTAATGTCTGTCTTGTAATGACCATTTTTATTTAAAGTTCAACATTCAGATTCCCACGGTCATGCTGGTAAAACCACAGAACATTTTGATCAGTCTTTTCAACTCTGTCTTTTAAAAGAATTAAGAAAGTGGGGCTAATAATGGATTAGGAAAGATCCATTTGTGAAGAAGAGAGAGACTGGAAAGCAGTACCAAGATCCTTGATGATAGCATAAGATTTAGTTTTTTAGACCATCTGCCTTCTGTTTCTAGAAAATGAAATTAAATAATTATGTGAATGAAAGGATTGTACTTTAAAAAATTTCCACTCTAATTTCCTTCTGCATTTCCAATCCTTTAATTATAATTTTCAAGCCTTGCATCTATGCAATACAGAAAGTTATTCCTTTGTTCTGCAGATTGAAATTGTGTGTACATTCCACTTGTTGGGAAAATAAAGCTTATTAAAAGACTTGATATAATTACGGTACCTTAGAATAGGCGTATTAAGGATAGTAGGATTAATGGGCAAAAGACAAGGGTATTATTTTCATGAAGTTTTGCTAAATTTCTTTTCAATAAAGTCTAATATGTGTTAACTTGGGCGATAATCAAAATGCATCTTTTACAAATACCTTTTGAAGTTGAATGGTGACAGTTTAAAATTGTAATTCACTGATTACTTCAGAAGTTTATTTTTCTCAGTTATATATACTCTGTGACTGTATTATATCTATTATATTATTATAAGTGTTGCTAGAAAAGCTATAGGAGACACAGACTGTGATAAGCACAATTGAAGGGAAATGCTAAAAAACTGAAAAATGACTGTTGTTTCTTCTTAGGGATTCTTTCAGGTCATTTTTTAAGTCAGCAACAGATCCCCAATTTGAGGGTGCACCTTTGATATATTAGCAGGCTAACTCCTTCTAGTTTCCAGAAGCAATAAAGTGACTTGAGAGAGGTTCAGTTCAATATTTAGAGTAGAGGGGGAAATCTGCTCCCTTTATCACAGCTGCTTTCATGTATGTAAAACAAAATGCTCTCCTTTTGCTTGTTCCTGTTTTGGCATGTGCAGTCTTCTACACATACATAGGAAAGCAAAATAAACACATGTACCATATAGAAGAAGGCTCTTACAGAAAGCTATGAAATGCAAAATTTGGTGTGGTGTATCTTTCTTGCCCAAGTACACAAATTAAATAGAAAAAATAGTTTTAAAGGTCAGTGGTTTGTGAAACATGTGGAAAGGAAAAGGAATGAAAAAAATGTTGAAATCTCAATTAACTTATCATCGTGACAGCTTTTTTCATTGTGCAGATTTCTGTTACTTCTTGCAGAAAAAGGAAGTGCTCTTTTGTAATTTCGTCTGAAGGGAATGTAAAAGATGCATTTATGGAATGTACTGTACCTTACTGAACCTAGCAGGGTTGCCTGTGGAAGGGCTTCAGTCCAGGCAAGTCACAGAATATTAGGTATTCAGAGAGGCAGAAGACTCAAACTGCATTATTGTTTGATATCTTGTGGTAGAAATGAATCCACAGTCAACTACACCTTTTCTTCCCTCAACCTCTCCATGAGAAATTTATGGCTTTTTATTGTTAGATGGAAGTATTTTAGCATCTAAGTGAAAATATATCCTCCATTAAAATGAAGCAATTGACACTGCGTAGGTTATTGATGTGTATTTTATGGCTTTATGGGGAGCACAGTGCTTTTCTCAAGAACACAGGATTTTGCAATGGCTCCTTTAAAAGATTAAAGGCAAAGTGATTCAGAGATTTCAAGAGCCCTGTTGCCACTTGTTCCAATTCTTCAAATGCAGGCAAACCTCAGCATCAAGTCACTGCAGTTTGGAGATGTGCATGTAAGGTAATTCCTGGATAAGCCAGATACTGAGATTTTAAAATCTCTCTCCAAATCCATTACTGTGAAGCACTGGATATCCAAATGTCATGAATATGCTTGTTTATAGTAACTTTTTGTATGCAATGTCTTCTTCTGCTCTGGGTCAGCCAGATTCTTCAAGTCTAAAAAAATGCCCATTGCAAATCTCAGTGAAATTAACTTTCTGCCATGTACTTTTGAGTTTAAATGTTTCTTGCATCCATCTTTCTTAGCAAGTTTTTGGACAATCAGGCTTCCTTGCATGTTTTTTGAAGTGTCAGTGTGGGAATGCCACATTTCCTCTTTAAATCTTACCTTAATTTCCTATGGGTATTTTGAGGAGTGAAAGCCCCCATTTTGCATAAAACCTTAGGAGAGGGAACATTAATTTAAAAGCAGAAAAATGCCGACATTTTACAATTGCATGATCTAACTCTTTTTATTATTCCAGTGAAGACTTTCTGCACATCAATTTCTTTGCTTTCACTTCCCTTAATAAAGATGCTGTTTATGCAGGAACTGTTCTCAGTGCCAGATCCAAGCAGTGCAGAATCCTGCAAAAGCTTTGCTCTGTAGCAAATCCCTCTGGAGTTTTAACTAGGATCTCCAAGTTGTCTGTTTGCCTTCTCCAGCAGATGGGTGCATACAGAAGAAATCAAATATTCCAGGAAGCGAGTTTGTATCACCCCATTGATTAGGGACATCTGAATACTAATTTCTCCTGCATTATAGATGACCTTGATAAGAGTAAAGTGATGTACAGATTGAACTGTGCAACTGGTTGCTCTCTGTGTGCTCTATTTTGGTTTCAAGCATTTCCCTTACAAAATGTGATTGTTTAGTCCTTGAAGAGTTGGAGTAAGTTTTGGTGAACTTTGTTACTGAGGAGCATTAGTGAACTCTCCTGTATCTTTGACAGAATACAAATATTCCATGTGAATTCTGGGTGTGTAGGGCATGGCATCTGTGCAGAGCTGATGCATTGCTCATTAGAACTTGCTATATTGCAGTATGGAGTTCCAGCAAAACTGCAAGAGAGGGGGTTTTTCATCTGTACATCTTTGTTTTCAAACCTTCCTGAGAAAGTGATCATACAGGAGGATTATAGCTTAGATGAATTCATAATTTATAACAGTAATTATTGTTAAGGTGCTTCAGCCGAAATAAATCCACAGAAGTGTTGTTGCTATGTATATTGTTAAATATTCTGCTTCCATATTACTGTGGTGTTTCTGCTGGTGACTTGACTCTTCCAGGCAGAGGCAGCCTTGTATAACTCGGGCTTTGCCTGGATTGCCTATATTGCACGTTGATAGGTCTGTGCTGGTATGTTAACTCTGTCTTCATGTGGCTTTTATGGGGGTACTGTAGATGTATATAATCTGCACACTCTGAATGGTGGTTATATATTACCTATCATGCTTTCCATTGATCTCCAGGCTATCCGGTGCACTCTCGTGAACTGTAGTTGTCAGTGTTTCAAACCTGGGAAAATAAATCAGCGACAATGTGACCAATGCCGGCATGGATGGGTAGCACATGGTAATATTTGTTTTTACAATCTATAGAAAACCATTTAGGATCCTCATAACTATTATATGCTTTTTATGTCATTCCTCAACCCCCACCCCAATATTAGTTGCATTCCATTTTCTTCCTCGGGACTCCAGCTCATTTACATTCTGTGATTCTTATTTTCAGCCCTGAGCAAACTAAGGATTCCAAACCTCTACCCATCAAGCCAAGTAGAAATAGTTCAATCCAATGTTGTCTTTGATATCAGTAGCCTCATGTTGTACGGAACCCAAGCCATTCCCGTGCGCCTTAAAATTCTGCTCGATCGGCTGTTCAGTGTTCTGAAGCAGGAAGAGGTGATACAGATTCTCCATGCTCTGGACTGGACACTGCAGGATTATATACGTGGATATGTGCTACAGGTATTTAGAGGGGCTTTAAAAATAGAAATATGACAGTTAAGTAGTTTTCTAGCTTAATCTTCTCAGTGGTTCACAATGTGTTAACAGTGTGGCGCATCTGAAAGGCAGTAATAGACCTGTATGAGCTTAATGCCAGAAAAGAAAGGGTGGGTTTCTGGTGATTGCTCTCTTTTTTAGTTGGACTTAATTGAAATCTTTCTACTTGCTCAAAACTAACAACAAAGGTAAGCAAAAAATAAAAAGTTACTGGTAGCGTATCAAAGTAAAGGCTTTAGAATTTGTTCTAGTATTATTTAAACAGTGAGTTTGCTTTTATACAGCAGAATAATACTTAAAGAAATAAACTTACCATTATTTAAAACACCAGGGACAATATTTGTCTCTGGTAGTGCTACCAACCTTACTGGAGCTGCAGCCAGAATGTATCTGGCCCTATGTGCTTACACTGATGTTAGTCCTTGCTGCTGTGGAAGTTACCTTTTATGTAAAGTAACATTATGATCTTACATTATGACATGAATCAATATTTAATGGTCTTGATAATCTTGCTTTTTAGTGTTAGGATTAAAAATATGGAATCAATTACCTTGAACCTCTATCACATGAAAAATTTATAATGTTACGTTCTTCATCATCTTAGAAACTCTTACATGCACTGTGAAAAATCTCAGTAGGCCATCAAATACATGTTCTGTGATAAAATATTTATTGTAGTTATTGGGAAAAGTTAGGCATAGCTAGAGTTTGAAAGAACTCCAACACTAGTGTAATTACAGCTGTGCTCTGTGAAAACTGGCAATAGATCAATATAGGTTCATTTGTTCTCTGATGTTAGTTGCTTGGAAGATTATTAAACTTGCAATGAAAGAATACTTGACTTAAATGAGGAGCTAAATCTTGGTCTGATTGCTCCATCTCTGCTGTCTGTGCTTACAGGATACTATCTGTTGTTCAAATAATGTGTCTTAATTTTTGTGGAAAAAAATCGTTTATTGGAAAGTATTAGTGTCAGTTCAGGAAGAAATAATATCACCAATATGGTAAAATTTGGAAGAAATTATCACAGATTTTGCATTAATCTCATTAAATGGAATGGTTTAAAAATGAATTTTTTGCTAGAGAAGAAATTCCAGTCCCTGAAAAAAATGAGATTTGAGGGGAAGTGGTTTTTGTTTGTCTTAACTAATGTCTAACTCATTTAAATATTTTTGGTTTCAGGATGCTTCAGGAAAGGTGCTGGATCACTGGAGCATTATGACCACTGAAGAAGAACTGGCTACTTTGCAGCAGTTTCTTCGCTTTGGAGAAACTAAGTCCATTGTAGAGTTAATGGCAATTCAAGAGAAAGAAGGGCAGTCGATCATAATTCCGCCACCAACTGCCAATTTGGATATTAGGGCATTCATTGAGAGCTGCAACCCACACAGTCCTAGTTTTTCTGCTTCCTTGGACAAAATGAGTCCCACCAACATTCATCCCTTTGAGAATATTGTAAATAACATGGCTTTCATGCTGCCGTTTCAGTTTTTCAGTCCAGTGCCTCCACCTTTGATAGGTTCACCACCAGAAAGACATTTGATTGAGCAAGGTCAAGACCATAGCAATGAAACGAAACAAGATCTTCAGATACCATTTTCTGAAAGCAGTTTCTTAACTTCTAGTTCTGCACCATTTCAAGTTGAAAATGAGAGGAGCATAAATGGTCCAGATGTCACTAAAACAGAAGATGATGCCCTTTTAAGTGATTCCAGTTCACATAATACAGCAGCCAAGCTTGAAATGACAGCACTATCTCCAGAAAACAAAATGAAATGTGTTGAAAAAAATGCTGGGCCAAGGAAAGGGCGTGTCTTCTGCACTGCATGTGAAAAAACATTTTATGACAAAGGTACTTTGAAAATACATTATAATGCTGTTCATCTGAAGATAAAGCACAAATGCACCATTGAGGGCTGCAATATGGTGTTTAGCTCATTGCGTAGTCGAAATCGTCATAGTGCAAATCCTAACCCCAGACTCCATATGCCAATGAACAGAAATAACAGGGATAAAGATCTAAGAAATGGTTTGACCATTGCTGGACCTGGAGATAGTAAAAGGACAGAATTCACAATTTTAACTCCGGATAGCAGAACTATTTCCAGCTATGCCAGCTCTTGTACAGATTCCAAAGGCCAGGCTGGGTTTTCCAGTATTGGACATAACGGTGTCCTCTTTCCAAACCTGAAGACAGTACAGCCTGTTCTTCCTTTTTACCGTAGTCCAGTCACACCAGCTGAGCTTGCCAATACTCCAGGTACTCTTCCTTCTCTGCCTCTTGTTTCTTCCTCAATACCAGAGCAGCTTGTTTCCAATGAATTGCCATTTGACATGCTCCCCAAGAAGAAATCTCGTAAATCCAGTATGCCCATTAAGATAGAGAAAGAAGCTGTTGAGACACCCAATGAAAGTAGCGATGTTGCCAGTTCTGAAGATGATTCACGTCTGCAGGGGGCAAGCGATGGAGAGCTTGAGACCTGTGAGCATAAGATAGAGAAGCGGGTGACCGACAGGGTGGAAAAGCACCCCCATTCAGGTAATTCATGGAAATCTCTCTCTGGGGTAGAGGGCCCAAAGTATTTTGAATCTGTCTTTGCGCCAAATAACAAATACATCGAGGATATCTCTGAGAATGAATTGCAACACTGTGAGAAAGAGGTTAAACCAGAAGAAAACCAACCATTAAAAATAGTTTCCCATGAGATTATATATGAAGATCCAAAACACCACCACAGTGATGTTATAAAACCAATGACTGAACCCCCCATGTATATTAAAGAGCAGTCAAAGCACAGGATTCCTAAAAATGACTGCCCTGAATTGCAACACCACTTGCTGACCGGGGGCTTTTTCAGCACTTTGTCAAACAGGGGTGCTGCCATTCCTTGTTTTGAAGACTCTAAAGATATGGATCATGTCAGTCAACATGCACTAGGGATTCAGAAGGAAGAAAGCCGCTTTCATTGCGACATCTGTAAGAAGACTTTTAAAAACCCTTACAGTGTAAAAATGCATTTCAAAAATGTACATCTCAAAGAAATGCATATTTGCACAGTTGAGGGCTGTAATGCTGCTTTCCCTTCTCGTAGAAGTCGAGACAGGTAAGAAAATTATAAACAAAATTGTATTTATTTTACCATCACAATGGAGCCTAATTTGAAATTAAAATAAGTGTTTGAGGAATGGAGCCTGCAAATATTTTCTGTGTATCCTCATATAACAGGTATGATAACTTATCAGAACGTTCTTGAAATGAAAATTCATTGAAAGAAACATTTCCTTTCCACTAGACTACAGTATTAAATAAAGCCATGAAAATTTCATAACTGATAAAGACTGCAGTAGTTGAAAGAATACTTCAGTACATAAAGGGAAAGCCATAAGGGTATGAATTCAGCAGTTTTCAAGTAGATGCATGTGTGGACTTATATGTTTAACATGTACTTTAATGTGTATTTTATTGTATACAGTGTTTTTTAATGAAAAAGCAGTGAGGTCAATTCAGGAAATCTTCACTTGCCCTTTTCCTTTTTTTGCTCAAGGATTTGGAACAGACGGTGAGAAAAAGCCCATAAGAAAAGCAAGATTAGTCTTTGTCAGCCCAAAATTAACATTATGCAGTGGTAGTCAAACTAACACTATCTGGTGTGTATCCACATCAGTAGTGCTTTTCTGTGAGATTAAATACTAATTTCTCAACTAAAGCATGAGCTTGATTCAGTTTAATGTTCATTTCAGTACTGTGTTGCTGTAATTCATTTTATTTTAGCCTGTTATGCACATAAACTGAGAAACAAGAGCTGAAGCTTTCTTGTTGACCATGTATCTGAAGCGATAACAAACCTATTCAAGTGCAACAAAGTGTTACAAGTTTTCCAAGTCTGTAGCGGTGTTAGAGCAGCCTTTGGCTGCAGGAAGCATGCCTGGATAGTAGTTCAGAGTGACACGAGGTTTAGATTGTCTGTAATCTGCTAGGAGTGCTGGAGCCAGCTGATGCAATCCAGAGAAAGGATGAGCCAGTCTCTGAGGACTGGCCGCTGCATCTGAGGTGCACAGATTCATCTGCTGCTGGCAGGGCTTCATCTGCTGCCTGCATCTTCCCAGATGTGAATTCCTCTCCCCTGTAATTGCGATATGGGCCACAGGAAAGAAGGCCAGCAGTAAGATTTGCATTCGCATGCCACAGATTCCTTCCCACACCAATATGTTGAGATAAGTTTTGACATAGGTGCTTTTGGAAGATGAGTTAAAAAAAAAAAAAAAAGGCAAGTGAGCTCAGAAGACATTTCACAAGCTTTGTAAAAAGCAATAGTTATTTGGAACAACTTTGCAGAAGTTTCTAGACTTTAACATGGAGTAGTGTGATTACAAAATGCTAAATATTTCTGTGCCTTTTTGAACAATTCATGGTTCTGATTAAACCATGATGGCAAGGAGAAAGACAAATGTTTTGCCAGTATTACAATAAACTCAGCCTTCTAGACAGAGCCTGTAAGTTCCCAGTGGGCTGATTGATAATATTCAATGAGGAACATTTGATTCTGTATGTTTTGGTGGTTTCAAACTGAACCTAGAGATGCCCATTTGAAAACTGCAAGTTGCATATAATTCAATTTTTCTTTTTCAAGGAAACTTCTGTCAAGAAAAGGATCTGTACTGACGTGTACAGGTGCATCCTGGACATGGTTATAGTACTTGAGATAATCAACATTTTTACAGGCTCAGGTGTCAATCCTTTCCTGCTTTGTGCATTGGGAAAGAATCTTGTTTCTTACCCACCTCAGTCCATTCTCTCTTCAGTTGACAGTCTGTCCCCCACCTTTTTTAGTCTTAGCACTAGATCTAGCAGAACAGACAGCTATCCCCAATGCAGGTGGGAAACATGGATTGCTGTAGAGTTACTGCATAGAATCTGATATATGCCAATGCAAGCAAGTTCAGAAACCCAGTCACATGTGTAAATTGTCCATGTGCACTCCCAGTGTGGCAGTTTGTCAAATCTGAAGTATACAATTCATGCATGCTACTAAATGTTGATTTTTATTTTCTTTGTTTATGATCATTATGTAAGAGCTGTTAAGTAAGGTGAAACACTTTCTTGCTAAGCTTGTCTTTGTTCTTCTAGACATAGTTCAAACCTAAATCTTCATCATAAGCTTCTGACTAAAGATACACTGGAATTCAACAACCATTTCAATGCAACATACCTCTTGAAAGACATGGCTAAGGAGTTTTGCCAAGATGTCTCTTTAAAACAACACGTTGGACATACTTCTGTAATCTTCAAAGGGATGAACAGAACAGGCAGCTACGTTTTTCCAATGAGCAAAATTGCAGAACCCTGTTCTGAGAGTTATGGATACGATCCATTAACTGATGGAGCTGTTCTGGATCTAAGCACTACTTCCAGTGTTAAATCTGAGAGCAGTGCTCATTCTTCTTGGGATTCTGACGGAGGAAGTGAAATATGCACCATGCCCATGGATGATAGTGATGAAAGCTGTGAAGGACCCAGCCTAATGCCCAATGATGAACTCTACCAAGACTGTACTTTAATTGAGAAAGCAAATCAAAACTTTATGAATTTACCTTCCAGTTTGCCAATAACTTGTCATATATGTCAAAAAACATACAGTAATAAAGGAACATTCAGGGCTCATTACAAAACTGTGCATCTCCGCCAGCTCCACAAATGCAAAATCCCAGGTTGCAACACAATGTTTTCATCTGTTCGCAGTCGGAACAGGCACAGTCAAAACCCCAATCTGCACAAAAGTCTGGCTGGGTCACCAACTAGCTTACAGTAAGATCAGACTGATCTTAATTTATTTCTGCTAAGAATTAATCATTTCAATTAAGGAATGTGCTAACATTAGTTTTATTTAAGCTCATTTGACTTCTAGCTCACTCAACAACCACAGTCAAATTCTTTTCTCCTGTGTGTGCTCTCCAGCAGTTTCAGTTAGCAAAGCTTGGTGCTGTAGTTTTTGTGCAATTGTTTGGTTTGATGTTGAGCAGCTAAAACTTCTGCAAGAAAAAAGAAAACGTCTTAGAAATGGGGGAAATATGGAGACATTAATTAAAATGTTTCTGATACTTGTGAAGTATTACTTGCCACAATAGGAGCTTCAAATGAGAGCCATCATTGCTTGTGTTTACATGTTAAATGGGTTGTTGTGTTGTGTAAGAAATGAGTAATGATTGGGATAAGTTTCCTCTGGTTGAGTTGAGAATTTTGAAGCTACCATTTCTTTCCTGAGACCTTAGTCAGAAGCTGACTTGCAGTGTTAGTAGGACAGAATACATGTAATGAATATGCCCCAAAATCCAAAGGAGAAAATACAAATTTGGGAAAACTTCATACAGTCCAAATCTTCTGAAAATTCTGCAGTCCTTACTCTTTAAGTTTGCATTTCACTTCAGTAAAGATTACAGTATTTTGGATTTTGTAGAATTTAATGCTGTTTGCTTTGCAGGAAAAGGGGCTACTTAACTTGTTGGCAGAATAGCCTGAATAAGTCTGAGACATTCTGATAAACTGTAGTGGTAGAAAAAATAAATAGGTTAAGCTAAAATTTCTAAATTAAAGCAAATGCATCCATAAAATAGGAGGGAAAGTAAGACCTTTAATTTAAAATGCACTTTTTGAGTTCTACTTTCAGGAAGAGAAAAGTTTTGTTAAAAATAAGGGGGAAAAAAGAGGAAAAAATCCCACGCCAAATATCCAAGTTCCTTAGGAGTTTGAGGGTACAATTCTAAGCCTCTGAAAGAAAGAGATAAAATGGATGCAGTAGATAGATACACCTTTTGTGATGCAGCAGTTAGTTTCTCTTACCAGTGGGGGATAGAATGTGTTGATCTTTGTAACAATAGAAGAATGCTTATTCTCATTCATTCCTCTTTTTTATAAGAATGTTTTTCAATATCTGTTAAAATGTTTCATATCTTTGTAGTTGCCCCTGTAATTAACAGTATTCTGCATTACGTTCTATGCACTTAAGACTGGCCTTGCATTGTATTTAAAAACACTTTAATATTTAATTTGTAGTCACATCATACAAATGCTGTGTGTGTACTTGTGGTGTGTCCTCTTTCAATCACTTGCAAAGAGGAGAAGAAATAAGAAAGCAAGTCTTACAGTACCCTTTTACTTTATTCCACCAGTGGAAATCTGTTGATCAATTCTAGTATGCAAGCATGACACTGACAGCACAATCTGTACATATTATACCAAAGTGCTTACAGTATTTGTGGTTTCTAGAACGAGTCTAGTTTTCCAGTATAACTGGATCTTAGTCTTTATTCATTTTTGTGACTGAATATAAATAGACTGAAATTCAGGATTTCAAATGTATGTAGAAAGAATAGTACAATGCTGTTGCCATATGTCTTGATGTTTAACTTATTCTAAAAACTATGGTATTGTAACCATTTCATATTGTATAAAAGAAACAAATGTGGACTGAATATTTCACCAATTCTTTTGAAAACTGGTTTGTGTGTGAGTATGGGTTATGCAAGGAAAAAACATGACACAGTTGTAAATGTTTGTGCTCACTAGAAATGGTTTCCATGCATTGTGTAAAGTAATCTTCTATTTTTTTAATTTACTGTAGGTTTATGTGATATTTAAAATAATCCATTTGTGCTTGAAGCTGTCACAAAAAATATTAACGTGCAGAAAGTTGTGCCATTGCTTTGAGGTTTTGTGTTCTGGGGGGAATTGGTGTTTTGGTTTTTTGGGGGCAGTAGGGTGGTGTATGTTTTGTTGAGATTTTTTTGTTGTTGTTTTCTTTGGATTTTCAATAGAAACTCCTATCAGTGGAGGTCATAGTTTGAAAGCTAAGGGCACAATCACAGGAGACACAATTGCTCCCAGCCTTTTGATAGTATAAGTGAATTATTTGTTATCCAGCTATTTCAAGCTTTTTTTTTTATACATACATATATATATAAAAATATAAACCTCTTTGTTTAATCATTAACTGGTTTTTTGAAACAAAATGTGATGTAAACAAATGTTGTAATGCCCATTTATTTAGTTTTCACTGTGTCAAAAAAAAAAGAAACACATTTGTATACCCTAATAATTTTGTATGTGTTAATAAAAACTAATAATAATGCCTCTGGTTGATTCAGAAAAGTAGGCTTTTTTGCTTGAAAATACTGCTATTCTTAATTTTTATTTTAAAAAAAAATTCTGAGAACACCTTCTGTCTGTAGAGAGCACTGGTGTGACAATGGTACTAACTTATTCCATAATAAGGGAGTGTCATCATTTTAATGAGCCATTAGAAGTAATGTAATAAATGTTGTCAGATATTTTATTGATTTTTTTTTTTCTTTGTGCAGTAAGCAAGGGTAGAGGTTCATTTAAAAGCTGTCAGCTAAACAGAAGGTAAATATCTCATCATTGAGAACTACACTGAAAGATACTTTGTGCCCTCTTTATACTTTGGACAGGTTGGTGGGGCTTTTTTGTTATTTCTCAAAAATCTGGAGAGGATGGGAGATTTCTCAGAACAGGCTTGGTACCCTAACCCTTAGTACCCCTAGAGCAGCATATGTATCTCATGAAGCATTTTGTAGCTCCCTCCTCCTAATGACCACAATGTGGCTGGACCAAGTCTTGACATCACCTGTTAGTTTTAAATACGTGTGGTGCTTACAGCAGCCCATATCACATATTCACCACAGATGTTGAAGGAAGTAACCTCACTTCAGAATAGTAGTACCATTATTTTTGGAGCTTTTCAGAGTCAGTCTGGAGAGCTGAAGCAGCTTCCCCTGGCTGGGGCTCAGTTCAAGAGATGTTCACATCTGTAATCTGTGAGTATCTGCAGTGGGGGGCTCAAATCTTTGCCTGAGATTTGAACTGGGCCTGGGCATGCCCACCCTTGCTGCTTGAGTATGTTGCTCCTTTTTTATTTTTGTCTTTTTTCTTCTCCCTTAGAAAACAAGAGCCTCAAAAACTAGATTCTGTTGTCCTTCTGTGACTCCAAAGGAGAAGACACAGGTGCACACTGCAGGGTAGCCACTCCGAGCATCCCATTTCAGAACACAGGTATTTTGAATAGTTTGTGGTAGCAAATCTGTGTCCCTCTGGAGCAATGAGTGTCCTGGTGCTTACAGGAGTGTTTGCAGAAATCTGTTTTGAATGGAGTGTAAGGGATCTGTTTTTACAGCCCCAGTTTGCTAAGTACTTCAAAAAGAACTGTGGCAAAACCAGAGGCTGTTGTTTCTAGTGAATCTTTACTGAAGTTATACACTGCAAAACCCAGCAAAGTGGAGAAACAAGTTTTGAAAATACCTGTCTGATTCCCTGCATTGAATAGGGAAGTCTAAAAAACAGCTAAACTACTTGGACTTAATCCAGGGGGTTTTAAATAGAGTGCCAGGTCCTCCTTGAAAAGGGTTTACGAGCAATTTCTGATTAATCAGCAAGCATAGATTTAAGAAAAGGGGCTAAACTAAAAACACCTTTAGAGTTTGAGATACAGCCCATAAGGATTGCATTCAGCCTTCAAGTGAGCATTCATTTCCAGGCTGAAACACGAGTTTGAACTGGGAAGGAGACAACAGTGCAATAAGAGAAGGTTGGATCAAAGGTTTTCTTCAGAGCAGCATTTACTGCCAGTCCCCCTGATTTGAGGGGAGGGCGAGACAAGGTTTGAAGTAGAATTAAGTATGCATAGCATGGTTGAGTCAGCTTTGAATGACTTGGAAAACTTTTGGAAAACGCTTGCACAGATTGCTGGCTAGAGAGATTTCCACATAACCTCAGCAAGCATGTTTCTGAAGGTAGACTGGCTTTTCATTTCCCCTTGCCTTCACCCCTCACCCCCTGGCTCCCCTTGCCTTTTGGCAGTCCTTGGATTATGCGGGGTTGCTGACTTGGAAATGTACTGTTGAAACATCACCCTGTTAAACTGCAGCCCTGTCAGCTCCATTCCCTGTGAGCACCCTCCAGGTTTTACGTGTGGTCTGTAAAGAGGCAAAGGAAAGGTAACACCGTGAAGTGACAGTCCCTCTCTGGTGAGCACTTCATCTAATTCTGCACTTGTTTAAAGCTTTGTGGAAGCATTTGTAGCCTTTTATATTGTGTCTCTGTAGTTCCTGCCCTAAACTGGTAAAACTGACTGTGAATTACTATCCATTATTGCCTGCAGATGCTTGTGTTTAATAAGCAGAGAAGTTACTTTGACTGCTGAGTGCAGCACTGAAAGAATTTGTCAAACTTGTGCTTGCCAAAGTCTCTAGCAAAACTCTGCTTAATTTGGACTGTGAGGAGTACCATATATCAGCATCATTCTACAGTTTTTTGATTTTTCTTTTCAATAACTTAAGGCCAATCCAAACATGTCTTAAGTGTGAGCTGATTCTTTGCTTCAGTCTTTTATATCTTTGGTCATTAGTCTTCTTGTTCTGTAGTTTCTTCTCATTCGGTGTAGGGATTTCCAAAATGTATTATTTTTATAATATTGCTGCTATTGTTAACTCCTGCATCTGCCACACTTCAGAAGCTTGCAAATTTAGGTAAAGACAGTCATTGACAACTGTATGCTCTGGAAGTAGTTTCAAGTCTGAGAAACTGTCAGGGGTGGAGTGTGGAATTAGTTACCACTTTTTAGAAAAGCATGTTGATGGCTGCTTGAAAAAAGGTCCAAGATGGGACACACCATGCACTAGAAAAAGCTCAAGCCTTCCCTGTCATATGAGAGAGAGAATTCTGTACTTTTGAAGCTTCCTTGCCCTTTTTCAGTCTTTGAGTCAGACTGAAAGTTGTTAAGATGTGTGACACATTTCCTATTTACTCCCTGTCTGTACATCTTCTACCACAGACCAGTATTTCTCAAGACCAGAAGCCCAGTCTGCCCTCCTCATTGAAGCCTAAAGCCAGTGAGGTGACCGTCAAAGATGAACTGAATTATCCTGGATTGTTCTCACTTCCTCTTTGTATCCCTTCAAATTCAGAAACAGCTAGTCCTAACATTTGTTCTGTCACAGGAATAAACTGCAATGGCTTCCTGATTTTTTGAAAAAGAGAATCCCATAGTTGCAAGTAATATATTACGGTTAAGATATGTACTGAGCAACTTGCACTGCATTAAAACTGAGCAGATGAAAATATTTCAATCTGAGTTCTCATTTTAATTCCAAAATTACTATTTTTAACTATAGTCATTATACAAGCTGTTTCTTAGGAAAATATTTTATTTGAATCTGCTGATTTATAAGAATGACAATATGTATATGCACTCCATGCACAGGTGATTTATGCACACATACATATCAATACATGGTTAAATTGCATATGCATAGGGCTGCATATTCATGTTAAACCTAATTCTGTTCTCATTTATGGTAATGTAAGTTGGGAGCAATTTCAATGAATTCAGTAGAACAGGGTTTATAATACTGGAATCATGTCTCAACAAGGATCGTTAGTTACATGTGTGAGTAAATAGGCCCGTGCTGGCTGCTTACAGAGCTTTGTAACTACTAACTTACTCAAACAGGTCAAAATTCTACACTATGAAAGAAAAAACAAGTTTTTGCTCATTTCTACACACCCGTCTCTGCTATAAATGATTCGTTTGCAGGCAGTATTTCTACATGACCAATGTAACAACTGCACTGGTGTTATCTTTGCTGGTAAGAGAGCATGAAACAGATGCTGTGTAGATATAAAACACTAACTCTGAGTGAGCTTGGCCAGTTTAGGCAAGTTCAAAATCTGGACAGATATGCCTTATGACATTCCGACAGTCTCCAGCCAAAAATTCTCGAAGAGAACAAAATGTGTGAGTGTATGGAGTATAGAGATGTGGAGGAACCAGGAGCAGCCAGAGTGACTTCAGAGGAGACGCTAGGAAAACAACATAACTTACTGGAGAGGAGACATGTTATTGCTGCTCTGGGAAGCCAACATCTGCACCTCTGTGTGGGATGATATAAACCTTACGTTGGATTCCTGAGCACAGAGAGGCCATGTGCAAGCGAGAGGTACACGCAGGCTTCTCAGGCTGTGAGCAGCTCCAAGGCAGCATGCCCTAAGCCAGCAACTTGCCTAACACTATCCTGTGCAAAGTAATGCAAGGCTTGGTAATGGTATCTACAAAAGTGGGGGCTTCTCTGTCTTCAGAAAGTCAGTGTGCAGGGCTTCCACCTTTTTCTAATGGCCTGTAGATTGTGAGCCCCTTTGTCTTCCTCGGTATGTCCAGGAGAAACTCCTTTGAGTGAAACCATCTACTTAGCTTTCCCAGCACTCTGCCTCCCCCTGCTTTAGCACAAAATACCTTCCCCCTCTGACTACAAAGGGCAGTGTAGATAGAGCTTCTGCTGTGCCCATCCTTATCCTTCAGCTGTTTCATCTCCTTCCTTTCCAGGGGAGGTGAGGGGTTCATGGTGCACCTGAGTTTTTCTCACTTCTGAGGAGTTTGACAAAAATCTCCAGTCTCTGTGTTTCTTTTTCTCTGTTTTACCTTGCTCAAGCAAGAATGAAGAAGAGCAGTAGCTGAGCATGGAACTGGGAGACTGTAATTTGGAGAGCAGCCACAGGGTGGTTCCAAAGGGGGCAGGAGTGCATGGAGCACAATTACTATTGTGGGTGACATTTGTGCAGTTTTTTGGTTACCACCATCCACAGAGAGATAATCTTTGATTTAGAGCTCCTTCTTGAATATTGTTTGTGGCAGAAAGGGAGAAGATCTTTCTTTGTTGAAGAAAACAGTAGGAACTAAATGGAGAAGAACCCATTTTGGAAGCTATGCAGGCATGAACAGCTGCTGCCAGTGCGTGGGAGATAAAGCAGAAATGGAGGAATGTCTGCATGTTGAAATGAATGGGAAAATTCCTGTTTTCTCTGTTCCTACACTTTTCCCTTTTGCTTTTGGGAATGCTACTTTACCTTCTTTTTCTTGTATTCTGCTATGATTGTATGAAGAAACCTCTTTAAGGGTACAGTTGGAAAACAGTTTCAGTTTCTCATCTGTATCTAACCTGTATCTCTGTATCTTTATCTTTTTATGATAAAGGGATGGGGGTTTCCCCCTTATTCAGACCATGCAGTTCAGCTGGAAACAAAACTCAAAAAAGTGATGCCTGTTCTCACATAGAACTGCCAACACTGCATTACACACACCCTGCTCTCTTGCTAGTGCCCTTGAGCAGATGTAAGATGAGTCTGGTGTGTGCTCTTCATGCAGAGGAGAGGAAGGCTGTCTACAGGTAACTGAGCTGGTTGGCATGAAAACTCCAGCCATAACTCTTAACTTTCTGTTTAAAATTAAGCAAAGATCTGCAGATGCATTTTACTGCACACTCAGAGCAGTAGTTTTTTGACCTCATAAGAAAACTGTGACAGTAACACAAAGGCTTGGGTGTACACTGTGATATTACAGAACATTTAAGAATCTGGTTCCATAAAACCCTTTTTGTGTCCCTATGGAGGATTATTGCAAATGTAGTTTTTGCGTGACGTTATATTCCCCCAGTCTTTAATTTATTTTTAAAAAATCTTCAGTATTCACTAACAATGGCTTCCTGCATTACTAATCTTTTGTTTACAGCAATGTAAATTACTGGGTTTAGAGTTAAGGTGCAATAGCCACTATTTGATCAACTGTCCTTCCTGTTGCTCTTTTCTGTGACTGAAAGAGATCAACTTGCTGTTAACTGGCATTTATTTTGTTTTACGTGTCAGGCTATTATTGTAGGGAGTGGGTGATATTTAAAAATTTTTTGGCCATTTTCTAGGTCTGCCCTGTGAGGACGTGTTCAACACAGGTATATCCTGCTGCACTCTTCTGGCTGGAATTAGAACTAGCCACAGCAACCTTTTCATTGCTAACAGCAGGAGGTGATGCTGGTTCTGCCACATGGTAGATGCCTGTGTAAAATCTAACAGAGGCATGCTTTAGAGAACTAAAATCTAAATTTTCTTTCCTTTTATTTCAAGTGGTTCATAGCAATAATACCCCAGGCAATGCCTCATTGTCGTGGATTCCTTACAGCACCTTGCATTTTGTCCTGTGAGGCCTGTTGGTCATGGTACCAGACCAAGGTCATGGAGTGTGCAGCACAAACCAACTGTTACCCCTCAAACATCAGGATAATAAATATACATGGTCATGTCAAGTAATGGAAATATATCTAGTGTTGCACATCTGGTTTCAGGGATGCATTAACCCAGACAAAAACAATAGTCAAGTAGGGAAAGTAGAATAATTTCCAGGTCAGTAATAATAACTGTTCACACAGCACTCAGGGGAAATCAAACACACATATTTGCATTCAGATATGTACTACAAACACAAGAAGTCTCAATATCCTTCTAGAAAAGCATGCCAGATTTTCTTTGAGAAGTTGTGGTTTTAATCACATTAATTACATGTTGGATTTGGGCAGAAGACCACCATCATGACATTACATCAACAAATTTTGCACTAACATAAATACCACAAAGAATCCTGCAAACTAAAGTGAGCACTCTATCCCAGAAATCTCTGCAGAGCATGGTTTAACAGAGCAGATGAGCAATGTCACCCTACTTGGCACCCTGCTGCTGAAATTTAGAGTACCTTAGGAAGTAGTGATGCTTTTCTAGAAGGGAAGATTTCTGATTTCCAATTTCTCATTTTGTATTTACAGTTCCTATCTTCATATTAAATCACAGCTCTTTCTTGGCTATATTTCTCTTGTGCTTTAACATGGATGTAAGTAGAAAATCCCAAAATTGCACAAATTCTGTGAACAGCAAATAATGCACCTTTTTCCTGACTTACATCAAAGGAGAGTCTCAGGGCACTTTAAATGAAGATAAAAATGTTTAATTCTGCTTACAGAAAATGCTTTCAAGTGAAGCATACATTGCAAAGAGAATGCTCCCTCCCCAGAGTTTTGGCCTTGCAACCTCTCTGAAGGCCCAGGACTGAGTCACAAGGACAGTTTGAATGCTGTTTTGTTGCTGCTCTGGGTAGAATAATTATATACTGCCATGTTAGCAGAAGGGGGTTACCATATAGAGGAAGCAACTAGGGGTAAGTGGATATTTAAGACAGTTGTAAGCTTTATAGGAGCTGTTTCACCTGGAGGATAGTCCAAGTTTTTGGATCCTGGTGGGTGATCCTGTGTGTGTCCTGGTGCAAGTTTCAGCTTAGAGCCTTGTTGAGTCTTAAGGACCAGTGCCTTAATGCACCCAGGGTTATTTTCATTGCAAACTTCAAGGCTTGAAATGCACCCACAGTATGGTTGGATTGGGTGTATTTTGAGGTTTTTCCTGTATGTTACAATGATTTTTTCATCCCCCTTTTTCCAGCCTAGGATCCTGGCATAAAGTGCTGTACTCTTCTTAGCAGCTGTGGCTTCTTTGCAGCAATGCAAAACTTCAGAACTGTAATTTGTTCAAATGAAGAAAAAGGGGTTTTACTTTTAGTCCTGAGAATTTTTACAGAATCTAAAGCTAAGTGGGAATAAAAAAATGTGAGAAAAAGGACCCAAGCTTAGAGAAATTAGTGCCACCAGCACATTACAGTAAATGTGGATTGGGAAAGCTCAGATATTCATCATTGTACTCCACCAACCAGCCAGCCCAAAACATAATGCATTATAATTCCAAGTGTTGTTAGTATTCCATTTTTATCTCTTGTTTACAGTGTGAAAACCAAGCCCAGTGTTGCATCCTTACTCAAGGACTATGTTGCAACATCTATCTCATGTGGAATGTGACATAAGGAAAGATTATTCACATAATCATATCATGGCCTTCCTATTTCCTCAGTTTTTTTGCCCTAAAAAGGTGACTCTCTTTTAGAGTGCTAACTGTGAGGAGCAGCACACAGCAAAAGTACATTATTTATTAATTTTTAAAAATGAATACTGTCTGTGCAACATCATCATGCATGAATTGACAGGGACTGTTAGAATTAGTGTCTCATCAGTCAAAAGCCTTGAATTCACACCAGCAGGTAACTGAATTAATGGAACTCAGTTTTGTAAAACAGTTAAATAATGGCAGCATTATGCCCAGTATCTGACAGAATAAATATGAGTTCTCTTCTTCTGAAAGTATTGAAATACTTGCTGAGATCTTAATGTCTGTGGCTTCAAAAACTGAGAGTAAAGAATTTTAATCTCATTGCTCACACATTTCCCCAAATTGTTTGACAATGTTTTTGCAATTGCTGAGCTTTTTTTGTTTTGTTGTCTTGTACTTTGTTAAAAGCTGGACCACGTTTCAGGTTTAGAAGTGAAGATCTTGGATAATTTGTGCACTTCTGTCTTCTGTTATTCTCAGATTCTCCTCTCACATAAGTGTGTATTTCTGCTGAAGTCAGTATCTAGAGGGAAAAAGTCTTTTTTTTCCAGGCAAATAGCAATCTCTCTCAATAGAAGGCCACTTCTAAATGTTTTGGTATAGCAGATGTAAAGTAAAAGGATAGATGTTGAGGAAAGATATGTGGTAAGATGGGTCTGAACCTCTCTGCTATCAAAGAATTTTCCTAAAAAGACCAGGAAAAAATACTCACCAACACTTCTTACTGGTTGGATTATGCCTCATCTTCTGCTGGGTCCATGGTCCATTCTTGCCCTTTATTATTTTCTTGAAGGTAGCTGTAGGCTACTGAAAGGCCATAAATTTTAGAGCAGCAGGAAAGAGGGACCTAACTCTTATTTAAACACTACACAAGGACAGAAAGTTCCTCCATCTCTCTGCTTCTTTCACATGAAGTGAGCATAAGAGTCTCTTTTGGACACAAAAGAGGACCAAAGCATCCTTTAGGTGATACATTTCTTCATTCTGGGCCATCATATGGGTCAAAGCTGCAGAGCTTTCAAGCTGTAATGAAATAGTCTTTGTCATTTTTTTGGCCTGCAGGAGAATATTGCTGTCCTTGGCTTTAGAGAAGGGAAGGACAGTCTCCTCAGATGGAATCTCAGATGCTGTTGTGACTTGTAGATAATTTTAGAGATTCTCTACGTCCATAGCTTCAAATTAAATATCTCTGTTGTTCCCAGACAATCCTCTCTCCCTCTGTAGCTTCTTTCAGTTATAACATGCTCTGGCAGAGTACAAAGAGGAGGGAGTTGTATGTTCAATGTCTTCCAGACCTGCAACAGTTGTGTTGGAGGAAAGAATCAAACTGCAAAGTGTCAGAAGTGGAACTGAACCCTGATAGCCAGGTCTGCTTGTCATTTCACCATTATCATAATCACAACACATTCCTTGAGCTAAATACAAGGTAGAAGGAGAGGTTAGATTATGGTGCATTCCCCAAAAAAATGAGCATATCATCTTAAGTCAGAGACAATACTCACAAAACAAGGATCAGCTTTAGGTGGAATGTGGGTATTTGCTGGAAAAGAGCAAGTGAAACGTGAATCAAATTCTACCTAGAGTTTGCAAATCAAAGAACTACTGAATTACAAGTGATTTTTTCAAAGGACTGCAAGAATTTCTACCAGATTACCAAGGGACTTCCGTCTCATGGTGAATTATAAGCAGAAGACAGGTGCAGGCATTGATTTGACTAAAATATTCAGTTTGAGACACAGTGGAACTTTCTGCTGTTTGGTTTAAATTCCTTGTCCTAAGTCACAAGCAGTTCCTCTTCTTTCACTTAATCCCAAAGGGACTGTTAGAACAGTGGACGCTGAGTAAGTGAGCACATTATCAGTCTGTTCATCCAATAAATACCCCTTCTGCTTGCTATCTGTGCATGAACAGAAGGGAGTGAGTGAAAGCTGAGCAAAGAATTACAGTGCTCTTGGAAGTCAGCCTGCAATCACTTCCATATAATGCCACCTTAACTCCAGTGTGAGTTCTGTTGTGCATTGGAGTAAATTTTGCTCCTCAGCTAAGGTAAGTTGTAGGCCTTGTGCCAGAGGTTGCAAAGAGCATTAACACCTTTTCTCATCTTGCAACTGTTGTTTGTTGTGTTCTAAGGCTGAATTTGTTTTCAGGTTTTTCTCAGTGCAATATTTGCAGCTTCCAGTACTGCCTCAATGCCCCAACTTGTAATATTTTGCAGAAATGAAGGGGCTGAGAGCCTATATGTATGTATTTGGCATTGGAATATAATAATGGTATGTTTTATGACACGAATAAAAGCTACTAAGAAATTGGCTTGTAATTCTTCAGGCATTCCCCACAAAAACTACTGCTGTGAGTCACCCCACTGAGGTATTTGTCCATTGGTCATTTCTTTAGAGAAGCTGCTGGTGGTGACACAGATGTGCTGGACTGGTCACTGGCCTTGTTCAATTTCAGCTATGGAACTGTGGCTTTTGAACAGCTGGAGATGAAAGGATTGTGCACCTCTCATATCTCAGCTGAGAGACTACACCAGGATATGTTTGAGATGATTTGAGGGTGAGCAGCCATTAGCAGCATTTTGTTGTTGTATCACATTGACTGTAATGTGCCACACAAGCAGGTGGCGTGGCTGCACTGTGAGCTGGGGGAATCCTGGTGGTTCTGCTGCAAGATTCTCATGTCACCATCCTCTGCCATAACAAAACACCAGCAAATGCCTTGGCACAGAGAAGGGTAAGGCTCTTTCCTGAGGTGAGGGAAGGGAACTTGCCCCACCCTGATGATATTGCTTGAGCTTCAAAAGAGTCTCTCCTTGAGACTTCTTAATGTTTCTTAGTAAATTGAGGTGCTGCACAAAGCAATTAGAGACCGGGTGTCAAGGTAGAAATGTTTAATCCTTATTTTTAGCACCTTGCATTTTTTGAGTGCATCCCATAGAGTGAAGTAGATTAGTAAATAAAATAAAGACAGGGGAATGTAGGCATAAAAATAAATAATTTTGTCATAAGCAGATGGTACACTTGTATTAAAGCCAGATGAGATGCAAAGATATTGTAGCCTGAAAGCCAAATGTCTCTTGGAGCAGTTCCCCTGAGCATAGTTAGGTCTCAAGTTAGGGATCACAGTACACTGAGAAGATAGAAGTTTGTTTTCCTTGCTTCAAATGAACTTGCCTGTTTTGCATGGAAAAGCATGATATTTACAGTTTAATAATTCTCTGATGAAGCGCTCTTAAATCTTAAATTAATTAAAATGTTGGTTTTGATAGATAGGCTATACATGCTCAAGGGAGTTATTTAAATAACTTTTATAAGGAAACCCTTCTTGAAAATCTGTGTATGTAACAGATGGGTATTACTGCCCTGTAAAGTAGATGATGATTTCCCAGGCACTCAGATTTGGGAAATCTTGGTTTTGTTTCTTATTCCTGTGAAGAGACAAAGCCTAACACTGGCTTGGGAACCCTGCAGTGCATAAGCAATCCTACCAGACTGGAATTATTAGTAGACAGAGACCTCTGGTGGAAATAGTTCAGTAGTTCAGGGAAATACAGATCTCGGTTTTGGAACAAAGCTTGGAAATCCTCCTGGTGAGAAAGGTCAGAGGCCTGGGAAGTACTACATTAACAGCAGCAGAGATATTTTTTATGTGGCTTTTCTCTCTGTCCTTTCTAGGACAGCTGAATGACTCTCTTTAAAGAAAATAAACTAACTTGGATCTGTAGATAAGTACAGCAATGGCAGCCCTTCAAGCTGCCTCTGGGAAGCAGCAGTCCATTTGATCCAGCAGTGCCTTGGCAGACTGCAGTGTGTCCATGGTGTTGGCATTAGCCATGCTGGGGATTCACCTTTGGCTAACACAGGGACCACAGGGAGAAGAGAAAGTCCAGGTGCCCAAGTCCTTCTGGCATCTGCACCATGGTATGGCACCAGCCTGTGCTCAGGAGCTTCAGAGAGAGCCATTACCTGCATCCACAAATGACCAGCGAGATGCTGAAGCCACAAGTCCTGTGCTAGTCTGTCCTGCAGAAGCTTCCTCATGGATATTTTTTTTTATTAATTGTTGTGCTTTTGGACACAATGGACAGCTTGCAGTACAGTGGCAGTGCCTCAGCTCATGGCAGGTTGAATAAAGCTAAAGCAGGCCTTGACCCAATAGTTTTTCCCAGTAGGCAGCAAAATTTGGTAGCTGTCCTAAGTAAGTATTGGCTTCCCCTTTGTGAAATGGAAGCTGGTTTTGCTGTTAAACAGCAGGAGAGCAAAAAAACAAAGCCCCCAGGGTTCAACAATTGTCCACCATGCACAATTCTGAAGAGTCCCAAGTTCATCTCTTGACAACAGGATTCACGCTTAAAAATACAGGAACACTTAAAATCAAGTTCACAAGCATGTGCTTTTATTTTCTCCCCAAATCCATAAGAATTCACAACAAAATGTCTAGAAGTATAAGCTGATCAGTCAGTACCTTGGTCTGGTATGGTACAGAGCTACAAGCAGTATAATCAATGCAATTTGGAGTAAATTATGCTATAAAATGGCCTCTTTGAAAACTTTAGAAATTAATGGAAGGATTTTTCCTGCCTTCACATTTTTGATTGTGCTCAAAGAGAGCATCTCCAGCAGCTGCATAGTACACATACATTGTAGATGCATTTCAGGGGGTTCCTAGGGCATTTACATTTGCAATTTTCTCTGCTTTAAACTCAGCAGTGTAGCTGGTGACCATGTGTACAAGGAATGGTAGTGTACTTTTCAGTGTGAGTGACAGTTTGACAGACATCTTGTAGAGGTTGGGATATTAGTTTCTAAACTTAAGCTTCCCAGTGGAATTCCCATTTTTCTTCAAAAAAAAAAAAAATAATCTGCAAAAACTTTTTTGTGTTATTCTCAGACCAAAGCCCAGTTTAGAAATCCCAACTTGGTAGTATTTTATAGTTCTCTTGGTTAAAGTTTCTATCCATTAATTTTTATACAAACACATTCTTGCTTCTACTGACACAGTCAGTACTGAATACTTGTGAACTAGTTCAGTTCACACACATCTTCATTTAAAAGAATATCAAGAGTCACAGATCTTCTGTTTAAAGAAAAAATCAGTTAATCTTGTCCTAAAGCTCTCTCATCCAGCAGCCAACCCCAAAGTCCAGCTTCTAAATTTAATTGATTGTTTAAAATTCCTGCTCAGTCAGTTTCAGGCTTCAGTTCTGCCTCATTATTTGACAAACCACTTCTCACACCAATCCTAGATCTATTTAGGAATTCCTGGGCTGCTTGGCTTTTGAGTTTCAGAAGAAACCATGGGTCTTATAACTTTTGTCTTACACAAAGAGTCCATTGACCCAGTCACTGATGTTTAATTATGTCCTCTAATACTTCCTTCCTAAAACATTGTTTGACTCTTCTTGGATCGACACTAACACTAGTTTTCTGTGGTAGGTAGAATATGCAGCCTGGAATACTTAAAAAGAATGTGTTCCCTAAAATACAGAGTTGCATTTATACAGATTAGTTTCCCTGTCACACCAGAATAAATTGTTTCCTACTAGTCATAAATAAAATTCACACTGTGATAATCCTTGCTGTGATATTTGGCTTGAATGTTCTTTGTTTCTCCAGATGCCATCAGTTTTTATAACCTGTCTGTACTTAGATTTTGTGACAAACATTTGTCACAGATACAGGCTCCACTGGGCTATGTGTTAGACATGTGCAGAACAAACAAAGTTTGTGAATTTTTCATACTCTCCACCATAACATTTTCAAAACCACGTCTTTACTGAGTTTTGTATTACTTATTCCTGCAAGCATTCAGATCTGCAATGACATTTTAGGTAACTTAAGTACTCTAGTGGCCATTTTAGTGTCAAAGGAGAAAAATTAATACATATGATGTTCCAAGTGTTTAGGTTCCATGTCACCTTCAAAAGTATTTTGAAAGGTTGAGTAATTCAAACTGAAAATAATTTGAACATTTTTTGGCATTACAATCAATGTTCATAAAGAGATATGTGGCCAGCTTAGGATAGTCAGTACAAAGCTGCTAATTGATTCCATTATTTTACAGAGGATCAAACACTAGGCAAAAGTTTACTTACGTTATTGTGCTCAACTCTGATGAAATAATGGAGATTGCAGATGGAAGGAACATGTAGCCCATCAAATCCTTAAAAAATACCCATTGTTTTTATTAGTATTTTTACCTGTTATGCATATCATTAGCATTGTGAGGAAAGCAAGAGTCATAGTACATACATTCCTGAAAGTAAGCCAGCTTTAGAGAAAGCCAGCATTATCTTCCTTTCACCCTACAAATAAGAGGATTAGAACTACAACAGAAAGCAAGAATATTTAGAAAGTCTTGGAGGCCACTTTAAAAGCATTTGTATGTTACAAATGATCACAGAAGTCAATATTAAAAGATACATAGCTGAATTTCGAAACTGTAGAGGTTTTGGCAAGCAAGTAAAAAGCCCTTTTCACATAGTGTCATCTGTTTTTACTTTTTCACTAAAACAGTCCTGCGGTATCCTTTTAAATAGTGCAGAAGCCCTCAGCTGGGCCTCCCTAACTTGTAGTGCAAAACCCACCAAAATGTAGAAAAACCTTACCCTCTAAATTGCAAGAGCCATGGGTCAAGAGTGCATGTGTGTATGCCATAATATAGGGCAGAGTTCTGTGATTTGTATGGATTTTACAGACTAGAAATTAAGCCAGTTTTGTCACCATATTGACGCCTCCTCCTAGATGAAGAATTCAGGCGAGCTCGAAAACAAAAACCCAGCACTGGGAGTAATCAGCCTTTTAAGTGGAATAAATTAACATTTTAAAAACAAACCCATTCCCAGCAGTTTTGTCAGCCAGGAAAGGGAAAACTCAGCTAAATCCAGTAGAGATTCAGCTGTTGACACTGCCCAGGCATATCCCAATGCACGGTGACATAAAGTCAAGAAATGGCATCTTCAGCCTTTTGAATTAAGAATGTCTGGTTGGCCTCCATGGGCTGTTTCATATGGACATGTCTCTCCTACAGCATTCGTTCTACTCAATCATTTATTCCTGGAGTTTCCTGTAGGACATCTGAGTGATTCAGTCAGTATAAGGATAGACAGTAGCAATACAGCTCCAGGCCTTAGGAGCATCACAGCATAACTTAGATTCTCATCAATTGCAGTAATAATTGTACATGTTCTGACTTGACTTCTGCTCATTTGTGCAGCAGCATCTCCAAATGCCACTGCCCATTCCACGGAAGCCTGGAGCTGACCATGCTATGAGATGGGGCAGTAGCCTTTGACATGCCTAGCAATGAACATGCCATGAATCTGAAAGCAAACATTTAGGGGCTCAAAGCCCTAGTTTTTAAGTGTTTGAATCACAAGCTTCAAACAAACGAGCTTGCAGGAGTGCTTCACTAAAAAAAATGAGGGAAATGGAGCATTGGTCCTTAATCCAAACCAGAGTGGTTCCTGACAGAAGAAGGACACTTGTAGAGGATCAAAGCTATTGCCAAGAAAAAGGGGGGTAGCTAAAAGAGAGGGTGTTGCAGTATCCTCATTCCTACAGATACTTTTCTGTCTGCAAAACACTGAGAGAGACTGCACATCAACATTTTTACTGTCATGTCACATGATGGTGCTGCACTGAAGGTGATAGATTTCCTGACAAATGTTTGTGTGGAAAGGCAAACATATGGCAGAGTGATCTACTATGAGACAGCTCTTTGGACCTCACCACCCCCAGGAATGCTCGGGCTCAGTGAGAACCAGTAGGTTCCTTACAGTGTGTGTGTGAGAACGTGTGTGAGAGAGAAAATGAGTTCATTTTCAGTGAAATAAAGGAATGTCTGATGTCTGAGGGCTTACATTTGTGTGTATGCTTTGCTCCTTACCATTTTACATGATATATGTATATACAGTTTAAGCAACATGTAGTATAAATTTCATCTACCACTTTTTCATTAGTAGTCTATAAATGTGCAGAACTACATAGTATTTTTAAGACTGAAATTCTCTCCAGAGAACTCAGAAGTAAGATCTTGCTGGTCATGCAAGAGTGCAGTGAGCATTTATGGGAGCTTTACACTCAGCAGGCTTGTGTGAGTGTGTTTCCTTCCGTTGCCTTGTCTAGCAGAGAACTGGGTACACCACATACACAGTGGCCAAATTATTTCTTGTACTGCCATCAGCAAAGCTGCACCAAGACAATTTGGTCTATTGACCTTTGTTACAGCTGCAGTTATTGTAAACTACATGTCTGCTGAGAAATTAATTCCTTGCTTTAATTTGACACTTGATTAACCTGGGGAAATTAACACAAAATAGAACCATCTTTTGCCTGTTCATTTGAAGTCCCATTGCTGAAACAAACAGACAAATTGCATAAAGTTTATATAATGGCCAGTACTAGATGTAAAATAACTTACAGCCTGTGGTTATAGAACAGCCTGCTGTTACTTGTTTATATTACTACCCTGAATCTCAATTCTTCTTATCCCCTGTTAACAATGTTAATTTTATGTTATGTGGACAATACTGATATCTATGTAAATAGTTTATATTGGCTTGAATCCTTTTATATTGGATGCTGAAGTCTACAGCCTATGAGTTTCCTAAGCTACCACTGTAAGGAAAAAACTATTCTGGAAGACTGTGAGTGAGAAGAGGACACTAAATGGAAAAGCAAACTGCAGCTTATTTCAATTTCATACTATTGCTGCCTGAGATTTGTCCTTCACACAGAAGTATGGAAAAGTAGATCTTTTCCTGTGGCAGGTCCAAAATAACATGTAGGTCCAGAGCTCTGCTTTAACTGAGGCTCGTGTGACAGCACAATTTAACTAAAGGTCTGCGGTGCCAACCAGTTGTATCAGTTCTTGCCTTTCAACTGAGCTCGTCATGCTCCAGAAGTTCACTGTTGATCACTGGATGACAAAAAGCAGCTGTGAATGTTCAAACTATTTCTCCTCTTCAGGCACCATGGCCCACTTGGCAACAAACTCTGACTTCTATCTTCAGAGGGCCAGCATCTGCCCAGCAGAGCAAGCTGCCAGGCCCTCCAGCTGCCAGGCCCCAGGAAGTTGCAGAGGGAGGATACAGTACAAGCAATTAACAGAGGCATTACATGAATGAGCAGAAGATTTGGGTATCGCTTTTGGTCCCAAAGTTCCTGCTGAGCTCTGGACTGGCATTATGCCCTTTGAAAGGTCTAGTGGGAGATTTGCCTGAGTAAGACAGGAGCATCACGTCCAGTGGGAGTAGCAGTCTATTAATACCTCTCCCTTATAAGACTATCCTTGCCAATTCTGTTTGGCTACTTCATCTCATGATATTCACTTTGATTTTCTTAATGCTAACCAGCCTAAATATTTTATGCTTGTCTTCCAGCAATATACTAAGTCCTTTGCTGATACTATTCAGTGAAGATAGGTTAGAATTTTTCTTTTGAAAATGTTTTTCTTCTGAAACATTGTGGTTCTCTGAACTGCAGTGGGAAGGTTTGAACTGGGGTTCATGTTCAGTAAGATAGCATCCACTTAAACGTGACAGCTAAAGAAAAAAACCAAGTGGACAGAAACAAGCCATTTCCTTATGAAGCCTCTATGTTGTAATTACACAGTAACGCTGTCACTTCTCTAGAAATATGTATGTTTCCTCGCTCACAATGATGTCTCTGCAAATAATACACATCTGCTAGGATATGTACTATTTTGTAATATTTACATTGGTTTTGTATCTTACTGCAGTTTTGTATTTTAGCAACTCAGTTTTTCAGTGAAACAAATCAGGAGCAACTTCACTGCATCAAAGTAGATAAAGTGACACAAACAGCAGCAGAAACAGACCTTTGACTTCTGAGAGACCTAGTGCATATTGGCTGTTTGCTAGCAAGTGCAGTAGCCCTGGGTTTTATTGTAATATTTATTATTTATAAACATGTAACTTTCCAAATTCAGGAGAAGAAGAGGCCTTCTTTGAAGGGGGCAGTGTTGAGAAAAAAAAGTCAGGCTATGTGGAAAAAGATACATTATACAACAAAGGATCATTGAAACACTGGGCAAGGTAATATTAATTATACATTTTAATCTTAATTGTTATTAAGCATATTAACTTCCTTTTCTCCTCCACAACCTACTCCTGACCTTTTCAGCCTCTGTAGCACTTAATTGCAGGCTCCTATGCTAACCCACTCTCATTAGAGGTGTGGTAGACCTAATCAGCTGTCCTAGGTTTTCTGGGAGGGATGAAGTTTTGAGAAAGGAATTCAAAAGAAATGAGGTTACAGTTCTTAAAAGGACATGTCATGAGCAGAAGTACAGGCTGCAGATCTCTGAGAGACAAATAGGTGAGCAGAATACTAGGTCTGGTTAATGGAGAAACAATCAACATGTGGCTGCCACATGACAAGATGTAAGTAGGAAGGGGCAGACTTGCAGGCCATCACAAGAAACATGATCTGGAGGTAGAGAGTATGTGGAATGTGTGAAGAAATGTGCTTTTAAGAACTTCTCATGGGAGGCAGCTGGAACCAGTTCTTGCATTGTGCAGGGTGGTGTGCTGATCTTTAAGAGTGCACCACAAGGTTTAAGCAATAGTATGTCAGACCAAGTGTGGTGGTGGTGGATTCCACCACTTCGATCCCTGCATCCCAGCTCCCATCATGCCCTGGAGAGGAAAGGAATGGCTGCCTAGAGAGCTGAGTCCTTATTTGTTGGGAATGATGAAGGGAGAGAAGGTAACTTGCCCTGTTTTCTGCCTGATCAGCGATGACTTACTTCTCCTGCAACCAATCAGTTGATCCATATCCACTTCCCCAGGCACTTCTTCATGCCTGTTTTCGTCCTGGCACCCAATGTGGTCATCACCCTCAGCATCACCACAACCACAGAGCCTGAGGACTCTCCTCAATGCTTCAAACCCAATAGTACCTCAGTCCTTACTCCCAGGTCCCTTTGAGGTCTCATCATCCAGGAGCCATGGAGATGATGTAATAAGTCTAGGCAGGATGGGGGTGGTAAGGTGAGAAAAACGTTCTGGTTTTGACTGGGATATAGTTAATTTCCTTTACAATAACTGGTATGGTGCTGTGTTTTGGATTTGTGACCAAAGTGGTGCTGACCACACAGGGATGTGTGGGACTTGGCTGCCTACTGGAGTTAACCCACAACAAAGAAGCAGCAGGACGCTCAGTCCTGTGAAACCAAGGTGCAAAACACAGGTATGATGGGAAGAGGATGTTTCCAAGTGACTCTTGAGCAAAGCAAAGTGCTTATAAAGAGTGCCCATGTCCTCAAAGGCACTGCTTCACGTGAACTGGAGAAAGGGGGCATGTGTGGGAATGGTCAAGAAAGATCTACAGAGGTCACATCTGGAGGAAAGTGCCTTCACAGAGATGAAAAATGCTCATGGAAAAAGGAAGACAGTGAGATTTGGATGAGGCCTAGGTAAAAGATATGGAGGGAGATGGGCATAAGACCCAGTTTAGTGATTTGAGTCACTGAGAATTTGGGGATGTTGCCCATGGAATAGAAAAGGACGATCTGAAGAAGGTTTCAGAGGTGACATGCTGAGAGTTTTTCTGCTGATTTCAACACAGTTGAGATGACAGTCTTGTGTCATTTAGTTTGCCTTGTATTAAACTCTTGCTGATGCCAACCTATCCAGGAAGAAACTCCTGACAGATATTTTTTTTTCTTTCCTGTGATAACACTTACGCATTAGACTGCAGCACAACATGATGAGATTCAGGGCTTAGGTTCCCAAAGTGTGAATTCTTGAGCAATAGGTACATCCCATCATCAAACTCTGCTGCTCTTGAGAGAGGTTTTATGGTACAAAGCAGCAATCTCCAGAAATTGCATGCTAGCTGCATTATTTCTTTCTGTTTCCTGGCTTTTGACACTGCCGTTCAGGTAATACAAAAGTGAAGTTACAAATCTCCTTAAATAAACATGTTCTGTTGTCCACGCTGAGATGTAATTATTCATTAAGTCACATTTCAAAGGGCTTTTTGATGAATGTACCAGAGGGCATGTGAGAGAAATCCTTTTCTCCAGTATTTATGAGGGGAAACTACGATGGGGTAAGTGTCACGAATCTGGCACTAAATTTATTGTTCTTGTCAATTCTCAACATATTTCTCACCCAATAAATCTCTGAGACTTTAGATGACACATCTAAAATATTTCTCCAGAGGAGAAATATCTATTGCAGGTTTTCTTTCTTAGGTGTTATGGCTTTATAGCTTTGGAGGTGAAGTTTCTCACCTGGCCATTTGAAGAAGCATTTTATAGATTAGCATATCAAATGGAAATGAGAGTCACTATTTTCATTGTAATGAATGATGTCTATAACAAATACATAAAATTATGGGAACAGCAAAGTAAATTATGCAACTTCTGTCCATCAAGATGATCTTCATATCATGTGTAATGCTTATGGAAGTACTAGATTTTGATGAGTGTTTCTCAATAAATGGTTGCCAAAACATTTCACATGCCACAAGAGAAAATTCAAACAATAATGTTGCAAAGTCAGGTAGTTAATGTTGTGAAATACTCAGATTACTGAGTAGGTTTGTGATACAATCTTTAAAAATTTCCTTCTGATTTGTTTCCCCCGCTCTCCTCATAGAAAATCTTAGGCTGGTTACCATTCAAGAGACTGGTAGGTCATAAAGTCCAATACCTTTGAATGCAGTGTGGATTTCCACATAAGCTGATGAGCTAACTGACAGCACAGTGACAGGTCATTAGACTTTGTATGGAGAACTTGCCAGCAGGGAATGAGATGTACTGGGCAACAGAATTTTGTTAGATAGTGTACAGGGGGTTTTGATTTATACTAAGGTACTCTGAAATCTTTGTCTTCTTATACACGTCTGCTTTTACCTCTGTTTCTTAATCTTTTTCTGCTTTTCTCATATCCTTTCCAGGCTTTAGTTCCTGCTTCCCTTCCAGCTTTCCCCAGTTATCTCACAGGGAGCCATTTTTTCCTCTCATGAGCTTTGCTTCCACAGTCATCTCCAGCATGAGCTGAATCACATTCACTTTAGCCTAGAGCATGTTTAGTCCAGACAGAACACAAGGCTTGTTTATTAATCCTTGTTGAGTGTGTACAAATGCTTTTCAGACACTTGAAACTCAGCTACATTTATATGGTACCTGGAAATTTGGTAATTTTACAATTATTTCTTTTACTGTCATTGTCAGAAGAGTTTCAATTCACTGAAAATTTCAGTTCTAATGGTTAAATTATGAAAGATATGCAAGAAACTAGAAACAGAGGTTTGAGTTGGAACATGTTAAGCAGCACTGACTGTAGGCATCTTTTGCCTGCTGTAGCTTTAGCTGAAATGCCTGTAGAGAGCAAGGAATGGCAGCAATGCATACTTGCTAATAACATTTCTATCCCATACAAACCTTTCCAGCTTAGAGTGGAAAGCTCCCAACCAGAGGGAAAGTTAATTTTAACTGAAGTGCTTCTGTTTCTTCTGCCTCTAGGATACGTGTTCACACCTCTGCAACATGTAAAGCAATCACCTTAAAGATTGCCTAATTTAATATGATTAGGAGTGTATAACATAAGAAGATTCATGAAACTGAGTGTAGATAACTTGCTCCAGCTATGATACACACCCTCCTCCCTTCTAAGCTTATTAAAGAGAAAGCTTGAGATCCCCTGGTGAGCTGCTTATCTCCAGTAATTAAGAATATCCTAATGGGCATGGTAAGTGCCTTTCTATGCATGTTGGGATGGACATAAACCATCGTGGCCTCTTTCTGCCTGCCATGAAGTAGTTCTGTGATTTCAGACAGTGCTCTCAGACATGTCTTGCACAGGGGAATGGCTCAGTTGTGATTCAGAACAATTTCCTATCAAAATGTTTACCAGAGAAGCACTGCTTTACTGTGGACATAGGCAAAATACCAATCATGGTAATCATTACTGACACATTTTTACATATAGGAAAAGGAAATGCAGAAGGAAAGAAATTTCTATCAGCCTATATTATACTATACTGATATAGTTTGATATATCAAATTGGTACAGTTTGTTCACAAAATGAACAGTTTTATTTCATTATCTAACAGTAAAGTTGAATGTACAGGTGGCCATGCTGCAGAGCATTCACAGCCTGATCTCAGAAGAGATTACTGCAGGGAAAGCAAAAATTGTAAAGTGGCCAGGGACAGAATGTTAGAAGCAAATGTAATAATCCATGTGGTTTCAACAGACACAATATAGGCAGCTTCTCAAAAAAATGGCAAGTGCAAGATACCAGCATGAACAGGATTCACATTCCAGACTGTCTGCATGCAAATAAGTGTGTGCAAAACCATGATCATGGAGTATTTAATGCAAAACTTAGGTATGTTTAAAAATTTATTCAGGACTTTGGAAGGTTCTTTTGAAATTAGGCCTTTTTTGTCTCTCTTCTTAAATATTGATCTACACTTTCAAATCAATGAAATCCTTTCACTATGAAACTTTTCCACCAGGAATGTGAAGTTATTCTTTTCCTCATATCATTTGGGGAAAAATTATCAGAACTAGCTGAAAGCTTCTCAGTATGTTAAGAACACTGTTTCCTGGGAATTATTGGGAAAGCAAAATTCATTAGTGTGGTAATAACTTCAGAGCAGTTGTCTCAGACTCCATCTGTCCTGGGTGACTCAGGGTTTCACTGCTGACCACGCTGCTGGCCCTGCCACCTCCCTCACAGCCCTGCTGGGCCTCTGTCATTACCATCTCCCCTGCTCATACTTGTGCATTCTGCCCTGCTCTGGGAATAGAGCACCGGTCTGGCAGGGGGAGAAGTGAGAGAGAACTTGGTATGATCATTCTGAAGAGTTTAGGGAGAAGGAGACACCCATCCCTGCTGCAGGTCTCCCTTGCTCCAGAAGGACATGGCTGTTGCTGCCTCTGTGCCCTGCTGATCTTTGTGCCCAAAGCAGACACAGCTCTTGGCTTCTCTAGACTTCGGCCTGTGTACATGCAGTGCATATCCCAACAAGCCTCTGCACCCCTCCACTCACTGTTATGATCTGAAACTGCTCTTGAAGTGTGTGGAAGAAACTCTCTTCACTCCTCTTTTCCACTTCTGTATGGAAGGAGTAGATGAACTCTCCTTTGTAAGAGAAGAGAAAGGAACAGAATGCAGGTGACCTAGCAGGAGATCTCAGGCTTTGTATGCTGTGATGAGTGGCTGAGGGGGTTATGCACACTACCAAACTCCTTTGCATTTTGTGCCAGTGTTCTTTACTTTCCTCTTAACATTTGATTTGGTCAGCATGGAATTTGCTTTTTCTTCTCCATCTTTTCCCAGCATCATAACCATTGCTGGATGGAGGAACTATCTGCAGAGTGTTTTAAGAGTTTTCAGCTGGCCAAACCTGAACAGAGTTCTTACTTTAGCAACCCATTTATCCTTTGCAGTCTATTCACGAGGAAAAGAGAGCTGCATCCTTGCATGTCCATGAGATGAGTTTTCTGTGGAGCTCTAGTATATGATTATCTTCACTGCAGACTAGAAACATTGTTAATTCACTGCATTCTCTGCAGACACCAGTGTTGGGACAAAATGAAATAAAAATATGCACATTGCAATGAGATGTTTCAATTCTGTATCTAGTCACTTCAAATGTTGCTATTTTGACATTAGCAATACATTGTTGTTTGGGTGTGTACCTAAAGTGTAGTTTCCTTTTGCAAGAAACTGGCACGCATCCCGCTCCTTTCTGATTTAAGGTCACTAAATAAGTTACTAGAAAGAGCTGTTCATATCTGAGATGAAAAGCAAACAATGCATTAAAAAAAAAAAAAAAGGGCAGCTCCACCTCTCTAGTAAGTATTCTGGAGGGAAGGCTGGTTTGGGGAGGTAATCCTATGTGTGTAAAACAGCACATAGGATTATTCTGGAGAGAATCAGATCAGAGTCCCCAGCTCCTATACTCAGATTTTAGATTACATTTTTCTGAAGGGAATTGGGTATCAATTTAAGAGGCTACAAAATCCTATTTGATGTGAAAGTGAAAGTGAGCTGTTTGGCCGGATGTATAATGCTGCATGTGGCTGCACTGGCAACCCTGTCACTGAACAGTACCTCAGAACAGGTAACAGCACTGAGCACAGTGCAGGCTCATTATCTAAATGTTTATCCAGCTTTCTGGAATTCTTTTTCCATTATTAGTCTGCTATTGATACCTGAGCTAATGATTTTACTGTAATGCTTCCACCAGCAGCGAAGTGCTTATCCTTTTTTATGACCCAGAGCAAAAACTTTCTTGAGTTACATACTAGCAACAGCAGCATTTGGGCTCCAGAGCCACATCTGGGGGTACCATAAAAAGTAAGTCTTCTTGGTCCTGTGCCAGCCCAGGAACAGGTGCTAGAAGCAGCATTTATTTATCTTATTTTTCTGCCATTACGAGCCATTGCAAACTGGTAGTGCTCTCTATGGTCCATCTACTCCCTGCCCAAAATGTGACCCTACAGTCTTCAGCCATCTATTTCCTTCTTCATCAGCAGGAACTGCCTGTGGCCAGGTGCTTTCTTTGGGAGTCAGGGAAGCACCAGCCAGAGCTGTTCCCCTAAACCCAAAGAGGATAGTTGTCATCTTAAATGTGAGAGTGGTTGGGGAAGCTATTGCTAGGGTTTCAGCCAGACCTGCAGAAAAACCCTTCCTAAACTTCGCTGCTTGTGACCCACCTTGCAGGTGCTTATCTAGTTTTACTAGATAAGGTACTTGAGTGTAATAAATGTCAATAATAATTGATGTTTGAACATTAGAGCTGAACCGATAGCATTATGGTAAAAGCGGCAATATCTGGGATTTGTGAGTTACCAGGGCTTCCCTTCCACGGGGAAAAACTGGCATCACCTGGCAAGCAAGAGATCCCAAACACCGTGTGAGGGGAAGTAACCATTGTGCAGCTCCCAGGTCCATGGCTTGGTGGATGTGGGTTTTAGTTTTAAGCTGAGAAGGCAGGTGGAGTGTCTGGCGGTGGAGAAGTGCCTGTCTACCGAAATTGGGACAACCTTGTGCTTAGGACCCAGGCCGTTGCCGAGGGTCTGCTCAGGCTGCTTGGCATGGGGAGGGCTCGGGAGGGGCGTGCAGGCACCCGCAGGAGCCGGTCCGTGCTGGGCCTGGACCTCGGTGACAGCAGGGCCAGGGCACTGCCAGGCCCAAGGGCCGGGCGCCTTTGGCCGGGGGAAGCGGGCGCCCTGCTGCCAACACCGGCCGGCTTCTCCTCGCCGCCCTGCCTCCATGTCGGGCGCGCATAAAGAACCATGTCATGCTTCAGCGGGGAAGGGAGGGCCGGGCGGGACTGGAGCGCTCTCTGCTCTCCTATTTTCATAGAAACCGATCTGTGTACCTAGAAAATAACAGGAAGGGAAAGCGCGGGGGGAGGCGCGGGCGGGG
>VXBB01004046.1:591233-647391 GCA_013399915.1 Illadopsis cleaveri | reverse complement strand
GGTGGCGAGCTCGGCTCGGCTCGGGGAGGTTGGGTGAGGTGAATCGGGGGCTGGCTCTGTGGCATCCCCCAGCCCTGGCGCACCTCCACTGCACCCAGGCTTTTTGGGTCTCCCGCGCCTCTTGCCGCACCTTGCCCTTTACTGGGCTGACTTCCCTTCATAGGCCTTTGTCATTTTTTGTTTCACACTGCCTTGATACCACTGAGGTGCAAAGGCACCGTGGTCATTTGACGGTCAGATAAGCGCTGATTGTACTTGAACATCCATTTCTGGTGCTGCCACAATAACGCAGGGCAGAGCGTTCCCTGGGGGGTCTGGTACTGGCACACTTACATGGCCTGTCCCTTCCCTCCTCTTTGGTCACTGTTGTGTAAACTCACTAAGTAACACGTGTTGTGGGAACTCTTGGCAGGCATCAACCAGTGAGTCTGTATTTACTTGTCTTCCCCGGCCTTGCTGGGATGATTGGGTAGTGCTTCATGCCATCATTCGCTAGTCAAGGAAACTTGCTGCTCTTTATAGACTGTAAAGAACATGAACACAGTGAAGAGTTGTATGCAACCTGCAGGGAAACGTGGATGAGCAGGGTAGAGATGGACTGACATTTAGCATTACCCTTGGCAAGACAGCCCTGGAAAAGGATGGGTGTAAGTGCTGGAAAGGTGTCCCGAGCAGAACTGGGAAGCAGAAGAAGTGTTGTTGGACAGCAGACACCATACAAGGAGGGAAGGCCAACACAGCAGGCTTAAGCAAAGGTTGGTGAAAAAAGAATAGTGGCAGGGTTCTAAATATCCAGAAGCCTGGTAATGAGGTGGTGCATGCAATTATTTTGGCAGAGCAGGCTAAAATTAGCATGCAAAAGGCCGAACATAATCAACAACGGGTTGTGGTTTTGTAATTCTATCATTATACAGGTTGGTGGATATACTACCTAAAAAATGGCCATTTATGTCAGCAGAACAGCATGAGCCACTGAAAATTGACTTCTTTCCTACTTCTGTCATGGTTTAATTTACTGTGAAAATTTTAATGTGAACAGTTGAGACCATTACCACGTTGAAGCATGTTAATCCCTTTCCTTTTTGAGCCTTTGTAAAACTCCCATTTGTTTACTCAGAAGCAGAACAGGGCCTTTTGTTTTAATGGCATTTTCTTTCCCTTCAAAAAATCATTATATTCTATGCAGCTGGTCATAGCTTTTGACTGGGTTACTAAATAGGTACCTGAATGGCAATAATATCCAACAAAGTACATCTTGACTAGGAAAAAATAGGTGTGCTGTTCACATAACTCACTTCCTTTGTGCAGACTAACAGGATGTAAAGTTCAAGTGAAGACAAAGCAGTCTCTAGTTTTAACATGACTTAGCAAGTGGAAACAGAACCTGTAGAGAGCCTAGAGTCTACCTTCAGGTAGGAAGAGAGCTGTCAGGAGAGGGGAGCATTAGCACTGGGCGGTACAGAGAGTGCACAGAATGTGCTCCTGTAACTTGTGATGCTGTTACATACAACTTCATGGTAGATCAGGCTGATGTCTGCCTGAACCTTGTTAAAATTACAGTTCCTGCCATTTTTGCTAGGACTTTTCATCGTCTTGGTTGCCAAGTTTTGCCTGATGCACACTTTCTTCAATGAATTAAAAACCTAGTGAGAGCATTAGTCTTTATTTTGCTTCTCAGAAAACATTATGGCATACAAATAAGGAGAAAACAAATATCTGAGTTGAGAATGCAACTCAGATACTTCTGATTAACTGAATGCCTTTTATCGAAGGGATTCACTTACTTCCAGATCCTTGAGTGGTTGCTAGCTACTTCTCTATTCATTATACAATTAGTGTGTTTGATCTTTGTATTCTCATAAAAACTTATATATGTCATGCTAATATAGTCACTTTAGTAATACCAGTAACAATACATTTAAATGTCAGTGTTACTGCCCCTACCAAGTGGTGTTTGGCCTCAATGAGACCTTTGGCATGAATTTCCTGTCTAGGGGAAAACTTCTTAAACTGTGTTTAATAAACCTGTGAAGTGTTAGAGCAGGACAGAAGTGATCTGCCTGCCCTTTAATGAAACACACAGATATAACTGACCTGGCTCAGAATCAGCCCTGTATGTCTGTGCACATGGGTGGTGTCATGACGAGGAGGTGCCTCGGATCCCAGAGGCTCCAGCAGCAGAATTCAGACGTGCCCCCAGCTCAGTGACTCCTGTCTCTCACAGGGATGGTGCTTGTGGGCTCAGCCAGCTGCACGTGCCACAGCACAGGCAGCCCTCTCAATCCCTACGTTAGCTTCCCACCCCCTCTCTCTGGAGCTGTGTTGATCCAGTGATCAGCAAGAACAAGCCTGACAAACCCGACTTCCATCCCTGTGAGTAAAGAGAGAAAAAACATGCAGAAGGTGGCAAAATAGTGATGAAACGCAAGGGCACCATTGGAAAATTGTGTGTGATAACTGATGGAGTGCTCCAGCAGTCAAACTGCATTTAACGTTTCTTTGTGGATGGGTCTAGAATTCATTTGGGAAGGACAGAATTTGCCACACTTGGCCAAAACAATCATGCCCAGGTACCTGATGGCTGAAAGAGGTCACTTAGGTCTTATTACCTGGAAGGGCTGCCTTGCATTTTGGTATCACATTTTCCTGTACAAAGCCAAAATTTCCTTTAGTTTGACTGGAGGTCAACAAATAGGTTTAGAATTGGATTGAAGTTTAATAATAATGGTAAAGGAAATAGAGTTTGGTTTAACATGGTTTTTATGTTTATCTGTGATGTCTGTTGTCTTTAGATGCTCATCAAAAATGCAGATTAAATACAAACTGGCCTGGTCATCAATCCAACAAATAACCAATTGTGTATCCAGAAAGCATGCAAAAATAGAGGGAAGATGCCATTGTGATTAAAATGTAGAAAATAAGAATTTAATTTGTTGTACATTTGATGAGTGGTCTTTGGCTTTGAAACACTAAATCCCCCTGTGTCTTACTTCCTTGTTTGTAAAAGACAGTTAACAACTCTTGTCCCTTTAAAAGGGTGTTGTGGAGACAAAATCCTGAACATTTATGACTTTCTTTGATACTGCTGTGATAGGAGCTGTATTAGCAAACATAGACAGAAAAATCTCTTTCTTCAGATACCCTAGTTTATCTAGGATAAATGTCCTGGTTTATTGAGAAATTGCCCCTTGAATAGTCACTCACATGAGATAAAAGGGAAAAACTAGTGGTAGATTCAGAAAGATCAATAATGGTGTTTGTTTTATGAGTGACCCTGAAGAAACAATAGGCACTTAGTTGCTGAAATTAGCTGTTGATTTAAAAATAGGAAGGAAGCTGTTAATGCAACTGTAGGGAGCAGAGAAAAAGTCTGGAATGACCTCAATAAAATAAGAACATGCCCAAATAAATGGCTGATGCCATTATTGAACAGAAGTCTAGGATTGTGCAGCTGGGGAGACAAGAACTGTATTTGGACAAGCAGCAGGAGTTTGTGTAGGAATAGCAAAGTTTATTTGGGATAACACAAGAGACCCAAGCAGGTAAGACAATGTATTTTAATGTAAAACAAGTGGATGTTTAAAGCTGTTTAGAACACATTGTGCTGGGAGGAGAGCACAGCCTTTAAAATGTTGGTGTCACGCCATTGTGAAGGTGTATTTACTGTCTTGTCTGAGCAAAGTCCCTATTTCCTGGACTCCTGTTTGTCTTGTCCACTTCCTTTTTTGCTACTCTGAATTAACACATACTTTAACTCCAGATTTGCTGCTTACCTAACAATATTCCTATGAATGCCACTGTTAAAAAAACATCTGCCAACACCAATGGCAGAGTGGGATTTGAGGCACTTCAATGTATTAGTTGCAAATGGATGTGAAATTTTCAGTATATTGCTTAGAGTAATACACAGTAAATGCTGTCATTTTAATGGAAACTAGTGTCAGTGGCAGGCTGAGCCATCATAATGTAGTGATTACATGGTAGTTTTTAGCTCAGTGTTTTCAGTGTTGTTGACTGTGTCCCCCCTCCAACAAGGCATGAAAGTAAGGCACCTGAAAGTAGGAACTAAAATAACTCAAGAAAAGGGTTTAAAGGTAAGCTTCTGCCTAAAGACTTTGTTAAATGACAGTCTAGAAAGGCTCATAACACTATGGTATCATAATATAATGTATTGATAGATATTATTAAAAAAAATTACTACTACAGAGTAACAGAAGATTTTCAGTATCAGTAAAAAAATTTCAAAAATATATTTTGGAACCCCCTATGCATACATTTTAGTAAGTAAGCCTCTGTCATCCAGTTCAGTGAAGTGTGGATGGAGCCAGTGGGTTGATTTTGGTGCAGGTGTAGGACCAAGGCTTATGTTCTGACATAGTTTGATAAAGTATAAGGCAGAGAAACAACTTCAGTCTGTTGTAATGGCCAGTATGACAGCTTGCAAATATTGAACTCTCCAACACATCATAGAAGAAAGGTTCTGCATTTTAAGTGTTTGATATTTAAAACAGACCATTTGTTTTTGTATTAATATAAGAATAAGGGAAGGTGGGTTTTTCCCTGGCAGGGTTTATCTTTTTTGGCAAAGAATGACAGACAAAAATCAGATTAGATCCAGAAAACTTCAAAGGCTCCATCGAAATAGACAACAGATCTTTCTCTGTGTTTTTCTGCCAAAACTTGGTCTGCAGTCTTTTGAGCTTTCCTCCTTGGCCATTTGGGACCTGTCCAGTCCTTCACCATATGCTTTTGTTCTTTCCCCCTTTTGGTTGCTCTGGTTTATGACCTCACTTCTGCCATGTTACTAAATATGAGTCCCCTGTGACTTCTCCTTTACCAACTCAGGGCTTCTTCAGTCTCTCTCCCTCGTTAATTATGTACCTCACTCATGCATCAGTCCTTGGAGATCTGCAGGCAGTTTTTCCTGGTGTGTCTCTGTTTATTCCTTTCTGAGATGAGACATGATTTGCTGATCACATAGGTCTGGCTTATCCTAGGAACTGATGGTGAGGTCGTGGCTTCTTCAGGCAGCACTTCCATGAGTTCTGCTGTGGTGCATGGGAAAAGAGCACATTTAAGGCAACGAGTCCTTTATGGAATTGTTTGTACTTCCTAATTCTTCTGCACCACGTCGACACATGTTGCTTAAACTTAAAGCATTTAAACTTATTTGCAGATGCCTGGTCATGTCCTAGAGCAAGGGTGAATGCATTTTCAGCGACTTAATCAGTTCATTGAGTACTGATTCCTTCATTTGCTAAAACAAAAAGAACAAGGAGTGAAGTATTAATTATCCTGCTTGGAAAGTAGGCAACTTAAGTAGCTGGTGGTCATTTTCTGTCCTCCTGCAATCAGTTTTAAGTGTCAATTAAAAAGATTTCATCTGAGGATTATAGCATAAAATGTCATCGTTTCATACATGATGTTGAAGCATAGCTTATAGTAAAACCTTTGCTCTTGTTTGGCAAATAAATCATTTTGGGGCCAAGATGTTCTGTGTTTCTTGTTAGCACAGCAGGGGTATATGGGGAAGCATCTTTAAAATTCAGTTCTTTAAATCTCTCAATTGGGTCTTTTTTCCTCTTTAATTAGTTTAAATAATTAGCCCCAAATGTGCAAGTCTGATCTTTTTGTGTAGATGACAATAGATGAATATATTTTCTCTTCAGTGTCACAATTTTAAGTCCAAATGAAGCTAACACAGAATACAGTTGTCTCAGAAGTTTTGAGGCAATAAGAAACTAAAGTTTTTCATACCCATATTCTGCAGACCTTTTGTTAGATACTTTTCCTTGTTACTTTGAAGACATTGAATAATTTTCATCAACTGATCTCATGGAAATCGTTGGATATGTATTTTGGATGAAGGAATAGTGCCCCTTTCAGTGAAATCTGTCGCCTGTCAAGTCAATCTCTATGTTGCTACTACAAAAAGATAGGAGAAATATTAGTTTCCCTTCATTAATTGACAGATGTCTTTTTTTATTGAGTAAAGAACCTTTTAGGGCCCCCAACCAGAATGAACTTTTTGTAGACAGCAAAATGAAGACAGAGTTCTCAGGCTTAACTCTTCATTTCCTGATTTTCCTGTCATCATAACACATTAACAAGTCTTACTGCATTTAGGGTAATAAAAATCTTGTAAGCAAGTGATTGCTGACAGTAAGTATATATAATTGTCATTTGAGGATAGATGAAAGGGCTTCATGATAATGTTGGAGATGTGATAACAGTGAGGAGAGGTTGGACATTTTAACTGTTCCAAATGGTGGTGCCTGGGCAGTAAAAACCTTTCCACTGTGTACTTGAGAGGCATAAGGGAGAATGAGGCTGCCTGAGGCCTCTCAGTAATACTGTAATTTGAGTGATAAATATAGCAACAAACACTGGGAAGAAGTCTGTGTGGAGCAGGCAGGAAGAGGTTGTGGAGATGGCTTTTTAAAGGTGTTAGGAGTTAGCTGAACATCGGTACTGTGCTGATTTTTAGGTACCTTGGTACTTTTCAAGGCTGCCCCTGTGCCACCCATCTGTGATCCCTACCCCCCATGGATGTGTCTGTGTGTGCAGACACACCTGTCCTGTGCACAGGTACACGTGCTCCCCTGGAAAAGGTTGGATGCTTAAAGCACAGATGTAGCACATGGACAGGACATCAGCTGACTCTGGATTCCAACAGAGGCAGCATCAACAGCCAGCAGTTTGGCTGAAGCACAATGGAGCAGTGAGAATGAACCATTATTTGAAAGATTCCAAGGAATATTTGGCAAACAAGACAGTATCATGAGGTAAAGCTTTTAAAACTTAAAGAAGGAAACAGATCCTTGCTTCCTCCTCTTGGGAAGGTCTGTGCAGTACTGGCTTTGCACATCTGAGATTGTTTCATTCATTTGTGTAGCAGCCAGTTCTAAACCTGATACTGAAATTGGATATAAACTGCAGATTCATTTAGTTTTCCTTTCTTCTACTCAGACTGTTTGACATGACAGGCTTGATAATAATTTTGCCTGAAGGGTATATGAGACCTGGCTTTGGGAATTGGTTTTGTTTGTTTGTTTGTGGTTTTTTGGTTCTAGAAAACAAAAGGAAGGTAAGAAATTTGAGTAAATACTGCAGCATCTTAACAAAACAATGAACTTCTCATGTTATGAAGTAGTTCCTGTTGCCCCAGTCTGAAGTACCCCATCCTTCAAGTGGTCTCAGGTCAACCCAAATATTATCCTTGGCATCAGTGTTTCTCCAAAAAGATACATAATGTCCTTGAATTTCAGAGAGATTTTATCTCTGCCTCCTGGCCTTTTGTAAAGCTCTGCTGAAATCTGAAAATGCCTTCAGAGTCAACATAAAGGGAGGACATGACGTACTCTGCTCTGGGCCACACAGAGCCCAACATTAGAAAGGACAGGTGTCCATAGACTTTGGTCTCTGCCTTAGAAAAGTACATTTAAATATCTTTCAGCTTTTCATCAGCAGATTGAAAGGTTAATTAGCATACATCTGTAGCCCTGACAATGCAAACTGGAAACAACTGTTTATTTTGCCTTGCAGCAATGTGTAAAAAACCTAGAGAGAGGGTGTTTGCCAGCTCTGGTTTGGCTGCTTGAATAGAAGACATCATATAACAAAAGAGGAAAAACAGGGCAAGGAATATCATACACCAAAGAATTTCCTTAAGACCATCAGTTAACAAAACATCCTACATGCAGCAGAGTAAGTAGGGCCAGGGAAGAAGGAAAAAAAATTCCAGGCTGTAGAGACCTTACAGATGTCACTGTGGTGTCACTGATGTCAACTAGGAAACAGCGTGTCAGCCTTTAAAGTCAGGAACTTTGTCCTCCTTGGGCTTGGAAGGCACCTACCTATGAAGACACTTAAAATACAAAGAGTAAAACTGCACCAAAGGCAATGAGTAGAAAAAACTTTAAGTCTGGGAGAGCTCAAGATACAATTGCACAATAATGCAAACCATTTCTGGGATTCAGTCCCATATCAGACTGGATTACTGAATGTACTAAATATAAGTACATATTGAAACTTAATAATAACATAGGGAGTGACCTTACAGAGATGTGTAGCATCAGTCTGGAGATGCAATCCAGGTGGGAGGAGCAGGAAAGTGCAAAGAGAGGAGCAAAAGGTATAGTTGCAAAGAATAATTCTGGAGTTGCTGCTATTTCCTTGATATGCTGATGTGTTTTGCATACAAAGTCACCGGAATCAAGCAGCTCGTTTTGCTTGTTTTTCTTCAGCTTCACAAAAGTTATATTTTACAGCATTCACACCTCCATGAAGGGTTACTGTCAACCCTTTCTTTTAATTCTTGGAGGAGACTGTATCCTCCTCATCTGGAATCCCTTCCACAAGTAGAAAACAAGAATCCAAGTCTTCATTCCTGGCTGTTACCCTAGTCTCTAACCCATTGTTTGGTAACTGGGAGGCAATTCCTGCAGCTCCTCTTCCTCTTAATCCTCTGGGAGGTGTTTGGATTTAGGGCAGTTACAGTTCACCTTTTCTATGGCTCTGTGGGTATCTTCTGTGGGGTGGGAGCAAGGGAGGGAGGTGCCCATGGAGCAGTGTTTGGACTCACATGTGCTGTGGGTTCTCTGTCCTGACACAGCAGCATAAGGTGATGTCAGAACGCAGAGCACTGTGCCTCAAAACGAGATTGGTGTTCTTCCTTCTCTTGAGTTTTGCTTTTCTCTTTCCTACCTCTGCTTGTGCAGAGACCAACCAGGCATGATGGCTGGGGGGGGGCTCCAAAGCCAGCAGACATGGAAGGCTATGTCTGGCATCCCATAGGAAAAGCAAAGCTGTCCATGTATGGCCTCCTTTTTGGGGATAGAATTGGTTGCTGAGCACTAAATCAATCCCACCAGCCCCACTAATTGCTTTTGGTGTGGTCATTGCCCTAAGTAGCTGTGTATTTTTCCTTAGCTTCCTTTAACGTGTTCCAAATCTGTCCATCCATGTCCTGCACAAGGGCTGGATCATTCTCCAGGTGCAGTTGCACCCTGTGGGGCTCTCTGCCCATGCTGGCAGGACGTGTGTTTGTATATGGGATTGCTGCAGAGTGCCATGACCTTTGCAGCACACTGGTTATTCAAATGTAACTTGTGGTCCACTATTGGCTTCCTGTAGTATTGCTGCTTCCAGCTTTCTCTCTTTGCCATTGCCAATCCTTTTTCCCAGCTGTGTTGTGTTTTTCCTTTTGCAGACTGAATTTTAGTTTACGTGCAGCTCGTATTTCCCACAGGCCCAGGACTGTGAGTCAGTTGTCACTGGCTTTACAATCACTGGGTATAGGGAATTGACTGCATGTTTCTGCTTACACACCTGTGAGCCTGAGACTACCTTTGAATATCTGCAAAGGTTCCCAACTTGCTGTCCCAAATGCCACTTCCAGAACATGGAAAAAGGTGCTGAGGGAGGAAGATCCTGGCAAGAAATACACCTAAGCAAGGCATGTCATGCCAGGCACTGTGTCCTACTGTAGTGGCATGTTTTGTCATCTTTTTCTTAAACTAATTAGTTGCTTGTTGGTTTTCAGCCCAGATGTCATAGTTTCCATCTGAGCCAGTGTAAATTTGTATTTCTGTAAGGATTTCTTCAGACTCTATTATCTGGAATCCAATTAAGTAGCGTTCATTCAGGATTAATCACATGTGGAATTGTTTGCAGAACTGAGGTTCCTGTGTTCTTAGCAGCATACTATTACTGCTGTATTTCATTATCCCCCAGTAGGAAGGGGCTGGGGAATTCCATGTGTTAGTTGCCCTGCACAGATCCACTGCATGGCTGTCCTGGGTGTTATGGAATGAAGATGATACCTTATCCCAGTAGTTGGCTCTCTAAAGACCATGTCCCAAAGGCAGGGAATGGGTTTGACTGCACAAAGATTCCTTGATTTCAATAAAACTGCTTACATGTGTGCTGCCATGCCTGTAGAAACATAAAGTAGGACCACAGCCTAAGGGAAAAGGCAGACATTCATCTTAAAAAAGAAAAAAATAAAATCTGACATTCCTTACTGCAGTGCCTCTCCAGATACCAGGACTTTTGAAAGATATTAGTGGTGCAGCAAACTCAAAAGATAATTCTTTTCATATGGTGTCTGGATCAGGTGACTTGCATATGTGCACATTTTCAGGTATCCCTTTTGCTGCTTTTTATCAGAATTTCTTTTTCAAAATCTTCCTCTTTATTTTCCTTTGTCACAGTCAGTATTTCTATCACAGCTTGTAGAAGAAGGTAGCATAAACCTCATGGTTAGAATTTTAATCCCTGCAAAGTAGAAAGTTTGTTCTAACTGATAACATTTTGTTTTCTTTGTATTTATTTGTGTGACTCTGCTTCTTAATGTTTGTAAGGTAGTGGGTCAGTTTTGTGAACAGATTTTTTGAATTGGTACTTCTGGTAAAACGACAATAACTCCTTGTTAAAAGATGAAAACAGATTAGAGAAGACACATTTGTCAGATGGGGCTCTTCAGCATTAAAATGCTGTGAATGTTTGCTCCTTATCTTTTAGAAGATGCTTTATGCCATCTCCTGCCTTACAAATGAATGGATTCACCTGTGTATATAATTGCCATGTTATTGTGCTGGATGGGAGCTGATCATACAAAGACAATGGCTTTGTTTATGCTGCCAAACTGTATGCCCAGCTGTGCTTGCTGGATCAAGCCTCTAGCTGTTAACTTTCTAGAAGACCATAATAATAAAGATTTTAGTGGCAATATGTTCAGAAGAAATGCCAGCTTCTTTAGCAGATGTGGGAGCAAGGGGAACAATTTTTTAGTGAGAAGCTTATACTTCTTCTGAAACATTTGCTGCTAGATGATGATGTTAGTTTGCTTGTTTGTCAAATGTCAGCTAGGCAGTGACCTGCTATAATGACAGGGGTGTCAGGGTTGGAACCAAGGCAGATTTATTGAAAATGATGCCATCCTGAATGCTACACGTGAGGCTGAACTGGGGATCTTGACAGGTAAAAGCAGTGTGAGCTAAAACACTGTGGTTGTGGAGTGTTGGACACATCATGTGTCACCACCATTGCATTAGAGAGTGAAGGCAAGTGACAGAATTAAAATTTGCAATACTGACAGAAAGGCTTTTGGTTGGATTTTCTTGATTTGTGTGAGGTCTGTATAAACACTCTGTCTGGATCCCAGTATAATACTGGATGTGCAGTATTCCCTAATGTCCTTCTTAGTTTCAGATATGTGTGTCACTAACCAAGTCCTCTTATTTGTAATTGCCTTTTCCATTTATTTGCACAACATGAGTTATAATAATATGCTGTTTCTTTATAGCTACTTTATTAAACAAAATAGCAACCTGATTTAAAACATGCTTAGTGGGGATGCCATCCCTGATTCATAGGTTTTAAAAATTTAATATTAATGTATGTGGGAAATAGTTAGTACAGTTCCACACATGTAATTTGTTCCTTGACAGCCTGGATCCTTAAAATTAATCTTCTGGTTATCTCTCCAAGTGTGGGGTAGAATGAGCAACAGTGATGGCCAGAAGGTATAGAGATGGATAGTCAGAGAAAATTAGAGGAAGAAAGCAGATACTGGAGTAAACTTTGTGACATAACTGCAGCTGAGTTACTGGGTTTTAAAGGTAACTTGTGTTCATGGCAGCACCATATTCTGAGAGGTTCTTTGAGAGTAACACAAAATACTGACACATACTTCATACATCTATTCAGCTTAACATGCTGGGTAGAAACAACAGATATTAAAAAGTAACTCTTCATCCTACACAAATATAAACATATAGGCAACTTCAAGCCATGATTAATCCATGTGAATTAAGAGAGTACTCACATGCTTAAAACTCATTTTTAGTGGTTTTGGTGTAAAATATATTCTTTATAATGATGGGCTGCCACGCTAGCAAATCTAGTCACTACCATATTGATGTATTCATCTTGTCTCTGACATTAATGCCACATATTTCTAAAAATACATCTTTTTGTCTTTCATGTTTTCATTATGTCATTTGATTTATTTTTTTTCTAACATGGTTTGGTAATTAGGATTTAAGTTCATAGGTCTACAATACATAATGGAGTGCTTTGTGTATTTTAATATAGTTTGATTCCTGTAAGCTGCTTCTTAAGTTTGGGGGGCTGGGTTTGAGGAAAAATGTTCATTTTAATAAATAAGGTCGTTATTCTTTTAGGGACTATCTAAGTAAATTTCGGCAACATTGTATTTAGAGTCAAAACTAAATGAAAACTCTCATTCTGAGGTTTTGGAAGCAGAAAAATGGGCAGGTGGGGAAGGGGTATGACTTGACTTGGAAAAACTTGTTCCTGAGTCTCTTTAGGCAGGAGGATTAAAATTCCTAAGAGTTTAACCTAGACTGGGGGCTTTGCAAAGAAGGCATTTGATGCCCTAATGGCAGCTTATGGAAACAGGAGCAGAGACTGAAAGCAAACCCAGTAAAAATACCAAAGCTGGGTCCAAGTGCTTCACAGAGACCACTGTGACTCCATGAATCTTTTTTCATTCCGTGGTTTTAGCAACCCAGTCAACACAGGCAAAAGTTCCATCTTAGCAAAATAGTTTGGGGGTTTAATGGCTTGTTTTCTGCAGTAGAGGGTGGCTGAGGCTGAGGGAGTAATGGAAACAATTATTTACAGACAGTTGTTAGGTTTAGAGTGACCAGGGGCTTTCAGACACCCTGAGCCCTCCTGCAGGTACAAGTTTGCAGTTTGGCAGCAGAGTAAACAGAAAAACTTGCCTTTGCAAAATTACTGCAATCACTCCATTTCCTTGCCTTTGCAATTAGATTTCACTGCTTCTCATTGCCCCCAGCTTGCGTACACGTTTTTTACGTGTCACTTGTATCACAGCAAAACAACTGACCTGTGTGCCAGTGGTGCTCGGTGATTGGACTTACCCATCACCCCAAAACACGGACTGAGGCCTCTCCCAGTCAACCATCTACCCTTGAGCAAGGTAGGTGCCAGCATGGCTGGCCACTGCAGCCAGCCCCAGGCTGTGGAGTGCCCTGCACCAGCCCCAGTGCCTGCAGGAGATGCGTTTGTGTGGCTGCTGCATGCACAGCTCAGCCAGTGCAAGCTGCCTGTGCCTGCACAGGGCTGGGTGGGTGACAGGGTACATTAGCTCCTGAGCCCAGGAAACAGAACCTGATGTTTGAAGGAGCTGCTTAAATCCTGCAAATAGATGTTCTGGTGTGAACACATTAAGACCATGAGTCTTTATGTTCTGTGGCTCCACAGAGAGCAGCGTAATGAAGACAAATACATGCTTGGCTGTGTCTCTATTCCCTCTAGAGGACTGGTAGGACACTCATAGTCTCATCTTTGCTGCTGCACCTGAACCTCAGAGGGTTGCAGGATACTAAAAATGCTCTGTGTTTTCAAGGGACAAAGATTTTGTGTTCTTTTCTGAGGTAACAGTAAGCATTTTCTGTGTGCAGGCACTTGTTCAGTGGCAAGGAGTGTTTCAGGCCCCTGATGTTATACCCCTTAGCTGCAACTGTTGGTAAGAAAACAGGTGACAGAGGAGACAAGCACGAGGGTTTTCTCTGTGGAATCTCAGAGTCTCAAGCTTGAATCCTCCCTAGCAGGAGCCAGGGGCTGCAGTAAGTGAAGGAGGCTGTTCCTTTCTTTGTCTCTGGTATGTGTGTGTGTCCCCTGTCACAAACTGGAGGATTGTGTTCTCCACTGATCATGTTTCCTTACCCATAACAATCTTAGCCACAAGTTGTAGTGTCACTGGGGTTTTGTGTATATTTTGGGAAGCTGGACCAAATACTGCACAGGGATGTTCTGTATTCTTTAGCCTGGAAATATTGTATAAATCCAATTTTTTCAACTGACTTTTTGGGTAGAAAATTATACTGGAAAAGAAAGTTAATTAAGCCAGCCAAGTCTAGGAGACCGCAGTCTTCTGGAAATCTGCTTACCTTTTGGCTTTAAGTGTGCTGATAGGAGTTTAAGGACTAGCAACACTTCTTTTAATAAAAGCTTGGACAGTGGAATATGGAACTTTGGGTGGAACAAATGAGCCTCAAGTATAAATTCAGTTGTGTGTATTTGACCAAATGTCAACGCTCTAGGCCAGCTGCATCTAATTGAAAGTGTTTTGATCAAGTTAACTGGAAAAAAAAATCCTACCTCATGAATATAACATTCTTCCTTAAAACTAAACAAAATCAATGAAGTAGTAACATTCTAGTGTAAATATTGAGAGGCAAAAAAATATTCCTCAGTCTAAAAGATTTCTTATACCATCCATGCACTCCTTTGAGCAGATGAGACCTGAAGGTGGCAGGGTTTATAGGAACACTTTGGGGAGGAAGGCTATACAACTTCTCAGGTCTCTTTGGTTTTTAAGAAGAGAATAGGAGGACAGAAATACCATGTTTGTGAATGTCCAGTCCCTGAAATTTCTCACTTATTGATGTCTTGACTGGTTAATTAATTTTTATTTGCTGTATGTCTTATAAACACATTTTTATATGTGCATTTCTTGCACGGTTGTATATTTCAAGACCAAAATATTTGTGGTAAGATGGTAAAGTAGTATAACCAAATTTTATCATCAGAAACTAGTTTCATTAGGTGTTCGTGGGCTCACTTTGATTTGCTTTGGTGGATGTACATTGCAAACAATATTTTGACATCTGAGGAATAATTCAGATGAAGGAGAACCAAGCCTTCGCTGTGCTTAAAGGGAAGAAGAATAAATGTTAAATATCTCAGAGCTGACAATATTTGTTTAAAATAAACAAGATTTCCCCACCCATACACAAATGAAAAGTAATTTTGTGAGCCATGAAACTTAAGAAGTTTATTTTTCTCTGGCTTGCCTTTGTGTGGATTTCCCAGTGTCTGATATTTTGATTCAGCCTGCGTTGCAAGCTGTCTCTCAGCATATGGACTACTTGTCTGCCCATCTTCTCTTGGACAGCCTATTTATCACAAAACATGGGGAAACTTAATATCTCTCTGGCCTTTCTCCTTTTGTCTGGTTTGGCAAAATTGTCTGATGTGTCCCTGAGTTATTGCAGGTAAGAGTCAGGCTGAAAACAGTGTGATCACATCCTTTTCTTTCCTAAGGGAAGAGACTGGGAAAAAAAGAATCCTAGTGGTAGTACCATTGCTTCATTCACAGTAGCAGGGAAACACTTCATTTGGAGAAAACAGATCATTTCTGCAGCAGCCTTACTTTGGAGTGTGTTCACTGGGAGGATTACAATTTGGTAACCTGAAATGCAACTCTGACAGAGCTGGAAGTATGCATTAGTAGGAATTCCTCTCATTTTAGCAGTGGGCCTCAAGTGCTTTATAAGGAGAACAGTCCCATAGTCCCCATTCATAAAAGTGAGATGGAAGGAGACGCAGGGACTCATGTGGCCAAGGTCATCCCAGGGGCCAGTGGCAGAGAGAGAACTTGTCTTTGTATCCCCTGAGTCTCCTCCTCTGACAGTCTTCCATCCAGCCCCAAAAGTGCAGAGAGGACTTGAATCACATGAATAGATCAGTTATCTACAAAGTCATGCATATAGATACCAGTCACGCAGAACTAAGCTCTGGCCCCATTTTCATATTGGAGATTAAAGCAGCTCTGCAGAAAGTGTATTTCAACTTTCTGTCTTAAAAATATGCTGCTAATTAGGGATGTAAAGGGGCTGAACTCAGCTACAAGACTGCTGATCTTTCCTAGTGAGACATTGCTGCCAGCATTGTTTGGACTCCAACTAACCCTTCATTGTCTTCTATCTCGTTGAGGTCCTGAGCATGCACAGAAAAAAAAAGGAGGATTGATGTCTTTATATTGTCATTTCTGGCTGTCTGCAGGATACCCTTCAGCCATTTTCAGCAGTGCTCAGAAGTATGCTCTGCTGGTTTTAATCTTGTTTTGCTTTTTGTTTTTGCTGGTGGCACTCTTCCATGCCCAGAGACTTTTTTAATTTTTACTTTTGTAGCTGTGCAATTCCACCTTATTAAGTTGGATTCTGCTTCTAGTCTCACCCTTCACAGGGTTATCTCTTTTAATGGGTGAAAAAGTGCATATGCCAGCATTCCACACTATGAGTTCAGGTATGTGATGTACATTGGGGAGCAGTGCTCTACTTCAAATATCAGTCCTGATACATGAGAGAAAAAGTCAGCAGTCTCCAATCAGCTTTAGTTGGATTGCTCTTCAATTTAAGCACTATGGAATTTGAGTCACAGTTTTTAGCTTGAAGCAGGTTGGTTTTTTTAAAAAATTATTTTTTTACATTTTAGGATCCTCTGGGGGGAAAAAAATTAATATTTTACATCTTACAGAACAGTATTTTAAATAATGGTTTAGAAAAGATACTGCTATAGTGCTGACTCCCAGTAGCATTAGCTATTAAAAAGCATAATAAATCCATTGGAATAAAAATGTTGTAGTAAAGCAAAATATCCTATTTTAATAATGGATTTTGAAGAGCATTGCTTTTATCCATCTAGAGTTCTGCTAATAAGCTAACTGCAAAAGATCAAGCTGCTTGCATGTATTGGGCAATAATAAGCAACTTGAACCACTTTCCAGCAAATACTGTAGGCCCCTGCTCCACTGCTGTGCAGTGCAGGGATTTCAGTGGGAGATACGGATCTCGGCAATGGTTCTGTGTGCTTTTGCCAATCAAAGGCATTTACACTATGTCAAAACAATCAGTGCTTACTGCTCTGCAGTTTTAATTCCCTCTTTTTGCAAAATAAATGGACTCGTTCTTGTGGTTTCTGTGCCCACATAAGCATCCCTGCATGCTGACGTAAAGTTTTCTTTTCTCTAAATGGGGACCTGATAAATATTTTTGCATAATACCTTTTTTATTCTGGTGTAAAATTCTGTTGGAACGCAATAGGACAGAGTCTGGTCGAAAGGCACCCTGACAGCCTGGAATTCCTGCTTCTGAACAGCAGCTTATGCACAGCACAGAGGTTTTGTGATGCCATAAAACATGACACCTGCTGCTCCTCCAGCTGGAAGGAGATGCCTCTGGGATGCCCTTCCACCTTGGTGGGCAGAGCGGCCCCTTCCTCTGCCGCTGCAGTAACATCAGCCTGCTCAAAGCGGCTGTGCCAGCGCAGCGCAGACAAAGCGTGCCGGGCTCTCCGTGTCTCGCAGAGACATGGTTCCCATTTTGCAGGGAATGTAGAGCTCTGCAGAGCACAGCACCCGGGAGGGGGTGCAGCTTCCTCTGTTTCTGCACCAGCCCTCCCAGCGAGCTCCTCCGCCTGCCAGGAATATGCCACGTTATCCCACAGGCAGGCACGGGGATGATTTGTGCCTGTGGGATTGCTGTCCTTCTCGCTGGGCTCCGGCTCTGCAGCAGCGCCAGTCCAGCCCACCCAGCCCGCGCCTCGCCTCGCTCCCCAGGGTCCCTGACCTCATGGCAGCCGGGAAGGGAGCGCTGCAGTGAGAGCTCTGCCAAACCCACCCTGTGACAGCCAGCGGGAAACACTCCCTGAGAAGCCAGCGATTGCTCGGCACCACCGAGAGCAAAATACTCGGGCTGCACACACATCCTAACCAGTGAACTACAATGTAAGGATCCTGACAGATTTCTTCCCTCCACATTGGTAGTCACTAGCAACATGGTTTGATAGAGCCCCGCTCTGGTTGGAGAGGACCGAGCTGAATTCTCTGTTCAGTGTTCTTGACCCTAGAAGCCTGGCATTTGTTTACTGGAAAAAACCTCGCAGTTACATCTTTAAAGCTCTGCTGCTTGGTTGGCAAAGAAACGCTGGGCAGTGCAGCTCTGCTGAGGTTGTGCAAAAGGAAAGCAATTGTTATTCATTAAGCAGATGACAGCAACGGGAGCTAAGGGGATAAAACTCGAAATCTGAAACCACCTGCTTTAATTTTAGCCATAATTGAAGCGGCTGCCCATGGTGTTGCTGATGCATATATCAGATTTGCACGCCATGCGCTGCTCACACCGATTTCTGTGGCAAGTGTGGGGTAGCCACTCTGGTGCAGGCAGGGATGGAGCTCCTGTCTGATTGCAGCTTAGAGCGGGTACTTGAGAATCTGTTTGTTTCCTTCCAGGAGCAAAACGCAGTCGCAGTCTGACTCTCTGATAGACAGATGCTTTTGTCATTAGTGAGGTTTCTGTGACTACAACACTGTGTTCTAGTATGGGTGCTCTTCCCTCTTTTGTTCCTGGTTCAAGGCAGCGATGCTTTTTTCTCTCTTGTGCTCATGCGCTCACTCTCTTCCTCTCCCTCCCTCCCTCTCTGTCTTTGATCTTGCTGATATGGGGAAAAATATCGGATCCAAATCCACAGCATATTTAACCAAAACATCCTGGAGAATGGGAATAAATTGTGACTGAGTGCAGCAGCAGGAGATTGCAGAATGGTTGCTTGTACTGCTTGCTTTCTGCTACAACAAAACAGCAGCAGTTGTCATGGAGTGCCGGGGTTGTTCTGCAGCTAAATAAGCACGTAGGGACTCCACATTCACAGAGGGCTAAGATGGCTTTACTGCGTGTAGGGACACTGGGCAAAGCTCTCTTCTCACAGTCTCTAATGCAGGGATTTGTGTGAAAGAGGTAAAACAGGAAGAAGTGTTTCCTAATGGCAGAGGGGGTCTCATCCTTCACTAAATTCCCTGGAGTTGTTGCCGCAGAGTTCAATGGCCCTAAGATAACACTGTCACTTTATATCCAACCTTGTTACAGTACTAGCAACATAAGCCCCAGAGCTGGGGAGCTCACAGCAATATCACTGAAGGCAGGAAAAGTCTTGACCTCAGCTGCAGAGTGAAATGTTGGAGTGGGAGCATTAACAGTTTCTCCTTGAGCTGTTTGGTACAGATTTATACTGAGTGTGTTTGTATGTGTATGCCAACTCCCAAAAGCTATGAAAAGCTTTTTTGTCGTTTTCTGTGATGATACATAGTCAGAAGGGATACTTGGATGAATAAAGAAATATGCCACAAAATGGGGAGCAGGTGAGCTGTGTGACAGAAGTGTGTTCTGTCCTTTGTTGATTTGGTGCTGCTCCTTAGCTAACAGTATTAAGTGCTGGGAATAAGACAGAAGGCTTAACTCCACTTGGGATGTTGCTTAGGAGATCCTCACTGCTTTAGAGCATAGCACATTGTGTGATGTAAGATCCCCAATCCCTTCTGATCAACATTCCCTACTAAGCATGTCTTCATTCCCCCCTTTACTGATCATTTACAGCTGTTTGCTTTATTTCATGAGAGATTCTGAGAGGGCTGAGGCAGTGACTGGGCTGTGCTGCTCTGTAATGCAGCCCAGAGCTGGCGCCGTGTTTCAAGTGGCCAAATGAGATTTGCACTCAAGTCCCAGCAGACACTTTTTGTCTCAGTCAAAGGAGTCCACATTTTTCTGGGGTCTGGTATCTGGACATCTTCCTTGTCACAGTAAAGAGGAGGATGGCTAAGGCACCCAGACAGTTGAGGTGTGTTACCTCTCCCTGTACTTGGTAAACTGCCAGCACAGCCTTTTTTGCTCTGACATGTAGGTACTTCCATCTTTAAGGAGACATAAAATGTTTTGCAGACATGTGGTGTCTCCCTGACTTGCTGTCAGCTTGGAAAGGGAGTTGCAGTGTTTTTAACCTGCAGTCTTTTCATCACTCGTTATAATAAGTCTAATACCTGAATTTGAATAATGAATTGTGAGCAAATAGCAACATTATGGGCACTTTCTTAAAAAACAAATAGTTAATGTCAGAGCTCTAAAGTAATATCTTTGACAGCCTTTCCTCTATGTACTCCTGATGATAAGGAGGACTCCAAAAAGCTTGTCATATTGTTTCAGTTCCTCTTTTCACTCAGTTGTGCTAAAAGTGAACGCATGTGTTCATCCTCCACCAGTGCGTATTTTCCTTCTATGTGCATTAAAATTATAGATTCTCCTTTTATTTATTGAATTATTAGCTTTGTTAGCTACGAGAAACAGGTAATTACTGTGCCCACAAGGCATGTGACACGTGTGACAATCCTGGATTGTCTCCTGCAGACTGTGCTGGGCAGTGGGTGCATGGTGACACATGTGCCAGGGCCCCACCGTACACATCCCTGAGGGAATGGTTTGGAAGTGCTCTCAGATCTCCAGATTTTGGTGCAGCTTCAGAGAGTGTTTCAGTTAGACCTAAAATGTAGGCATCCATTTCTTCTACAGAGAGGAGTCCTGTGATGTTACAGTTCCACATGTGGCTCTCGTTTCTCCATCCCCAAGGGGTGTCCTTGCAGACAGACCAAAAGGGTCTGAATTCTTACAAAAGCTCACACTCCTTTGAAAGCTACGTAGCCAAGCAGATGCTTTACCGTGAAAGAGGACATCCTTTGAAAACAATCTGGTGCTTATTAATCAGTAAGAATTCAGTGTTAGGGGTCCTTCAGCAAGCAGAGAGGAGGAAAGCACATGTGGGTCTGGCCTCCTGAGTGAAAACCTGCAGGTTCCATCCCTGTGCTCTGCTGAGGAGCAGATTTTGTGTAGCACTGTTATGTCAGCACTTTGCTCTCAGTTGCAGTGACATTTGGCAGGATTTGATGTGCTTATGTTGAGACTGAATTGCCTTAGACCAGGCACTAAGCCATTCATTCACCTGCTCACTGGTGCTGCCCTATAGATACCTAAAGTCATTAGGCTCTCTCTTAGCCAGAGCTCTCTGGACACTTAATTTCACACACCCACATATGCTCAGAAGTGCCATTTCTGGGAAGGCAGACTCTTGGATCTTATTTAAAGCTTTGTTGTGTTTCTGGTTTATGTGGGTAGGCACCTGGACTCTCTTATTTCTGTTGCAGAGGACTACAAAATTAGACACAGACAAGATTAAGCCCTGGGCCTCAGCTCCTGCCTCACAACCAATGCTCTCACTCAGACACTGGGAGAAGGGTCTGGGCACTGCTCAGCCTGAGAGGTTTGTTCCAATACCAGCTCTGTCTCAGGAGAACACCCTCAGCATCCCTCCTTTCACTGCTCTGCAGCTGTATTCTGAGAAATACGAGGCCAGGATTGAAATGTGAAAGAAGTGAGAGGGTAGAGAGCGAAGTGGTAACCAAAGCCAGTTACCAGGGTGTTGCAAGGGAAGGAGAGTCCCTGGCCTGCATTACACGTTTTACACCCTGTACCACCATCACCACAGGAAGCACCACTGGAGAGTGTCCGGTTTTCCAGCTGCAGAGTCTCAGAGATACCATCTGTTCCCCATTTGTAGCAGAAGTTATTGAGGTGGCTGTGTGAGACAGGCAGGATTACCCTCTGGGCTTCGGTGCCTTTGATGAGGCAGCATCTGAAGTTAACACTTAAATTAAGCAGACTTGATTTTATTGCCTTTGTGTGTTATAATGCCCATGAAATCATTAAAACTTCGTGTGTGCTCCTGGGTCTTCTGCTGTCTCCCTGCAGAATTTCAGTCATGAGCTGACTTTGTATGACCTGTCTGCATTTAAAACCAGCAGCTGTCTTCCCTTCCCCAACCCAGCACACAGTGGGACCTCCCAGGGCTGCAGGATACCTGTGCTAGCACCTCCATGGCTTAGTAGGGATTCTTGGACGAGGGACCACTTTTGGGAATAATCTTTTTTCCACTGCTTTCTGTCTTACAGATTGATGAACTTCCTGAAGGAGCCGTGAAGCCTCCAGCAAATAAATACCCCATCTTCTTTTTTGGGACTCATGAAACGTAAGTGAATGAACGTGACCTGTTCCTTTGAAAATGTCTTTTTCCACTGCAGCTAACATCATTTCCTCTGATTTTATTGGAACAAATTCTGACTGAAGCCATTGGGAGCCTAGAGATAGGTCCTGCAAGCCCAACTCATTTGTATTAACAAATGGGAGTGAAAGCTGAAAGTAGTTGGGAATGCTGCTGCCTTCATGGTTTGCCATGAGGTAAACATAAAAGCCTGTGTTTCCTGTAAAAAAACGTGTTGGCATGAATTCATTAAAGGTTCTGAAAAAACCCTGAACTGTGAAGCAGGGGCAAACATTTTTTGCTTGGATGTCCCTGGTAGCAGAGATCAGGCTCTTGTGTTGGACATATTTGAGCTCGTGTCCTGTGTGAGAATTCACTTGGTAGTTTGTGATATGAAAGGAAGCAGAGCCCAGAGTCTCAGGCAGTCCTCACAGAGCTTTAAAATATGAGCACTCCTGGGAGATTTGTGCTGGGGATATTGTAGGATGGAACTCAGAAGTGATAGAAGAACTGAGCTGATAGGGAAAGAAAGGAATCAGAGCACAAGAGGTAAGTTAGGTCTCATCATAATTGCTACAAAGTAGAGAGTTTCAAGATTATAATGTACATGTCTCTAGTTTAAACCATGTCTGAAGTAGCTAAAAAATAAGTCACATTCCATTTTGCATGAAATATTTTAAAACTTTTCCTTCCCCATTTGCAGGTAACATGTTTTCTAGAATTCCTTTAAAACTGGAAAAAATTAAATTCTGATGATACTTTAAATTCAATGTTAGAGGCTTGAACCTTTATTAAAAATTTATTGTTTATTTTAGAATTTTAATATTATTCCAGAATATGATAAGCTCCATGGCTCATACATCACATTTTATTTTAAAAATCTTTAAAGGTAGTTTCTGCTTTATAAAGTTCATAATAGCCTCTCTTTAGTTAAAATAGTTCTTCCCATTGCTAGAATGAAACAACCTGATATTTTGATATATTGTGGTCTACTAGTACTGTCACAAAATAATCTGAAAAGAATAAAGCTCAAATAAACTTACAATGCTTTCAAATCAGAAACCAAAATGTAATTATTTTTTGAATGGAAACATCATTTTTGAGAAACATTTAAGAAAAGACCTGACCACTTTTCTTCCAAAATGAGTGAATTGCAAACAAATAATCTCTTTTGTTTTGGATTTTGTGAGCTCATGATCTCACTGTCACATCTGAAACAGGAAAACAGTTTGTAGTTCCTACTTTATAAATGTAAAAGCCTAACTGTTAAAAATGAACTGTAGATTGCAGCTCCTTAGTTTTATAGCAGAGCAGTAGAAACTTACAGTGTCCCAGTGGCAATGAATGCATTTCAAGCAAAGATGTAGACAGTTTTTCAGTGTTTACTTTACATAAAAGGCTGTAGAAACATTTCCATACATTACTGTTGAGCTAAGTTAAGGTAGCTCATACTAAGTTTCAGACAGTTTTCCTTTGTTATTTGTTTAGAACTGTTTGTTTATATTTGTGACAACAAGGAGACATCTCCTGGTATTAGCAAAAGCATAGATAACATAATTTATTCAGTGTAACATTTAATATTAACATGATGTCTATTAGTTTGAAAAACACCATTTGGCTTTCAGGTAGAAATGCATTCTTGGCTTTGTAATTATATAATTAAGATATTTCTCAATATCCAACTGAGTGTGGATCCTGTGCTGTGTCACGTGGAGTTAGAAGGAAGCTCTTTCCTCAGGGACTTGTCATCTGATGCCTTTTTAGCAACCAGTTGGCTCTGCAATGGCAAACTGCTTGGCCAGTGGGATGATTTAAGTGAATGGAACTTCACACATTCATAAATGCTGGGCATAAATCAGGCATTAATCTGAAATAATGACTGCAGGAAGGAAGAAATATGATCCTGTGATTAAGGTATTAGACTGAGACTGAAGAGAGCTGGTTTTTCCTCTGTGCTCTGCTGTCAGTTTGAGTTTGACCTTGGACAAGTCTTTGTGCCTCAGAAGCCCATCTGCAAAAAAGGGGAGATTCCCAATGTCGTGGTGAGGTTACAACAATAGATGTGTTGGACATGGTGGAGCTCCACAACCCCACGGTAATGGAGACCAGAGAGTTAACATGAATTGCAAAGATCATCAGAAAAGTAGGACAGTGATTATGGTGAGGGACACTGGGACTTGCTCAGCTCTGGTCATTGGTGACACACAATCTTTATATGTGGGAATGAAGGGATCTTTTTGCCTTCATTGTTTTAATTTGTGATTACAATCTGAATGTCACGATGCAGAATACAGTAAGATGTAGATACCCAACGAAAATAAAGTTGTGCTTTCTTCAGTTTGAAAGTTAAGAAGGAGTTTTACAGTAATGTGTGTAGAAAAAGCAAGACAAATCATCACTCTTCTTTTTTTATATAATTATTTTTCCCTGCATTGTGGTGCTTGTGCCTGAAATTAGTTGGCTCAGTGCATAGTTGACTTAGGCAGCAGCAAAGCACAAAATCCCTCCTTTGCTGTGCTGTTTAAAAAACTCTGGCCACAAGGGTCTTGTGTGTCTCATTGTTTCCTTGTATTACTCATCTGCCTATATTCATCCATTGTTTTTTGTTCTTATATGAAATTATAACATTTTTGGGAAAGAGCATTTTTATTGTGTTTGTGCAGAATTTAGTATGCGGGGGGCTCATTCCAAGAAAGCAGCTCCCAGGCTTACTGGCAGTATAGATAATAATAAATGCCACTGCTTTTTCTATCCCACAGTACAAGGGATACATTTTGGCTCATGGGTCCTAGGCACCCCTTACATGCTTAACTTTTCATGTGGCATTTTTGAGGCCTCTCTGGGTTTATAACACTTGGATTGGAAGTTTGGTCCCTTGTTATTGCAAGCAATGACATCATAAACGGTTTCATAAATTTTCATAAACTGTTCAAGTGCCAGTTCCCAGCAGTAGTTAATAAAATAGAGATGTTTCAGTTGTTTCTAGAGATACCCAGCAGTATTTTACTACATCAAACATCAGGATGGTGAGCCAATCCATTAAATCAGACTCACAGCAGTAACTCAAAGCCAGTATGAGACATAAATAAATAAATAAAACTAGAAAAGAAATGATGGAATGAGCAGAAGAATAGGGAAAACGTTTGCACTGTTAATGTTTTGGTTTTTTGAAGAGGAGAGTGATAAGTCCTTTTTTGAATGTTACCTCTGTTAAAATGCAGTGCGTTCCTGGGGCCCAAAGACCTTTTCCCATATAAAGAATATAAAGATAAGTTTGGGAAATCGAACAAGCGAAAAGGATTTAATGAAGGCCTGTGGGAAATAGAAAACAACCCTGGAGTAAAGTTTACTGGATATCAGGTAAATGACTTTCACACCTATTCCTCTTTATCTTTCTCGTTTTCTTCTTTTACTGCTTGTCAAAGTGAGCATTTTGAGAGTGATGTGTAAGGTTCTGGTTTTGATGGAGCAAGAAAGTTTCACAGCTCTGGTAATTGTGTAATGTAAAGACAACTGTGGTCTCACACTCTGTGACAAATGGAACTTTAATCATACTGCAGAGCCTTTTGCTTTCTATGATATTCTGGGGTGGTGAAGTGGAAAATTCTACAACACATTTAGTTAAATTAAAAATGGATGGTTTTATTTACTCCTGTACAAACATGAATAATTTCTGACTTCTTCTTTCTGTTGTTTATTTTTATATCAGGCTCTGTGTATTTTACACAGACCTTAAGGTCACTGCACTTCTGATTTTCAGATTGGTAATGTATAACACAGTGCCAAAGCTAAGAGGAGTGAGGAGGTGGAGGGTTAAGCTGCTGTTAGGAGACAATTGCTGCTGTACAACAGCTCTCCCTGTTGGGTGTCCAGAGCAGAAAGTCAGTGAAGCTGGAGGGGAAGAAGAATAGTTGGTGGGCTGTATAACACAAAGAACTTTTCTCATTAAAAAAATGTGGTCCTTTGAAGGCAGGAATCACCTCCAAAAGAAGGCAAACACCTATTACATTATTCTCACAAAACCCTACAAGCCAGAGATACAGACCACCTGCAGAAAAGCTGCTGCCTCTCTCAGTTCCTGTTTCATATTTTCAGCCCTACACATGTTTTGCATACACTTGGGGATTTTAAAAAAGTCCAGTGAATAGTCTGTGGGAGATGGGCTGTCAAAGAGTGCTCAGCCTGCTGGTCAGGGTTTGCTTTTCCAAAAAACAGAGATCTTGCCCTTTGAGGGGAGTGTAGCAGCCATCTTCTCTCACAAAAAAAAAGTCTCTCCTGTTGCAGCCAAAGTCTAAAAGTTTCAGTATTTCCCAAAGTAGAACATGCCAGGTCTCTGCACTGAGCAGCCCTTAGTTCTCCTCCAGCAAACACATTTTTGTTATTGGATCTTTCTGTGTAAACCCTTCAGAACATGCTATCCCAGAATCTGCATCTGATAACTGAGTTCAAGTGGTGACTGAGAAAACTGCCTTTGCAGCCCTGTTGCCTGAAAATTGCAAAAATAAACTGAGCTCTTCCTAACTACAGCAAGTGAAGTGTAAGCTGTCCATTTCCACCATTTCTGTCTTCAATGCAGAACAAAAATCAAGTAATAGGTATTAGTGACATTTTTACTGTTTATGTTATTACTGTTGTTATTTTAAAGGCAATTCAGCAACAGAGCTCATCAGAAACTGAAGGAGAAGGAGGAAATACAGCAGATGCCAGCAGTGAGGAGGAAGGTGATCGGGTAGAAGAGGATGGAAAAGGAAAAAGAAAGAATGAAAAAGCCGGCTCAAAACGGAAAAAATCCTACACTTCAAAGGTTATCTTCTGACTTTTCCTGTTGTTACCCATGGGCATTTATAATTGGAATACTGTCCACCTCATGGAAATTTCTTCTTCCTCCTGTAGCAGTTTGATTCTGATACCATTACTGTGGTGTTCAAATAGGCAAAGGGAAGTGCTCTTACTTTGTAGACAGCCTTGGTGAGACACCAGTTGAAATACTCTGCCCTGTTCTAGTGCCCACACACTGAGAAGGTGAAACTGTGGGGAGGAGATCAGAAGGGCTGGAAAGAAAACCCATGCAAAGATGGATTGATAGGTTTGATCATCTCAGATAGGTGTCTCCCCAAAAAGAAGGAAAAAAAGCCTTAGGAGTGGGCCTCCTGAGAGTCATGAGTTCAGGTTTGGTTCCTGTCCAGGAGAACTGAAGCTTCCCTCTCCCATCTCCCAGAAAGATCTGGTAGGGTCAGATGTGCTCAGCTGCTCCTCTTGTAGCTGAGTGTAAAATACTTCAGTCCAGGACACAAAATGGGAAGGAGGAAGAACTAATTCATTAAGCAGGGAGTAGGATGTTCAATTTGTAGATATAAGACCTGCACTGTAGTATCTACCAGCCCTGTTAATGTCTTAAATAACAGTGTAGATCAGGAAGCTAAGAGTAATGTCTGTCTCACAGTGGCTGGTGAACATAATCCCCTGAGAAGTGACACCTTTGGGTTCTCACTTATCACCTGGGTGAAGGGGAGCAACATTATGGTCACTTCCTCTGGTTCTGCATGTGCCTCCAGGGCTGTACTTCACCTGAAAAACTGTGGAAAGTGTGGCAGAATCAATTTATTCACATTCATGTTATTCTTCTCTGAAAGTGAAAACTAATTGAAATGAGAAGAAGCAAGCAAACAATCTGATCCAGGCACAGTTTGGGGGACAGTGTGAATTTTTGTGGTTGATGCACCAAACAAAATGTATTTTCACCCCTTTTGTGTGTTTTACATTAGAAATTCAGGTCTGGACTACCATCTTCTTTCCAGAAGACTCTGTGCAAACAGAGGATTATGAAAATGGTGGCTTAATGCCACAATTTATCCTTTTGTACTGTAGAATTGCATAACATAAAGGGAACAGAAAAGATGTATTGGTTCCACATGGCTCTAATGTTAATATATTAAAGCTGACAGCACTAAAAAAAAAAGTATGGAAAGCAGCTCTGCTAATGTTATTCTCATTTTACATCTCTGTGTTTAATCAAAACTTTTGTCAAGCTGGCACCATCTGTTTCATTAACTAACAAAACCTACAGGTGACCCAACACTAATACCCAGCTCCTATTACTGTGTCTGTCTTTCAGTCAGTTGAGCTGCCAACCTGTGCTGAACACAGAATTTCACAGAAATTTCCTTCATTGGTGGCAGTAACTCCAGCTACTTCACCTGAAAAATGCTTTTCACCCCATAGATCCTCCCCAATATTCACCTTGAACAGGGAAATGCATGATCAGACAGCATTCCACATACATTTCAGAAGTGTCTTTCTGTGGCTGAAGCTCAGGTTTTAATTTTAACTTTGTTGTTGATCATTTCAGAAATCCTCCAAGCAGTCACGGAAATCTCCTGGAGATGAAGATGATAAGGACTGCAAAGAGGAAGAAAATAAGAGCAGCTCTGATGCTGGGGACGCAGGCAATGACACAAGAAACACTTCTTCAGATTTGCAGAAAACCAGTGAAGGGGTAATCTTCTCTTCCTGTCATTCACTTCCCATGCAGTTTGCTCCCGGGGGGCTTTGGAGCCAGGGGTGACCTGTGTGTACCACGTGCCACCTTCTTGGGTTACATTTCAGTGCTCAGATTGTGACTAGAACAGAAACATGGACTTGGTGCCTGCAGTGGTACAAATTTTCCTCTAGAGAAATGACTGAAAAAGAGCATTATTTTTGTTCGGACGCTTGCATAGATGTCAGCTGAGAGGAGCTACTGAAAACCACGAGCTGGAATGATGCAAAATTGATGTGAGAGCAGAGTCAGACTGTTTGCATAATGCATGTTGGCTCACTAACAGGGAGAGCCTGCTTACCCTTTCACACTTGTTTAATTTGTGCAGTCCCAGGGTCTTCTTTGGAGTTCATGAGGGTTCATGACCACATTACATACTCTGCACACTGCAGGTTCCAGGGCAGATACTGCCCTGGGCTATGACCTTCCAAGGACAGGATATGCAGTCTGCTCCAGAGCAGCTTCATACAATCTCCTTGTGTGTTTGTGTCAGTTGTGTGTTTGTATCAATACTACTTTGTTGTGACCACAACAACAAGACAGGAAGGCTGCTGAGCAGGGGGATTAGCCTGCCAACTGGCTACTCAGACACCTTTAACAACCCCTGCTATTCCTGAGCCTTTGGAGCAGCAAAAGCCTCTCTGCTGCAGCACTCAGAGCTCCACCTCAGAACCAGTCCTTGTGCAGTTCCCATGCCAAGGCTGTGCCACGTGGGCAGCAGCTGGGCTGGGCTGTGGCAGGAGCTGAGTGACACAAATCCCCAGGTGTGAGGGGAGGCCAGCCAGCACAGGCTATCTGACACTGCTGAGGTGCCTCAGCACCCAGCTGCATGCTCAGCCACAGCCCTTTCTCACAAAACACAACCTCTGGGGAGCTGCTGCTGTGTCCCACTATAAACCTCCTCCCAGAGCTTCCTTCCCCCATGTCTCTCTGCAGGGCAGTGTAGTTGTTTTGTGACTCTGCTTTATAAAGGTTTTGATAGGTGGCTTATGGGGTCACAAGGAAAATGTGCCCTGAGTGTCTCCCTTTCACTCTGAACAAGGTGCTGGCTTGAGCCAAGGGACTGATGCAAGGAGACATTGCCCAGCTGTGCCTTCCAGCCTCTCACCTACAGGATGTCACAGGCCAATGAGTGTGGCCCACGTTCTGCCTAGGGAGCCCTGTGACACTTCCATGTCTTCAATAGGTATTTGAGTGTGAAAACTGTAAGATGCATCTGAGGTAGCAAGAGGTTCAGCAAGGCCTGCTGTGTTTCCCACGTTTGTGGCAGTGACAGGGGATATGTCTGTGAACTCCAGGCACATTTTCCATGTAAAGAGAAAATACTTACTGAGTTAGCTTAGTCACAGACTAAGTGGCTAAAACGTCACACAGGATGTTGATTTGTGGCTTTTGACATTCATATGGCTCTTCTGGGTGTGACATGCTTGTGACATGCTTGGGAGGTAGAGTCCAGCATGCTAACAACATCGTGGTGCTTCTCAGCATTTTTAGGATTACAGATATTTTAGCCTCTGTGCTGAAATACTGAAATACTGAAATACTGTCAACAGTCTTATCCTTCAGCGTTTCATTGAGGTTTTGTCAGTAGTGCAATTCTCTTTGAGGACCAGGAGGGGACACTCCATCTCCTGCTGCTCCTCAGAGGCAGACCAAGTGTCTTTATAGAAGACAGGGTACCTGGGGGAAGAGTAGCAGGTTCTTTTTCAGCTGGTGTTAAACAGCCGGTCCCGCAGCATGTCCGGATTGGCACTGGGGCTCAGGGCCAGCTGTCCTGCTGGACACCCAGACTAAGGCTCTGCTGCAGGGCATTGAGCTCCTCCAGCCCACAATCTTGGACTTCTCTGCTGTAGAAAGGAAGGCTGAAAAACACCAACATGTACCTGCAGGGTTGGGACCTGGTCCTTCCGTATTCATACACATGAATTCAGAAGAATGTCTCGATCTGTTAAAAGACACCACCATAAATGAGATAATGGTCTCTTTGGGGTCACTTAGCTCATGAGCAGAGCCCTGAGCCAGCAGCAGGCAGTGTGAAGAGGATGGGCTTCCTCCCCTGCGGTGTGCAGAGCCCACCAGTGTCCCCAGATTGGCCACGCCAGGACATTGGTGAGGCCGTGAGATGGCGCCAGGACCCTCCGGAACGGGCACGGGGTGCAGACCGGGGCTGCTCAAAATACCGTGTAGAAAGTTACCCTGAAGGCACAGACAAGTCAAACAAGGGTCTGGGGCCTGATCTCAAGGACAGATGGGTTTCATTCCCATAGTTTTGCCACTGTGACCAGCTGCTTGAGAGCTGCCTGCTCATGGAGGCTGGGCCACCTCTGGAAGGCACCTGTGGCTTGGCCACTCCACCCAAGGGCTGAGAGTGCCTCCGGCCCCCTGCTCTGCACCTCATGTGCAAGAGTTGCCTCGAGGAGTCAAACTTTCCTCTTAATAATACGACTAATAATGAGGTAGTAATTACCTTTTGTAATGCCTGGACTATAGGCTGAAGACACATCTTTCCTCGTCAGATCAGATGGCATCCTGCCTTTTTAATCACACTCTTACCCTCAGCATTTAGGGATCTTCTTGAAGGGCTAACAGCCAAAGTCAAATGATTGCAAGAGCACCTTCACCTATATTTTTTAATGAAAATTCTAACCTCCAGGTGGTAGAGGTAAGCTTGAAAATGCGAAGTGATGGCTTCCTGAAGACTCAAACCCAGAGCAAATAAAAGTATTTTCAGAGCTGTTATATTTTTTTCAGTCAATTTCATACTGTTCAAGGGCTCAGCTTGTGATTTTCTTTTTATCCCTTGGGTAGACAGGTGTTTTCTTTTTTTATCTCCATCCCTTAGTTTCTGAGCTATTCTTAAGTACTACAGGCACTCTTAAGAAAGAGACATTTCCTCTGTCCCAACCATAGTTGGTAGCTGTGTCCCATCACTACCTGTTTTTCAAGCTCTTTCCCTAACTGCTGTTCTTTGTCTGATTCCTTCCCCAGAAAGATGCAGAGCCTGAGCCTCAGGGGTTAATCATCCAGTATTAATTAACTAATAGTGCATTAGTTAAGACAGCCCATCCCAGAGTTTGCTCAAATCTTGAGTCACAGAATCTCCCCAGAACTGTTCTCTGCTGTTAAATGCTAAATTGTTTTGGCTTTCTCAGAATACCACGTAAAGAGAATTTTCTGGTGGAAAGGTATTCATGGCTCTATGTTGTTTACTTTCATGGTATTAAATTAGCTCATAAATCAGTTAATTCATGGCAGCAGATTTACATTCCTCATTTAGATCTCTGGTGACTTGTGTCTTTAGTTCTTGGCTGGCATAACTCTGAATCTTTGTAACTGAACACCTAAACTGCTTTTTACTTTTACTTTCTGGATGGCCAGATACTCAGGTTCGAAAGCTGGCTGTGGCTCTGGCCTTCTTAGAGAGTGTTTGAAGGTCAGGGTCAGCACACAGGGTATGTGGCAAGGTTTCATTTTGGTATTCACTGCTTTAGTGACAATCTGGGCACTGTGTTGGTAAAGGAGGCATTTGGTGTACAGGTGCAGGACGTGAATGATTTTACTGTCTTCAGAGAAGAATAAATTTGCTGGAAAAGAAATACAATTTCTTGCTCCTGGTACAGCCTGAATATTAAAATGGAGAAAAGGGCTGTGATCCTTTTACTCACACTGACAATCAGTTACAACTGAGTCAGTGGATCTATTTGTGGAGGCAACTGCCAACATGAATAAGGGGATCAAAATCTGGTCCAAAATTATTGCCATCTGACACCATTGCATTTGGAAGAACATATTTAAAACAGCCTGTGTCCAGGCTTTTTGTTGTGGTGTTCTTGTGGGGTAGCAACAATCCCAGTTACTGCTGTGCAGCACAAGTGTAATGACAAAACACAGGTTCACTGTGTCCTTCTGATGTGGTTTTGAGATGTTTAGTTCCTTTGCTCTCCTTTACTTATCAAGAATAACATTGGTCAGGCTGCATAACAGGTTTAGGGGGTTATCAGCATTGAAAGCATAGCATTTAGGGCTCGGTTCAATGTAAAAGCATTTTGTACAAAAATTGAAAACAGAGAATGTTTTTCTGTCTGATTTTCTTTTCTTGCAATTTGAGGCACGCTAAAATCAAAAGATAACATTAGTAAGAATGTGTCTAACTATTGCACAGTAAAAATTTCTATGTAAAAATCAAATAATGATATAGTATATGGTATAAAGAGTTGTATTGTCTGCTGCCTTCCAGTAGCTCAGGATAACAGCACTGCTGGCTAAGGACATGGGACATAACTCAGAGGAAACATAAATGTCTGAATTCAAGTTGAGTATAAAGCAGGCAGTACAGATGAAATATTTGCATCTCTGTGTACATCAAATCCTGTAACCACTTTGACCTCAAACCAACATGGAATAACAACTATTGTACAGAGCAAGTAAACAATTATCCTTCTGCCCATGCAGTTTTAAAGTACAGGATGGCTGAATTAGTTGCCAGACACTGTTAAGGAAGAAATTTTCAGTGCCAGGAAAACAGACGGCAGTTTGTGGATTTAGTTTTGTTCCCTGCTCTGTTTTCTCTGCGTTTGCACTCAAATCACTCAGATCCTGTGCTCTTGCCTTGGTGTGCAGCAGCGCTGGGCAGCATGGCACACGTCATACCATAGCTTACAGTGAAGCTGAGAGACTTGTTCAAACAAAGATGTTTGAGAGTTGATGTGTTTCTGAAGAGACGTGAAACCATGGAGACCACGGGCTGTGCTCAGCTCTGCCGCATCCCCGATCAGCGGCTCCGGGAGCTGCAGGGCAGGGCTGGGAGCCAGGCTGAGCTGCCACGCTGCCCCTGGGGCTCTCTGCCTCTGGGGACAAGGGACCTGATGACTTCTGGGGCGCCTGGCAGTGCACCCAGGAGGCAGAATGCGTGCCATGATGGAACATGGCACTGGAAACTGTGAAAACACAGAGGATGACTTGCATTATCTGCGTCTTTGTTGTCCCTCCCGTGCCACACTGTGGCCCAACAGCTGTATCTGTCAGACAGTGTGGAGGGGTAGCAGTAATGTTCCCAACACCCCACATGAGAATGGTCCTACCCAATCTTCTGGACATAGCCCAGAAGGGAACTGTGGTTAATAATTGCAAAGGTTTCACACTCCAAAAGGACTCTTTCTGTACTGGATCTGAGAATTACAGCATAGGAACCGTGTTACCCCCATCCTACCTGTCAGTGCAGGGCAGCAGCTGCCAATGGGAACCTTAGCTGAAAGCAGGGTTTGACTGACTGATCACATGTAGTTGTTTTAATGGGTGTGTGAGTCTGAAGGGAAAGGAACAGCAGTGAACCTCCCCAAAGCATCTCTAAGTATGATCTCACTGACTCTGAAACAGGAGAGAGGCCTCTGGAGTGTGGTGTGCTGGATGGGCAGCACATGGTTACACCTTTTGGGGGAGTCAGGGCTCTGGTAGTTCTGGTAAACTCTCTGCATGCCTGAGCACTTGCTAATAACCCCTGATTGTGTGTCCTTAGTCAGGATGTAGCAGGACCTCCCACACGGAAAGCACAGGTTTCCATTTTTACTGTTCACAAACCACTTGACCTCGGAGAGAGCTGCACTGACCCAACACAGGGAAGATCCTGTAGTGTTGTAGGAGAAGGGATGCCTTGGCCAGAGGTGGGTGGTCATGGTGCACTGCATGCTGTCATGTTGCTGGCTAATGTAACATGGCCCAGGGCTATCAGGTGAATTTTGCCATCTCTGCTCAATTTGAGGAAGCTGAGACTTGTAGATATTTGCCGTGATCATGTGAGGACATGATCCTGATCCCACTAATGTCAGGGAAAGCAAGAGCTGACCTTGACTAAACCATGGAAGTGAGAGTTCCTTCCTTTTCTGTCATCACCTTACAGTGAACTGGAGCCAAACTGTTTCCTTTTCAGAAGCAGCATTTGGATCCCTTAGTGATGAAAATGTTTATCTTTGCTCATGCTTGCTAAGCTTTCATGTATTTGAACAAGAGGGTGTTTTTGTGGCTGGACACCCAGGAATGCAGCAGTACCTGAGCTCTTGCATGAAGCCCATCAGTGATTTAGTGCAGTGGAAAGAAACAAAATTTGGTTGTGCCTGAAGTGAACTACAAGGTTTGTAATGGAGTGATTGGGGGAAAAACCCACTCACATACATCACTGGAGCTGCTTATTGAATACAGCCCTAAATGTTTACTTTAAAACTGTGCTCATTACTATTTTTTGTGATATGCTTTGTTGATGTAACAAAACAGTTTCCTTTAGGAAAAAAAAATGATTAAACAGACCAGGTGGTTACTTGTACTTGTGATTACTTGTTCCTGTGACTTTGAAATGTGGAAATATGACATCAATTGTATCAAGTTTGATGCAGCCTGTTATTTCTTACATTAAATGTGACTTTTTTCTCTTTCTCTTTCAGACTTAACCAACATAATGACTGCTGAATATTAAGGGAAAACACAAGAAGGTTACATGTTTGGTTGTCTAATATTCTTGGATTTGATATGAGTCACCACATCTGTTCATTAGTACCATCAACAGCATCCCAGTTTGTATGCACATTATTCACATTCCTATCTGTTGTGTTTGCAGAAATGACATTTTTACCCTTTTTTCTAAGGGTTACTTTTTGATTTTCATATTATTTGGTTGCATGAAGTTGCCCTTTCCAGTGGCTGAGGTTTATGAAGATATCGCATACTTGAACATATTTTAGATTCCTTTTCTAGACAGAAAAGGCATAACTCCAAATTATACCATTCTAAATCAACATTTTTTAAACACAACTAAACCTTAGAAATGAGTCCCCTCCATACAATGCTACAATAATCTTCCACATACAAACATAATTTTAAATTTTCCTATATCCATTCTCTCTTGGGTTTTGATCAGTTTACAACATAAAAGAAAAATTTTTCTTCAGTTGAAATCACCGCCAAGTTCAATAATGTAATAAAATACCTTTCCTTATTAGAAGTTCCTAGCTAGTTATACTCTTAATACTTCTCCAAACCATGATGTAATGTACACTATCTGACTTAGTTCCTATATGTGGAGTTAGTGAAAGTCTTTTTGTGTTTCTTTAGATTAATACAAGGATTTTTCCAATGCCAACACAATTTGAAATCATTCATTTGGATGCTTTCCATTTTTAAGCTTACTGTGATATACAGCCCTATGGGAAACCAAAACAAAACATCAATTTCAAATAACGAAAGGCTTAAAAAAGGATGCTGTCATTCTGGCTTTTTTTTTTTTCCTTTTGGAAATAGAACTAGACTAGTAAATAAGCATTCCAAATCCATTACTCTGTGTACATTATTGTTGCTATTGTGATAATAGAGATTTTTATTTATTTTTATGCCAGCTTTTATTGTGAAAACATATTTAGTCTGGTTTTATCAATCCTTGTTATGCTTGTCCTTGGAACATCTTTTGCCTATTCAAGGTTTGTAGTTGATGAGTTTACTGTAAAAAACTAAAAAAAAAAAAAAAGAAAAAAAAACACAAGAAAAAAAAAAACCACCAAAACAAAACAAAAAGGAAACAAAAAAAAATGTATTGTTTTTACAGAATAAATTTATTGGAATGTGTATTGGGAGTAAGGTTTGAGGTTGTAAGCAACTAAGTTAGCGTCATATTTGGCTTCATACGTGTAATAATGTGAGGTATTAATGTAAGTCAAGTATTAAAGCAAAACATTCTGTTAACATGAGTTGACCATAATAGATACAAGTGCAGGTGAGATCTTTATTTTTTCTGTACTTTGCCTTTTCTGGATAACAGGAGGTCATTAAATTCACCTTGAATGTATTCAAAGTTTCTTTAAACACATCAGAAGTAACATCAGAGGCTCAAATACCTGTTTGTGAGCCAGCACGTCCTGTGGCAGCCTGGCAGCACTGGGTTTGTTTCCCTGGGAAGAGGCACTGGGATGGAGCTATCCCAAAGCCTGGAGCTGCACCAGGGATGCTGGGTGCCAACATGCACTGCCTGAGGTGTGCTGTGGTTGTTTTGGACCTGCCCTTTTGGCTGGAGGTGTAAAACCTGGAGCCTCTCCTCTGACTGCTGCTGGGAACTGCACAGCAGTGTTGCAGTGTTCAGCAGGAGAGTGTCACAGCCTGAACTTCTCAGTGCTCTGAAGGTCCCCTTGTGCAGGGTGCAATGCACAGGCATGTGAACTGCTTCCTTGTTACTGATTAGGCTTAAAAATAAAATTCTTTCAATCAAAACACCAAGAAGTCAACATGCCCAAATAAAGTGTTTCCAGTTAAAATGTATCAGCTAGTTTCATCTGTGAGAAAGGCACTAGGTGTACTGCTTTTAATATAAATACACATAGAAGGCATAGAAATAGCTGTAATTGCAAATAGAAACATAAGCTGCCCAAAGCAAGGTCGCTGTGTTTGCTGCTGCTTGTTTCTGAGCCAGCAGCATTAGCAAAAGTAGCTGCAGAGACACAGCCAAAACCAAAACCCCTCCTCTCTGGAAAGGCACGAGCAGCCTGAGCCCAGTGGCTCACGGTTCTGAGCCCTCTATGCCCAGCCCACAAGTGCTGGTGAGCACCTGCTCAGCTCCAAGCAGGTGAGCAGTCCTTGCAGAAGTGAATCCTGAAGAGAATTAACAAAGCCATGAGATTGGCTTATCATCTATGGAGTCTTACCATAAGAGTTGATTGCTTCTTAAAAGATTTCTTGGGATTTTTAACAAGGTTGACCCCACAAGACATACTTTTTTGACAAATAAAACATGTGCATGTGACAGAGTTATGTATGTTAATTTTTCATGCTTCACAATGCTGACCTTCATGTTGTGCAGTAGCTCTGTGCAGGGACTGCTGGCACTGCTATTCCTCAGCGTGCGGAGGCTAAACACTGACATCATTATTATTATTTAACTTCATGCAGTATTTCTAAAACTGTCAAAGCAGCTTACTTAAAAATAGCTGTGGGAACTGGCAATCCACTGCCGAGCAAAGTCACAATGGTGAGAAGTGGTGCTAAAGGCAGTCGTCTTTATTTTCCCCTTTTCAGTAGGATAAACAAAGCAGGCCGTGTGACTACACAGTTGTGCAATTTTACACATCTTACACGCTTCATTTGGGCTCCATTTGAGCAGTTCAGTTACATCCCAACCCAGTTATATACATAGCCAAGGACAGGAGCTGGAACACAGTTCTGCTATTCTGGTTTTTCTTCTTGTTTTGGTTTCATAAAAAACTCTGGCTTGTTGACACACCTGTAAGCGAACAGCTGGGGAAGAATCCCATACATTATGTTCAGTATCAGGAAAAACTCTTTTGCTTCTTCAGGGACTCTGTAGATGTAAGGAGTTCGAGCATGAAGAGAAGCACCAATATGGGAAAATTGAGCCTGTGGTGTGTATATAACACATATATTAAAAAAAAGGTAAAGTTGATGTATATTTTTGGAAAGATGGCATAATCTGCATGCAAGTCTGCATCTCCAGTGACATTTTCCAAGCCAGCCCTTATTCTTATTTCAGAATTATCCATCATACTTTTGCACAGTGGTATAAAAGTACAGTCTAAACTAAAATCATTAATATCTCGGTGTATGAGGAACTGGAACCATTGGTGGCATGGTAAAGAGGTTTGTTTTATGCACATGGTGGCATTGATCATTTCATCAGGTACAGGATTCTATCCTGGCTTTCTGAATCATAATTTGTGCTACAGGGTCCACAATCCTTCCCCAGAAAAGTGGCCACATCCCTGCAGAGCCCAATCAGAGGAAGGGCTCTCACCCACCTGCCTGGGAGGGTTGTTGGGAGTTGGGCATCAGTGGGAGTAGCTAGACACTCTGAGTAAAGTCAGAAAGGAAAGTCTTGGAAACTATGTTAGTTCTGGTTTGGGTTTGGATTTTTTTAATCTTAAACCCAGATTGCTCCAGATTCTGATCCCAGAACTCCTGATGATTTCAGAAAATGTCTGCAATATTTGGGTTTCAGGCTGGAGCTGTTCTGAAGTACAGGCTGAGCATACAATGAAGGTTATAGGCACAGACAAGCTTGCTGGCCTGAAGCATATTTTTAGCATAAACAAACATTTAAAGATAGAAGTGTCAGGATAGTTGGTGTCTTTTGTTTCCATCTGTTACCTGCTATTTCAAGCCACAGCTCATTCACATTAACTATTGTGTGTCCAATTTTTTTATTACTATTTAGTTAGTTAGCAGTGGAGGAGATCTGAGAAGATAAATATCAATTTGATCATAAGGAGAGCACTGGGACACCAGGATTTTAGGAACACAGAGGAGTACACTATGGCCAAATCACATTCTCTGTTCAGGCTTCAGCAGGAGTCATTTTGGCCTCAGGAGGGACATGGCTCTGGTCACAGTAAAGTAGAAAGGGAAATAAAGTCCAGGTGTTTCAATACACCCTAGCAAAAGGTTAGGCTGAGACCATCCACCAAAACAGAAACAGAAATTGGTTTTCAGGTGATTCCAACCACCTCAACTGAATTGGGAGAGCTCGTGGAGCAAACCTGAGCCAGGAAACAAAGTAATCAACGAAATCAAATACAAACACACTTCAGCAGAGTGCCACTTAGCATGTTTCTGTAAATGGCTACTGCACAGCAAACAGATGTTCGGGGGCACACTGTCAGCAGCCTTTTTATATCAGCCTGGTAATTCACTCTGTCTCTTGCAGCCCATTTGTTCTCACCTACCTGGGGCAGGCTCTGCCTTTGGCACCTGGGTGGGCTTGCTCAAATCCCTGCTGCCTCTGCTGGTGTGGAGCCTCCCCAGCCCAGGCAGCCAGAGCAGCTCAGCAGCAAAGCCCTCTCGTAGCACAGGGCAGCAGACCCCAGACAGATGGACAGAGAGCCACCAGCAGGCAGGAGGTTTGGGCTGTCTGATGTTCCTCCAGACACTGAGACCCTCTGGGTTGCATTTTAGAGCTTTGTCTGGTGTGAACAAGCTGCAAAGCTGCTGCTTCTCTGTGGAGGATTGTGAGGCCTGCCTGTCTGCGAGAGTGGCCAGCTGTGCATCAGAGCTGATAGTGAATTTCTCATAATTCATGGTAAACCTTGTCAGAAGGAGCTGTAAGGAGATGCTTCTGAGAGACCCAGAACCCCCAGAGCCTCCAAGATGCCTGAATATCTAAGCCTTACTGTGTGGTCTTGTCTCTTACAGGAGTTGTGGCACATTAGTGAGCATTAATTGTTGTAAAACCAAAAAGCAGTAACATGATGTCCTGTCTGTAGCCTACAAAGATTTTTAGTAGTTAATGATGCACCATATAATGAAGTTATTGTTTATTAGACTTGTTTTGCACTGTAACACATGGCTGCTTCTTCCATTACCAAGGAGGATATTGAGGTCTGTAAAGTCTTTTTTTTTTTTTTAATTTATTTGATTTGCCTTTGTGAAAATTGTGTTATGCCTTTAATCTCCTGTGTTTCTCTTCTTTGACTGTTCTCTGCTGCTACTTCTTTTTTTTTTTTTTNCTGTGCGTTTTTTTGTTCTTATTTTTTTTTTTTTTTTTTCTTTTCCCCTCTTTTTTTTTTTTTGTTACTTGGAGCAGGGGATATGTCTTAAAAGCAGATCTTTCACTCACCAGTAGCCCAGTCCTGCTCTTCCTTCAAGTACCAGGCAGGCTGGCACCAAACCCCTAATTCTGAGCTGTCAATCCCTGCAGAGCTCTGTGCCTGTGTGCAGTAGACTGCTGCTCAGTGAGAGAAACCTTCAGTCTGTTGTGTTACCTTGCCACCTCTCTCAGCAAATAAGCCATTCCTCGGTGCTTTCTGCTACTGACCCCCTCTCCAAGTGGAGAATTTTGAGGCTCCAACAAACCCCTGAGCCTTGGCTGAGAAATCAACCAGATGAGATGCTGCAGGTAACCTTCTAAGGTAGCCTTACATGCCTGACATCCAGCCTTTGTTACCCCTGAAGCCTTGGCCATGCTACTCCTCGGGCATTCCCGCAGCAGTTGGAAGCTGCTGGTGCTGGATGTGGCACTGCCCAGCTTGGCACCTGCAGTCTGGGCCTGCCTGCTTCTCACTGACCTGCTTGTCTGGGCAAAGCAGTCTGCATTTGGACTTTCAACAATATTTTTTGCCTTGTTGCCTTATCATAGGCAATATTTCAAGTATTTTTTACCCTGCAATTAAGGACAGAGAAGGACCCAGAAAAAAGTTAGGAGTCCTTCTTCACTCTGTGCCTTCTCTCTAAGACTGACTAAAATCAGGCAAAGACTATAACTTTGGAAGGGTTTGGACCTGGTCTCATGAGCCTAACAAAGCCATCAAATAGAGGGGGAGTAACATAGAAAAATATATTCCTTGGGTTTAGGGTCTCTGGTAGACAAGAAGCACTGCAGAAAGGAGACACCAAAAATGGCAGGGTTATAGAAAACACTAAGAGGGAGTAGAGGTAAACTTTCTACATTTGAGAAAACAGAGAAATGGGCTGCAGAATTGGTGAGACAATGATTTTGGCTAGTAAGGCTGTGGCTCTTCATCCCTTCTCACGTGGCTCACTCGCACAGGGAAATGCCAATTTCATTAAGTTTAGAGGCTGTTACAGCCCTTTTGTCTAATCAAAGCTCCTGCTACTTCGCTCATATGAAATTCAAAGAGCTCTTCCTGAAGCTTCAGAAAGTCTAGTAATTATTGGGTCACAACTGGTTTTGGAGTCTGAATGTTAGTAATGGAGTCATTCAAGCTGAGAGTTATTTGTAATTCTGAAAATCAGTAAATGTGTGTCTTTGTGAAAGGCTAGTAGGCACTTTGGAGGTTCTTAGTTTAGATGCATCACATGGTATTTTGTGACTTGTTTTTGTAAAAAGTACATCATAATGATAGAAATAAAAATAATTAAAATCTCCATGTTTCCCATCTGTGGGAGCAGTCTTCATTCCCAGGGAGCAGTGCCCACTGCTTCCACCATCAGATACTTACCTTCATTGGACCTTTGTGTGTGAGAGGAAGCAAAATGTGTTTTGGTAACTACATATGTTTTAATTATCAATTAAACAAGTGTTTTAACTTAAGATAACAGTAGAAAAACCTGTAAATGTATTTTTTTGCCTCAAAATGACAAAACTCCCAAATAATCTAGAAAGAGTCCTCAATTCATTCTCACATGCATTTTACATCCCAGGTTGGTCACAGTTTACCAAGTCAAATCAATTAAATCATCCTCACTTGTAGGATGACTGAGGTTCATCCTGCAGTGCATTAAAGTAAAAATGACAAAAAAAGCCCTCCCAAATGTCAAGAACTGTTTTTTGAAGCAAGATAAAAAATGAAGAGTGCACAGCAACACTGAGTTCTCTTAATGAATTTCTGCCAGCCCACAGCATTTGCTGGTGCCAGGATGAGCTTTAAATAGTGAAATGGGAAATTTTGGGTGTTAGTCTAATGTGTAAATGGACACCCTGAGGCCGAACCACAAAGAACAACAGAGAGGTTTTAGACTTCAGCAACAAAGTGTAGCATTCACAGATCTAAAAGGTATAAAGGGCTGCTAAAAGAAAAAGTGATTATTTGTTACAGGGAATATATAAAAGGGGGGAAGGAAAAAAAAAAAAAACAAACACAAAAAAAAACCACAAAAAAAACCCACCTCCAGACTGGGAGGCTGAGCTTTCTGGTAAGTTTGCACAGTTGTGATAGTCAGCACACTCTGATTTCTGATTTACTTTTTCTTGTGTTAAAAAAATCTTTGAAGGAGTGGTTTTTTTCCTGATTGTCTGGGCAATTTATGGAATCTGAGTAATCTGTCAGTAGAGGAAAGTTCCTGACACAGCCTTGCCTACTTAGCTAGCTTGTGCTTTTTTTTTTTTTTGCCTTTTTTAATTAGATTTTGGCCAAACACAGTTGTACAGTATTTATGATACCTTTTGATATCTAAATTTCCTCATTAATGTTTGCCAGATTCTGTTTTGATATCACATGATAGTTCAAGATTCTCTATAAATTGCTAGAGAAGAAAAAAAAAGTCCTATTCTCTGTGGTAACTGCTCCCAGATAGAAAATGTCACTCCACCCTTCTTATTGGGCAGTCAAAGTGGATTGTAGTTTTTATCCATAATTATCTCAGACCTGAGGAACCAAGTGTTGGTTTGTGTTTGTCTCATAGTGGTATTTGAATTACAGTTGTTGCTGTGTCCCTGTGTTGTCACTATCGTGGCAGGATTATCGTGCTTATTTTCTGCATTGTCTGGATGTTCTGAGTGCACACATTTCATTTCCTATGTACAGAACAAACCAATTGTCCCTGTGTCTCATCTGTTTAATGCTCATCTGCCTGTCATAAGTCATTTACTAGTTCCTGTTGAATTGTTTTGTTTTGGTCAGTCTTCTCATAGGCATCAGCCCCATTTAGTAATTAACTACAGTTGTTTATTTAAGAGAACCAGAACAGAATGAGTAAAAGAAATATGATCAGTGTCTGCCTTTGGCAACACAAACACAACTGGGTTTTACTGTGGTTTGTGGCCCAGGAGGTTCCCTGAGTTCTCTCAAGATCATCCACTGATACTGTGCATTTTGTCTGACAAGGAGATACCTTTTCCATTTATATATTTCAAACTACCTACTTGACCAACACATATTATGGAAACAATGTATTGTGCTGTTGTGTTGTGGTTGGGTTTTGTTGGGTTTTTTTTATGATTGACTGTCACAGCTTTAAGATGGGCTTCCTTCATGATCCCAGCTAAAGAGTGCATGGTGCTTAATAAGGTTTAAATGAGCCCAATAAAAACATTGTGTAGGAGAGAAGTCTGCTAAAGCAAGAATGTGGTCATTGGAGAGTAGATTTGATTCTTCACTCTCTTAAATTAAGGGGTTTTTACAGCTACAAAAGGTGATCTGGGTTACATCAGCACAAAACCTACCCTGGGTCCCTTATTGATTCCATAGGTCTCTACTTATTATTCTGTAATTAAAAAGTGAACATTTTTCAAAGAAATACCTGAGCTAGTCCTCCAGCATGAATAAGGGTCAAATCAGGCATCCAGGAGCAACCAGGCACCAGCAGGCCATACAGAGCAATCACATAGTATGGCACTGAGTAGAACATGTATGCCAGCATCTGCATTTCAAACACAAATATCAGTTGCTTTGCAATGTGAGGAATATTCATTTAAAAATCAGTCAGCTGCTTACTGAGAAGCTGAGGCTACTCAAACCCATACTTCTGGCAGCAATGATTCCCAGGGTTTTGTCACACCTGGATACTATTAACTGGATCCAGCTACCCTAAGGTCTCTCCTATTATTGGTGGCTGTTGTCTCCTTGCCCCATCCATATCACTTCATCCAGGACACCTATTCCTGCCCCTTACTACCTTCAGGCCTTGCCAAAAAGCATGGCCTGGCTTGACTCCTTGTCCATGCAACACAGGGAGCCTTTGTCAGGCTCCACTGCACTCTCCTTTGGGAGCTGTGGGACAAACCCATGCCCCCCCTTTCCCAGAAAGAATTCATCCAGCAGTGACACTTGGTTTCTGCTCATTTCCTCACTCCTGTGTCTTCTGATTACTTTGGGCCCTGTCCCCAGGCAGCAGCCAGGCTTGCAAAAGTATGTCAGCATGAAATGCTACAGAACTAAAGCACAACATTCCCTCCTCTGCAATGCTTTTTGTATGAAGTGCCCTTTTTCAAGGGTGTGTCACTGGGGAGGGAAGTACAGTGTGAGCTTAAGGAATCTAGTCCTATTACACCCCTTCTTGCTCCATAATTCCAGACTGAAAGTCTACTTTGCTTTTCTAAGGAAGGGAAATGAACATAAAAAGCATGCAGATCTGTTCCATGGGCTGTGTTAAAAGAACCCTGAGTAATTAGGATGTGTAGCTCCATGTAACCAATTTGAACCTAAGTTAAGCTTATCATAACAAGGAGCCGGTATCCTACAATGGCTACAAATGGTTACTAGAAAATGCCCTTTAACCTGCCATGAATGATAATTCCCATATTGATCTTGTCACGGCTTCACCTTTGCACCAGTTTACAGATCACTCCTTACCACTCCATGGTCAGTGCTTTACCTGAAGCTTGGGATAGGCAGCAGGATCCTTTATGTAGGGCTCGTGCAGTTGGATGTACAGCCGGCAGAGTTCTGCAGGGCAGTCCAGGGCAATCTGAGAAGAAGTTTTAAAACTTCCAGTGATCAATTTGTTCTGAAACCGGCCAACCTGCCACGTGTTACCAGCCCTAGAGGTGCACTCATGGTCTGCAGCACAGCTGCCCTGGAGCTTGCAAAGGTGGTCACCAATTAAAAGGTGAATTGCAGCCTCCTCTCAGCTCCTGCTCTGTAGGGTTTGTGAGGAAATGCTGGCAGCCTGCTTTGAAAATTTTAACTGGAAGAGAATTTAGTCAGTTGGCTATGCTGCTGTAAAAGTATAATTGCTATTGATTTGCTCTGATAAATAGCCTTTGATCCCGCCAAATGAACTTTCCAATGGAAAATTGCTCTAAGAGTGGAAACTTCAGGATAGGCACTAGTTTTAGGATAGCAAGGTATGGATATAGTCCAAGAAAAGAGCTGCACTGGAACAAGGTAGCAGTGGAGAGCAATACATGAGACAGGTGTTACCTAAAGTAGTAATTTTTAATAGTAAAGGAGAGATTATTGGATTTTACATTCCCATAGGAAGAAAAAGTTCCAAATAAACACAGAAAGATTGCAAAAATAGTTCTTTTTCATGGTAGGCCTTAAAACTACCACAAAAAATTCTGCTCTAAATTGAGCTAGCAATCGATGTGAGCAGCTGCCCCTGTGGCATCGTTAATGCCTGAGCCACAGGGCTGAACAGTAAGTTTTGCACAGCTTGATTTCATGTGCATTTATTCTGTAACTCTGAGGAGGCAATGCAAAACTTTACAGTCAATATTCTTCCCTGTCCTTTTCCAACACGGGCATCCAAGAAGCAGCTCTGAGTGGACTATAATGGGTTGTGTTTTATGAATTTTTGCACAAAATTATGGTTCCTGCACCTTACAGAGATGGTCAGTTATCTCTGTATGTATAAGAAATGCCAGTATGCAATTCCTGCTTGATGAAGGAAGCTACCACAGTCTCAAAATCAACAACAACAACAAAAAATTCCTCTGAGAAACGAAATAGGACTGCAGAACCAAGTGAGACCAACATTTTCCACAGTGAAATTACAGGTAAACCAGCTGATTTAATCTGTATCAGTGGTGCTCTGAAGTAACATGATCTATAAGAAATAAAGCAGTCTGACAAATTAGAAGAAAAAAATGTTTCTGAGAGGCAAGTTTTAAGAGAAACAGGATGCGAGAAAGGAATGTGAGCAGCACAACTACAAAAGGACAATCTGCACTAGGTAAATAAAATGTTACTGGGTATTTATCATCATCTCCTACTTGAATTATTCTAGAAAGGATCAAATCTATAAATCAAGCAAGCAGGCAGTTATCTGAGATGCCTAAACATTTCAGCTGTGCTCACTGAGCGATACACAAGTTTCATTCTGCTTAAGACAGAAAATGCATTACAGCTGGCAAGGGAATGGATTTACCTACTACTGGATTTACTCCTGAAAGTATTTTCAGTACTGATTCCTTCCATCAGAAATTTTGATTCAATCAACTATGCTTAGAGAGCAACCATTTTTAAAAATTGTCTCTTGGTAAGTAGAAACAATGTGTGTTGTTCAGGTAACGTGGATAATTTTTTTGTCCTTTTAGGTGGAAATGTTCTCCTCTATCTCACGCAGTGTAAGCTAACTTGGTTTTCTATATAATTTTAAATATGCATTACTGCTTAGAAAAACATGAATACAGGATTACTTTAATTGTTTTGTCTCCATGTTCTTGGCCATAAATGGAACAACAGACCAATGAAAACAGTTTTAGATCATGCTGATTTCCTCTTGGGATGCTATTTACTCTGGTGATTGTGCACCTCCTTTTGAAAAACATGCTGCACTCAGCACAAAATGGAGAAGCAAAGCACCAATAGTTATCATATATAATTTATCCTTTTATATCTAAGGCCTGTTTGAAACCAAATGTTACAGGATTTCCCCTGACCACAAAGTAGGTGCTTTTTCATCCAGACTCAAATTTAAAAGTTCAGCTGAAAATTAGCTTAAATTATTAAAATATGTTCAACTTACCATGCCCCTAAATATGCAAAAGCCCGTGGCTAGAATGAGGTATGCAGCTAACATTAAATCTATTGGTCTTCTTAAGAGTCCTTTCTTCTGGACTTCCTGAACCACCTGCAACACAGAAGGTGTTTAGTAGGTACATCCTGGTCCCATGCCACGTGTATTTAACTCCAGATCAGTCACTGCAAAGAGGATGGAGTGGTGAAACATCATGAAACATCACATCTATCCATTGATTTCAGAGACAGAAAGATTTCCACCTAAAAAGGTGACTCCAAGCTTTGTAGGATGTAGTGAGGAAAATTAATCTGAATAAACTCTAGAATTGGATGGATCCAACTGAAGCCATTTCAACACAGATTAGTGTCATTTCAAGCAACATAAATCAAATGAACACTAACTCTACAATCACCTAAGGCTTTAAAGCAGCATAACTTCTCCAAAATTGTCTTTCTGTAATTGCAAATAATTTGTTTTCCTGAATGACCCTATGTAGAAAAGTCTTGGAAATGTAGGTTTGTCTCAAGCATTTGAAGTTGAATCTAGTGTGCTTTGTAAAAGGACTGGGTCCATCTCATTACTGAATGCTGATTTTCAGCAGCTTGTGACACTATTAAAATTAATGGACTATCACTGGCATAAAATAAAAGCTTTTCTGTGGCTGGTTGAGTCCTCTGCTGAGTTCAGTGAGCAAATACTGTATCTTAGTGTGCAATGCAGAAATAATAGAATGAAATGTGTGTGTATGGAGTATGTGGAAACCCTTCCTTTTCCCCTTTTATCACTGAACACTGTGAATTCCTGGGATGGCACTGAGGCACCTCCAATGTCTGGCTCTGATCTTGTGCCTCCTTTCCTCACCACAGGAATCCCCCCTGCTGCAGGGACACAGGGGAGGGTTCACACTGCACAGCAAAGACCATTTCCACGTCCAGAAGGTGGCTTGGGGGAACCTAAGGTGTCTCTGCCTACACAGTAAAACCTACAAAGCCCATGGAAATAATTTGAGCTACACTTTCTGCACTGTGAAGTCACAGACAAAATTATAAACACAGCAGAGTATCTTTCTGTAGTTCAGAGGGAAAACTTCCCCATGTATATTTGTTACTCATTTCCTCTTCCTTTTTATTGGCCGTTTGGTGGCTTGCAGACAGCAAAAGAAAAACCTGATTTCCTTCCTGTTATACACTTGTGGAATTTCTCCAAAGTGCAAAACAAAAATTAGGATGCAGGGGCACAGTTAAAAGCACACAGGATCAAGATCCTCACAATAAAGTTATTGAAACAGGAGAACCAATCTTGCAAGTACAATTTCTGAGTAAATACTGCAAGATCTGGACTACAGATTAACAAAAATAAGGATGTGGCAAACATATAAGCCATCCCTTTCATAACAATTTTTTTCTGATTTCCTTTTAAAGGATCTTTTTCAGAAAAAAGAAAGTGACACCTTTGTTTGATTTTCAAACACAAGTAACAGGTTTTGGCAGTATAGTGTCACTTCACAGTATTCAGAGTACTTGTGTAGGAGTATTTTTAATATTACCTGCAAAGAATGCCTATTTTCAAATATTTCTTCCTATAAAAGAAAAAGGTCACTTATGGCTGAGTTACAAATAATTTTTGATTGTAGAATACCTAGGATAATGGAAATCTAATATATTTTCTTTCCCTTTTGGACTATGTATGAAGCTTATAGATATATCATCTCCCCTTTTCAAATATTTCAATATTCCTCTTTAAATATTAAATGGATGTGCATATTTACTGTAATCACAAAGCTACAATAGAACTTTGTGCTTGGAGGGTTTGGAGACAAAGCCAATGTAAGTGGAAGCAACCTTTAGTGCAGCACTAGTTTGTGAAATTGCCAGGGTACAGAAAACTCACACCTTTTTTTCTTTTCGCATGCATGCAAACAAAATGAAAATGCAAAGCTTAAATGAAAAAAAGAAAAAAAAGCAGAAGCAAGAATTTGAAAGACAGGATGCACTTTGCTGACAGGCCTCAGCTACAGAGTAGTTTTTCCTTACCTTTTTTTTACCCAGCAAAGCCCCATCACCCCATGCTAAACTGAATTAGATGTTAAGACCAGTGGCCAAGCAGAGCTGGCCTGCCACGGGTTTCCCATGTACTACAAACAATGTTGAACTCTGTACAGATCTCTGCAGCCCCAGGGATTCTTTTGTGCAGCAAGGAAGTGAGCAGGCACGCTTTGCAATTTCTCTCACTTCCAGGAAAAAGCTATTTTCCATAACTTCTGAGAGGCTTCTTACATCATCACTTTTAAGGAATTGGAATAATCTTGCGTGCTGTCTGTAAAAGTCAGTCCCCTCAGAATTCATGTACAAATCTGAATTTGTGTATTAATTCTGTTGAAGAATTTTAAATTGTATTAAACTTTTCTGAGCTGATATACTTGCAGATAAATCTGTTGGGCTTTGTAAAGACTGCAGTACAGCTTGGCCTGATTCCAAGCGAGGGTATAGCTCTATTCCACTCCCCTGCACCCTCCCCTCTATTAGAAAACAATCAAAACTTGAATACCTCTCCTCTGCCCCCACAGTGATTATTTTTTTAACTAACTGGTTTGTAATAATATTACAGCAATGTATACCTTGGCCAACAGAATACACTTTGCCTCTGTTGCTTTCATGTAAGTATTTTCCTATATACTAACAATAGCCTGCTTAAAACCATTGTTACATTTTCTTCCTAAATCTTTTAATGCCAACTCTGAATAATTATAGTTTAAAAAAGTTAAATTTTACAGCTAATTCCAAGTGATCTACTGATATGTTCAGGACTTACAATGATTACCTCACTGATTAGTAGCACTAAACACAATTATTTCCTGGAAACAATTCTTAATTTGGGACTGAAAGAGTCACATGAAAAATTCATGAGTTAAGATTTAAAGGCATGCTCATATATGGAGTATAATTTACCTGTGAAGATTAAATACAACTTCTGAAAAACAAACAGCTTGGGTGGGACATGAGGTCCCAGTGAAAGGAATCAAGGCTTTTTCTGTAACCTTCTGGGCAAGGAAGGTTAGGTTCCAAGAAAGTATTCACAAAGAAGTGCAACGTTAAATTTTCAGGTCACCAGCTTTTCCTGCACTGTCTTTTTGAAATAGAATATTAAATCTAAGTTTCCCTGAAATATATAATAAATTAAAATATCAAACTTAGGTAAGCAGTTTATCTCCTGATAAGCCCAGGAGACAGTTGTATTTTAGCAAGTAATCAGTCCATCACATATTTTCTGTAATGTCTATCTCTGTAGTATTCTTTTTAAACTTGTTATTTTATAAAACAGTGCATAAAATATTAATGCATTGTTTTGATGGCTCAGTTAATCATATTAAAACCCATCTAGTTATTTCAAAGGCAAAAGCCTAAAAAGTTTTAAGTAAACATTTTTACAGATTTTTTTAATAAGAAATGTGTAAAGAATTTTCGTATCAATTTATGTAATTCATAAATTATATAAATTTACACCTGTAAAATCTAATATTACAGAAAACACATACAAAAATTATTGAATTACATGAAATCTGTAAGTCATCTGCAGAAGAGTACTTTCCTGCAGTGTTTCTACAGGATTTTGTGGTGCTTTATGAAGCTAGTAAATGCCAGTATTTTCATCAGCTAAGAAACTGAAACAGACAGAAACTGAATAGGTAGAGGGTAGAAACACAATAAACACCTATGAATGGGTTCTTTACTCTAGACATGAGATTTTTTTTCCTTTTTCTTTATTCCCCCTTAATGAAATAGTCCTGCAGTATATTTTTGCAGTCTTCAGAGCCAGACAGCAATTGTCATAAGAGTGAACAGTCACAGCACATTCCCTGCTCGCCAGGGGACCTATAAAACCCACCAGAACCAGCAGATTTCAGCTGCCCTCACAGTAGCCAGCATTGAAATACAACAGAATTACCTTGACTGGAGTGTCGTGAGTCACTGAAGGTTGGTTATAAATTCTGAACCCAGCCCATATAGGGAGGCAGATATATGGTACACTTAGGAAAATAGCAGGACACACTTTTGCTCCATATTTGCCTGTTAAAAAAAATTGTTACAAGATTTATGAGAATTTGTAAGCTCTTGTTGCAGCAGAATTAAATAATATCCTATGTAATATCAAACCTGAAGCAACTATGGTAATGTAAACAAACTTTGGAAATTACTATTAACAAACAAATGTTGAAAATTACATGCTCAACAGAAGTAGACACACAGGTTAGAGAGAGCCTATGAGACAGGAGGCCATTTCAGAATTAGGGACTTTTTGAGAAGATGGGAAGCCACATCTGTCACTTTGCATTGGGTAATCCTATAGCATGTACAGCTTTCAGATCTCTCAATGGAACCTGCTTCAAATAGAGACCTCATTCTTTGTAAAATGGGGGAAAAGATGTATCCATTTTTCAAGATCTGATACTGCATTTGTTTTCCAAAGTGCTGATTTCTCCCACAGGCCTGTACTGAGGACAAAACTTTCAGAGAGCTCTCCTCAGCCTCAGGCAAACCAGGAAAGTGTGTGTCTTTGACACTGGCTACCGTGTGTCAGAAAGGAAGGTGGCAGGCATGCTCTTGAGAGGCTTTCTAAGAGGAAAGAGGAAGAGACAGTCACACTAAACCTGCTGTTTTCTGTGGTGAGTGTATCTTCAGAGGAGGGAGCTGGGCTGGCCCCAGCCTGAACCATGAATATTCCTCCTCTGGCATAAAAAGCAGTACCAAAGCGACCTTCCCAAAAGCTGACTGCAGGATTTGGACACATCAACGTTTTGGTAACATCTAGGAATGTTATATTTAGTTTGAAAAGAGAATAACTTCCAGGTTTACTTTTAAAAGTTATTTGGGTGCCTCTTGTAAGCTGCTGGAAAGTCAGACTTCTAAGCAAATTGGAAATTTTATGCAAAGTAAGATTTATGTTTTTATGATACTAAGAGACCTCACTGTCTCATGACTTAAACCTGGTTTAGATGAAAGCCTTATAGATTTATCAAAACACAATATTTTCTTTTTTTCCCCTTGAAAGCAAAGTAAACCTAAAGGGGTTTTTTTTTCCCCCCAGTCCCATCTTTTCTTCCTCATGTTTAAATTTTAGAATATCTTGTGTCTCTTCACTGATATTCCTAAAATTCCTCTTTCATATTATTACAGAAATGAACCAACACTGCACTAAAATATAAATAGCACAATGCTGAATTTAGAAAATGTTTCACAGGAAAAAGCTGGTCATATAAATTGCTTCCTTACCCACAATATTTCCAGGCATAAAGACAATGATGCTCATGATAATGGAACCCAGCCAGTAGAGACCAATGGTTCTATAGCTTTGTCTGTTTACAAAAGAAAACAAGATATAATTATTGAACTATTTCTAAAAATTCCCTACCCTATATATTATACTCATTTCTGTGGGTTTATTTTTGCAAGTAGAGGCTTTTAAAATCCGTACCACAAGTCAAGAGTGGATTGTTGCCTCTGAGAGGGGTCATGGAGAAATCCTACATTCATGTGGGACAAGGTTATCACACGGACAGTACAGGCTTTGGGCATACTCAGTTATTTGCCATTTTGACACTCCTCTGAAGGCTGACTGTATGAGACTATAAACCAATTAATAATTAATTTCATACTGTTAATGCTACTATTACCAGCAGGTACATTTGCCTCTGGGACTTAATTACTTATTCTCTCAAACTCTTTATTCAACAGCAAGAAGCATAAGAATCTCTAGAAATAACCATTTGCTCTTAAACTTCATGTAACAGGGACGAGAGATCATCATGGTGCTAAGCAATACATTATCCCTATCATAAATTTTTTATTTGAAAAACAAAGTTTTTTTCACAAATGCTTTCAATGCACATCATCTCTCAGCTTTTAGCTAACACAAAGCCGTGCAGATGTGCTACACGCTGCTGCAGGGTGAAGATAGGATACATCTTGCATTTTCTGGGTTTGGTCAGCTGAGAGGAAGGGTAGCTTGGCAAGGGCAGAACCCCTGAAAGCAACGAAATTTTAACAGCGTCGCTTTGGCCTACAACATGACACCACCCCAAAATAAAAATCTAAACACTGCATGGAAAAGCAAGGCCTTTGCAGGTTATGTGAGGATGCAAGGCAGGTGAGCAGTGCCCAGGTCAGACTCACTCCCATGCAATAGCTGCCACCATCAGCAGGTACATCAGGTAGTGCGCGGAGCCGTCCCAGTAGCAGATGACGTGGCCGTAGGCGGTGTTCAGGTAGGGCTCGCCCTGGGGAAAGACACAGTGCTGGGAGCAAGAGTAACAACCCAGAAAGAACAGCAAGAAACAAGTTCAGAAAAGTAGCCACTGTTCCTTCAAGCTGTGGTAGGGCTTCTGACTGACAATACACATTTCCAAGCGCTGACCTGATCTAGGCAGGATCAGGGGTAACTGAATGAGTTCTACATTTGCAATAAAGGGTGCAAGATGGACTCTGTGTGACTGTCAGCATTACTCTGGCTTTATGAAAATGTGACTGTTTCGTATTTTAGTGCTAAAAAACTACAAAATAAAGATAGATTTAGCATAGAACAAACATAGATATATTTAGCAACCTAGAGACCCACAGCAGTACTGAATATATGGATGTCGACGTATAACCTTGTAGAGTCCAATGCATTTCATGCTTAAGTTCATGGAATCTTTTCAATGACTTCAGTGACTTTCCTGTCAAGCTCTTACTGAGCTATTTTTGGTGGATGTTGATATTTAGCAGCCAACAGATTCTGCTGACTGGGTATCTGGCATCATCATTTTTTAACTCTACTTTAAATTCCTTTTAGTAAAGTGATTAGGCAAAAATAAAGGAGCAATTTTGTTTTCTTCTTGGCAACACATTTTGGTGTGGTAACTCATCCACTGCTGAGTGCTGTCTGTAGTTTTCTGCAATCATGTGCAGTCCCTTGAATTCCCACAGAAGTTAACACAGAACAGTGTTACTGAAGTTAAGTGTAACAACAATGGAGCTTGAAAGCTACATTATTTCTCCCAAATGAGTCAGTAGATTGCAAGTCAATGAAGGTTTTATGCATAACTATAACGAAGCAGGTCAACTACAAAATTCAAGACCATTTTGAATGTGTAAGTGGCTATTTTTCTGTGATAATTACTACACCAAGTTATTTATAGTGAAGATTTTATTTACATTTGTAAGCCAAACTATTATTTACCTCTCTCAAGTAATGAGTCATGAATCCGTCAATAATTCCATCCTGTTCCAGTCCAATTATTAGATTCACTACACTGGTAAAGGCAAATACAGCATAAACTGTAAGAAGAAAAAGGGGGGAAAATAAATTTATAAATACTTGGAATCATGCAGTTGCTTCACAGTCCAATAAATTGTCAGGCAGAGATCTACTGAACTGGGTGCGTCAACTCTGAGGTCACAGATATTTAACACACAAAATGACTTTCCCATATAGCTCAGGATTTTTTAATTAGTGGTTGGTCAGCACAGCTCTTAGGAAGCTTGTCTGAGGAAGGTGAAATTCTCTAGGCACAGCCTCTCAGTGTCTGCAGAAAGGACAGTGTAGCCTTTCAAAAATCTTGGGCACATGAATTTTACAGCCTTGACTGTGGTCACCACTTGGAAAGGAGAAAGGACAACAGAAAGGAGGTGGAGAGGAAAACACGACTTGACATTTTTGCAGGTGAGCAAGGCAAAGTGCACAAGCCACAGCAGCCTAGAGCAAAGCTGTGAGTGAGACAGTCACTGCTGTGAGCCAGGACATACAGCTCCACCAGGACATACCATAAAACAGCGGGTCTTTGGGTGGCTTTCTCTTGACAAGGACACGAGCCGACAGAGCAATAAGAACCAGAACCAGCAATCCAACTGCAACGATTACCCAGGAACTGTAACAGTATGTAAAAAAAAAAAAAAAAGAAAAAAAGGATAGAATTTAAAAGAAAAACAGAATTTTGCTTTGTCAGCCAGCTGTCCTCAAATGCACATATTCATAAAGTAACTTTTAATAATTTAAAATACAGATTTTAAAGTTGATTGCATAGTCTGCCATAGTATTCATCCCATAGTTTTGCAGAATTTATGTGCCTCTCTTTTCACATGTGATCAGCTAAAAAAAGAAAATACGAAAATAACTAGATAACATATCCAGAAATCTAGATTTGTCTGACTAAAATCAGTTTTCATACTAAAATAAACAGAAACTATGGGAAAATTAAAGGGCAATGACAGATGAGGATCAAACCCACAGACATTTCAAGGCCAGAAAGGACCATTGGGGACATTTTGTCTAACCTCAGCAATAAATTATCTACTCAGGAAATTACAAATTCAAAAATAAATCACATCAGTCCCATGGAATAGGAGTAGCAGTGTGGGGCACCTCTGATGGATCTGGGTTACTGTGCAGTTATGGAAGTGCTACCAGAGGTCTCTCCAGCCCTACAAGGCAGGACCACTTGAGTGGCTTCAGTGATCAGCGCAGGTGGGCTCAGGCAAAAGGATCTTTTCCCTGGAGATGGAGCTATAATGTTACTGCATGAACAGTGGGAGTGGCATAAAGCACAAAAAAATCTTTGCCACAAAGCAAATTTGTCTCCTTCCCCAAGAAAATGCAAGCTACGAAAATCCGTTAAAAATTGTTTCATAGATCTAAGGGTGTAAACTATCTTCAGCTCTCTTCAAGGTAAGATTCTCCTCCTCAGTCTTCACTTTTGTCCTTGTGCAAGGGAAAAAAATGGAGGGGAAAATTAGGTAAAGTCCAGAAGCATAAGCTAAAAATATCTGGGGCATCATTTTATACAAAGTACCACTCTGTATCAAGAAAACAAGTTGTGTACGAACAAATTATATTGTGACAACATCAAACTTAGTAAAATTTGACTTAAAATTATTGCAAAGAATTTGCAAGGTCAAATATTTCAGAAAATACACATACATACTTGCTAAGTCAGGATGAGCATTACTAGCTTGTTGATTTATTTTATGCTTTGAATCTTCTGCTAGTCTGTTTTCCCAGTGATGAATTTCTTCACACCATTACAGCTGTTAATATTGCAGTGACTTTTCACTGCAGTCTAGCAATTTGAAATAAATATTGGCAGTTAATCAAGTAAGTCACCATGTGTTATTTGACATTACCAATGAGAAACAAAAAAATTCAGTTATGGGCCAGAAGGAGGAAAATGAGGAAGGAACAGATGTAGCAAAGCCCTAAAAACAAGAAGAAAATATTTGTGCAGTAAAGTTGCAAAACACCCCGGGCTGTGGGATCACAAAATACCACACAGACCTTTAAGTGAGGCGGGTTTTGCCATGAGGAAAGACTTTCCTTTTCTAGACCTGCGGTTTCTCCCGGGATCCCGGTTTTTGGCAGAGCGAGTGCACAGGGTCATTTCCAGCGACACTCGCAGGCTGAGGGTGCTCGGGGCAGCCAGCGGCTCGGGAGCTCTCCGGGGCTGCCCGGTTCTCCCTCTCGCTTTCAAACAGAATCGGATTTTGTTTGCCAATGTCCGAGGCGAGGCCGCGGTTCCCAGCGCGGAGCGNCTCCCCCTCGCCCCTGCCCCGGGCTCGGGGACTGCCTGACGGGCGATGCCGCTCTCTCGGGACAGGGGGTGCGGGTCCAGCCCCGCCGGGACGGACGCTGCTCCGGTGACCGACTGAGGCGACGTGCCAACGGGCTGCCGTGACAGCCGAGCTGAGCGCCGCGACAGGGGCGTCGCGGGTTAACTGCGGGCTGAAGGCACGGCGGGGGACCGGGGCGGCCACAGCCGAGGCGCGGGGC
>VXBB01004046.1:568425-581641 GCA_013399915.1 Illadopsis cleaveri | reverse complement strand
TTCGTGCTGGCGGCCGGCAGCGCCGTGTTCGACGCGATGTTCAACGGCGGCATGGCCACCACCTCGGCCGAGATCGAGCTGCCCGACGTGGAGCCCGCCGCCTTCCTGGCGCTCCTCAGGTCAGCGCGGGGCGGGGGCGGCCGCGCACGGAGGGGGCCCCGCTTGGCCGCCGGTGCCTTTTCCTCGCTCCGCGGCCCCTCCCGGCTCCTGTCCCCACAGAGCCCGGCCTGTCCCTGCTGCCGGTCCCTGCAGGGAGATGCGGGGAAGGCGCGGAAATACCTTGTGGGCTCCGCGCAATGTCACACCGCCCCTCCAACGTGTTTTGGTCCCTTCTTGCTCTTTACCCTGCACTGTTTTCCCAAGAGAAGTGCCTTAATTCCATGGCAGCTGACTGTCTGTTTAGGGAAGCACTCGGTGGGTGTCTGGTTGGGCTCTTGGATTCAGTGTTTTGGTTTGTTAAAGTACAATGATGGGAGTTAGTGGGTCCCCTTGGTGTTGCAACTATGGAGCCGTCTTCTAATAGTAACTAAGACGGGACAGAGGCTGTTGTACCAAGCTTTTAGTTTCATTTGATACTTACCTTGAAATTTGATACTTACTTTGAAGTCTTAGTCATCTTCCTGTTCACTTTTCTTTGTCAGCGATGATAATAAGTTGTTATATCTTTTTGCCATAATAACACCCATTGTAATCATGCTTGGGCAGAGGGAGAACATGCAGCAGAAGGCAGTAACCAGCTGATTTTTACTCCCAGACCATCTGAGTGGGAGACTGGGAGCACAGTGATAGCAAAAAGGATATAAAGTGTGTTAGTGATTTCTAATTTGGGCAGAATAGGATCTGCTAGTTTGCATGTTCACAAAACTGATGAGTTTACCTACCATTTCTCTTTACTCAGTGTAGTGGCAAATAAAATTTATGGTGTTCATAGAAACAATTACTGAGGGTTTATTTGTGCCTCGGGCTGTGGTGTGTTAATACGATTAAACTGCATAACCTTCAGGTTTTTATCAAAGAAACCACTCTGATAAGCAAAAAATATAAACTATAAAATATATAAAACAGTTCTCTGTAATGAACATTTGGGAAACAAGTAATATTATTACCTGGAAATAAATATGTAGTGTCTCAAAGTTTTTTGTAGCAGGAAAAACTCCAAAGTCTTGGCAACTTTCTTCTTTTGCTGAGGCCTAAGAGACAGGAACAATTAGAAGAGTCACCTGGTCCCTAGGTAATCACGGGCACAGGAATTGAAGCCAGTGATGTGCACAAAACCCAACAAACCCCCAAGCAGCAACAATGTCTTTCTGTTGCTGTTAGCAAACTGTTCTTTGTGGATTTTTTTGTGCAGAGGAGTGAGAGGTAGTGGGAAGTGTCTTTCAAGCAAATGAGTTTCAAAGGTTAAAAGTCAATGACAGTGCACATGTATGCATTTGTCTATATTTATGTGGGAAAAACGCTGGACAGTGAAAAGCGGATATAATAAGATAAGTTTATCTGGGTAAAAATAGAATGCAGAAACAGAGATTTCTAAGTAAAGTGAAGAAGGATGGTATTTGAACGCTGTAGGGGTGAATGAAGAGATGCTGTGAGAAGCAAACAAAAGCATCTTGTGTTGGTAGGGCTGCCAGTGCGTAATGGCCACGGGGTTTGCGTCAGTGAACTGACTGTGCGTGTGTCTTGTCTGAGCATCACCACTCTGGTGGGCTGCTGAAACATCTCAGGTTTGCTGTCCATGCCAGCTCTTAAGGACATTCTTCCATGCTATGTATATTTCTTTGAGCTTATATGGAAATAAATATACATTGCAATACCTTGTTAAAAACGTATCTGGGGAGAACTTATGTAATACATGCCTGTAATGGACTTTTTCCATGCTGGAAACAACGTGGGGTCTTTTCCTGGTATTGACTGAAAGAGGCGGGAGTGATGCCTTGTACTGTTGGCCTCTTTTATCTATCATTGGTAAATCACTCTGATAATGATAGTTACCTTTCACAGGACATTTCTTTAATGTTTGCAAATACCAGTTTGAGGTATATTGGCTAGAAATTAAGTCAGGGTCTTTGAATAGGCATAGCAAGTGAGCATCAAGGAAAGGAAATGCTTAAGTAATGCAAAACTTCCTAGGTATAATTTACTAATTATTTAGTGTTCCTCAGCTCCTTTCCATTTTATTTACTCATGTGGCTTGTTAAGTTACATCTGTAATTTATGTGTTTCATACAGGTCTACTGACAAATGCTACTTGTAAATTAAAGGAAAAAAAAATTGATGAAAACACATGAAGTGTTTTGACACATAAATCCTTAGGAGCTGAAATAATATCAAAGTCACAAAGTTTGAATCTATTTCCCAATGAAACAACTTGTGTGTGTGTGTGTGTTTCTAACTACAAATTGAATAGCAATGATCAAGAAAATTCGAGTTGTCTCAGTAGGGTGCTGCTTTATGGTTTCTTTTTGCTGGTTTTACTAAGATTTTTCTTTTAAATTTTCATTCATATTTTACAGTAAGCTAACTTGTACTTTGATTACAGAATAAAGCAAAGTGATGATATGGCACAAATTAGCAGTCTATCTTCCAAAAATCTTTTCAGAGAATTTTGGCAAGCAGTAAATAAAGGGGTAATTATGACTGACTTGTAAAAAGGTTCCTGTGTCCTTCTGTAGTGGTGAAAACATTTCAGCTACTGAGAGGATGCTCACAGAAGGGGAGAAGGAAGTGCTAACCTCAGAGTAAAGAAAAGTAGCATAAATTGTATGAGAGGCTTATATTGAGTGAATGATTGAATGGCCACTTGGAAAAATTGTTTGTTCTGGTCACTAAAAATGTTCTTTCACTATGCACATACACCCCTCAGCTTCCCATTCCTTCATCCTGGATGCCAATAACATTAGGTTGTTTCTGACTCAAAGGGAAATAGAGGAGAGAAGAGGGCAAGGGGGAGGAAAAGTGATCATCAGTCCCACACAGTTCAGTGGAGGAGGAGCAGTGGTGTAAACACAAAGCTGTGCTAGTTCAGGCGTGCCACAGAGGGGAGAGTTAACACAGACACACCTAGGACTGCACCCTGTTCTTTGGAAGGTATAGCAGAAAGTAAAACACAAGCCAGATGAAATCCCCTGGTGTGTCACTTCATTGGCTTCAGATGGGATTCACTTAAGGAATAAAACCAAAGCCAACTTGGGATTTGTTTTTTTGTTAGGTAAAAGGCATACTGTAGTTTGCATAGCAGTATTGTTTTTTTAACAGCCTGTTAATCAACTTCCACGTGGTTTGGACTCTAAGCTCCTATAAAGTCATACAACAAAAGTTATGGCATTTAAAACTGATTATTTTAAATCTTAGAACCAAAATGTAAATGCACTATTCTAGTGCCTTAATGAAGAGCTTGTCAATTTAGTATGCAAAAGTGTACCTGTGAAATATTTGTTTCTTAAAAGTAAATTTGTCAGCAGTTATGATGAACAAGTCAGCCCATCATTTTCATCAACAGGTAATAATAGTTCATAGCTTTCATAAATCAGTTCTAATTGAACTGTATGAAACTTTTACTTTTAAAAAAAGTTAGCATTTAATTAAATTAATTCTTCCTAAATGTTGTTCAGTTTAAATCCAGTTTAAAAAAAAATAATCTAGAGCATCTTTCACATCTGCAAAGTGATGTGCAAGCTGGCTGTTTGAGTAGACTGGAGCCTGTTAATGGTGAATATGTATCTGTATTGTGGCAGCAGATTTAATGTTGAACACCATATTTAGTTGTGTATTAGCAGCTACTGAGAATTTGAGGTTTTTGGGCATATAAGAAATATAAACAGTGAAGAACTTTACTTTAAACCTCAGTTCTGGGTTTGTATTACTTCAGTTTCTCTATGTTACAGGGAAGTTTAAGGAGTCTGTTATTTTCACGTTTTGCTTGTTAGATACAAACTGCTGATTGCTACATTTGAAAACCCTTCTAAACACACCTGTCTGTGTGTCATTCATTTCCAGGATGTTCTGAAAAACAAATATTAAGAAATATAAAGGAAAGACTTGGTTTTCACCATGGAATTCTTGCATTTGCTAGTGTGCCCTGGTTTATTATGTTTAATTACCTCTGTGTGTTGGGGACAAATGCATTTTTGTAAATCACAGACTATTCTTGATTATCTGAAAGGCTAATGAAATTTTGCTAAAATTATCTTAAATGTCACCTGTAAGAAAAATTATTTTTAAAAAGTCACATTTTCCAGAACAGAACTTTAAAATAAATCTTACCTTGTCTAGTCTTAAATAACAACTGCTTAGGAAATTGGGTTTTTTTCCTGATATTGGTGGAGGCTCCTATCTTGTGGTTCACAGCTTATGCTAAAATCACAACCAATCCTCTTGCTTCAAGCAAGAGTGTTTTGCTGTGGCATGAATAGAAGAGTCAAAGTCATCTGCTAGAATGTGTTCCCTTTCCTCTCTGAATACTACAGAGGGGTAGCTTTGACAGAAGATGTTCTCACAATCAAAGTCCTTGACACTGTTCCCTCATGGAGGGGAAGCCAGTGTGCAGTGTCAGTAAATGAGCTTTAGGAATACAGCCATAGAGGATTGTGCATTGATATTTTCCTGATGAACTGAGAGCATGCATTCGTAGGTTAAGTAATTCTGCAGCTCAGCTGTTGTTTACAGTTGGGGAGCTATGTATAACTAGGACAGCCAGATCAGTCCTAGGGAGTAATACATATTTAAAACAAATGTATGCCATTAGGTTAACATAATAGTCTTTCTTGAACCTTTTACCTTACCTTCTTTATTTATAAAAATGCTATGAGGTCAGCTGTTGCACTGTTCACAGTGCAAATCTTTGGCCTGTTTTCTAAATACAAAGAGATTGTTGTGTTTGGCTGCCCCTCTAAAGATATGTTTTGATGATCTGTATTTGTATTTGATTTATAGGTTTCTTTACTCAGATGAAGTTCAGATTGGTCCAGAAACAGTCATGACTACTTTATACACTGCTAAAAAGTATGCAGTCCCTGCCCTGGAAGCACATTGTGTGGATTTCCTAACAAAGCATCTCCGAGCAGATAATGCCTTTATGCTGCTTACTCAAGTAGGTAAATTTAAGCTTAGTTTTGATTTACTAGGAGAATTCCTAATTGGAGGGAAATTACTAATTCTCCTTAATTATGTAGTCCTTTGAGATTTTAAGTACTCTTTAAGGTATAAACATAAAGAGTACTTAGACGAATCAACTTATTTTTATTTATGTCTGTGCTAGAGGTAAAATGCTTGCTTTTTAAGTTTGTCAGCTTTATGCTGAAGATGTATTTCTTTATCTTTCCAGGCTCGTTTGTTTGATGAACCTCAGCTTGCTAGTCTTTGTCTCGACACAATAGACAAAAGCACTATGGATGCCATAAGTGCAGAAGGCTTTACAGATATTGATATAGGTAAGTCACTGTGTGTCCTAAGCATGAAATGACACTCCCCCAGGAAAATTCCTTCCTACATCTGAGTGTGCAGCCTCAAGCACTTCTTCCCTTCTTGGCCATCCACCCCTGCAGTACTTTCCTTTGAACTTCACTCCTGAGCTGGGTTCCACTGCACCGTGTCCCTGTTTGAGCAGTGGTGGAGTCCCAGGGCTCCTGCTGTGGTGACACCACACCTCATGGAAGCCAAAGCTTTCACTCAGTGAGGGCTGTGCCTCATCCCTGAGGCATCCATAGCTGCTTTCCATATGCAACAGGAGCCACACTGTACTGTTGCCACATAGTATTTATCTATTCAAAGTTGCACAGATCAGGTATAATTAATGATACCTGCTTTAAAAAATGAATACATGAGCTGCTAGTTTCTCTGTTTAATCTTCTATCAAGAGCTAGCAGTTGTAAATTTACTTACGCAGTTTCATTGCTACTATGTGTATCTAAAGTTTTACTCCAATTCAGCTAGATTGCAGGAAAAATTCAGACTGAAGGAAGAATTCAGTCTGCATAAAGAAATTTCAAAGCCATTGTTAACTTGTGTTCAGTAGGATTTGTACTCAGGCTGTGGGTGATCTTTAGTCTTGGTAAGTCTCAATCTGTTTTGACTTTCTAATATGCTATTTACTATAACTGCAAACATGCCTTACTTAAATTCAAGGCAGATAAAAATTCCCAAAGACAGAAGATGTAGAATATAAACCATTTATTTTTTGACTTGTATTCTGTGATAATTTGTGCATACCTGTTATTCAAAGAAGGTTAGAAGGAGTAATAAATATAGGATAAGTTGCTTTTTAAACATGTACCTTGCCTCAGATCTTGTGTTTCACCTTCAGGCTTTTTGGGTAGCAAATATGTCAATACTTGAGGTGACTTTCATGCATCTTTAAACTGGTTTTTGTGTACCACTGCTGCTTGTGGCTATAGTTGATCCAGATGGGCAGGTGGCTGCCCAGATGAGAATATGACACTGTCATCATGAGTAACTTGGTGCATTCACTGTTTGGTCACTTTCAGTTTTGATCTTGCCCTAGCAATGGAAATTCTTCAGGATATTTGTTATCACTACAGAGATTAGTTACTCCTAGGAATCAAGAAGAAAGCTCATATCCTGTCTTCACAGCAGGAAAATTAATTTGTAGTTTGAAATCTATGTGTCATTGAGAGATTTTTATGTAAGATAAATTATGTGCAATATATATACACACATATAACATACAATAATAAAACAAAGCTAATAGTCTTATTATGAATGGTTTTAGTGTGTAATTAGTATTTTAAGCTTACATAATGTAACACTGTTACTGGCTTGGATGAAAGCTGGTCTAAAGCTGCTAACATTTTTTTCTTCAGACACACTCTGTGCAGTTCTAGAGAGGGACACTCTCAGTATTCGAGAGAGTCGGCTCTTTGGAGCTGTTGTTCGCTGGGCAGAAGCAGAATGTCAAAGACAACAACTGCCAGTGACATTCGGGAACAAACAAAAAGTCCTTGGAAGAGCTCTTTCCTTAATCCGTTTTCCATTAATGACTATTGAAGAGTTTGCAGCAGGTGAGTTTTGGAGTTCCTTGTCTTACTGTTAGACCAACTCTCAGTGATGTTTAACTGTGTTTAGATGTTTAACACTCAGTTCTGTTGTTAATGTTGTACTAATAAGAGTTGTGATGCACAAATGAAAACAAAACATTCTGCAGATTGTCTTCAGTTTGTGAATATGCGTGGTTGAAATAGAACAGCTGGAGTAATCCTTCAAATCATCTTAGAAGTTTTATGTTTTCACAGGCCCTGCTCAGTCTGGAATCTTGTCAGATCGGGAGGTAGTAAATCTCTTTCTGCACTTTACTGTCAATCCTAAACCTAAAGTAGATTATATTGACCGACCAAGGTGTTGCCTTAGAGGAAAAGAATGCAGCATTAACAGGTTCCAGCAGGTGGAGAGTCGCTGGGGCTACAGTGGGACAAGCGACCGGATTAGGTAGGACTTCAGAAACTCTTTGAAGGAGAGACAGAAATGGGTGGGGAGAAAGGGAACAAATCATTCAACTTTGAATTTTGGTATAAGATACGGTAGCAAACATGCTGGCTCTGTTGCACAGGTTTGATATTTTCCTTTTTTTTTAATAACTTAGGCTATTATACACATAAAATACAAACAAGAATGAGGTTTGGGAGGATTGGGTGCATTCTAGAATGATTGTGTGTTATCTGTGTATTTCTTTTTGAAATACCAAGTCTTGTTCTATTTTGGAGATACTGAGAAGAATCTGGTTATGTTTTGTTTAGTAATACTGAATATCTTGAGGAATTAGAAAACCTTTTTATTTTTAAGAAAAATGCTTTGTCACCTATAAAACTGACAAAGCTTTTTTCTTAGTATTGAAATCTACATAAAAAATGCTGTTTTTAAAAAATGCAGTGCCATTCTCAGTTTACTTCCCTACTCTTCAGTGGGAGTCTTTTTCTTACTTGAAATAAGGCAACACACTCACCACAGTTGTTTGAATTCCTTTCTTGTGTCTTACCAGGTTTACAGTTAACAGAAGAATTTCTATAGTGGGATTTGGATTATATGGATCTATTCATGGACCTACAGACTATCAAGTTAATATACAGGTAGAGTATATTATGTTTCAATAGGGTTGCACGCTTGTAGGAACTTGCAAAAGGAAGCTTTGCTTGTAGCACTTGCAAAAGGTTTGGTCTGTGTTTGGGAGGGAGCAATTGATAGGCCAGGAGTCTAAGGTGTGTTTGTCACAAGTGGGTGTAAGTGGGTGACTAGGCAAAAGAACCCTGTGGAACTCTGCTCCCTTTCTCCTGTATTCTTCTGTCCTTCAGTCATTTTCATTGTAGGTGTTTCCCAATACCCAGCTTTCTTCCTCTTTTCTCAGGCCTTTCCTGGTAGGAAATATGTACTGATATTGTATTCAGGTATGTTATGTCCTTCAAGAGCCTGCATGCTTCTTAAAAAGATTTGATTTTCGTAATTGTTCCTTTTAGTTTCTTTTGAACAAGCTTCCTCGCTTTCCTCTTCTTGAAATTTAGCACAGCTGTGGAGGATTTGCTTTTGTTGTTCATGTGGGTGTGTTGACTCTAAGTATATTATGGACACTGTTACATAGTGTTTCCATTATGAAATTTTGAATCTGATCCTGCTCATCACTCAGTACCAAATCAAGGGTTGCATTTCTTCTTGCTGAGCAATTGGTTAGCAGGCTCACGAAGTGGCCAGTGATAGCAATCTAAAAATGTCCCCCTCTTTGTATCCTGATGTGACCCTTGCCTGGTCCCAGTAGGTAATTGAAGACACCACTAAAATTGTATTTCCTGCTCTTGTAGCCTGTTAGATCCCTTAGCATGTTGTGGTCAGGGTTGTCTTCTAGTAGTATTGATCTAGCACTATTTTTTTTTTTCCTTTTTGGGTGTGGAATTTCAGTCTATTCAAATTCTTTTTCTTGTAGAGATTAGTTTTGCTTTGATTCTAAGCTTTCAAACAAGATACTAGGATTCCATGACTGGAACAGTTTTACCCTGTGCTGTGTATTTCATATCCTGGTACTATAATATCACATTGATTTATTAGGTGCATGAGAAATTTTGTGAAATAAATAGTCTGTGACTTCATGTAGGGGCCGAAATTTGATTGTCTCTATCTTTCTAGACTTATAGCATGTGCTGGAATTGCTGTTGCAGTTCATTAGTGGACATTCTGTTTAAATGTCAAATTGTCTTCTGCTTCCTATTTGATGATATTATTACCTGACTACTCTGTACTTAAGGACAGGGATTTTGTGTCTGTCCCTCAAGGAAAAAATGATGTGCCTTTCCTCTTAATGATGTTCTAAACAGAATGTATTTGGAATGATGTTTTGGAGGAATTTGGCTTTTCCACATTTCCACTTTAAAAGCACACTTGCAAATTCCTCTATTTGAAGTATCTTCAGTTTGGTTTTGTGAATCTGTACATCCATGTAAATGAGTAGCATAGTGCACTAGACAGAATCTTTAGAACAGAAGAGTTGATTTCGGAAACCTAGCAGCTATACTAAACATACCTGGGGATTTTTACTTCACATAAACCTTTTTTGAACCTCTCAGCTGAATTCATGTTAGCAGATGCAAGCATTTGGTGTGTTCTCTCAGGATATTTGCTGGATTTATTTAATCTGAAAAGAATTTAGATTTTTTTCAATGCCAACTAATGCATATTAAGTGGGAATGATTGGAAGATTCACTTGAAAAAGATCCTCTCGATTCAAACTGAAAGGCTAAATAAACCTTTATGGTTCATATTAAGGCCATCTATCTTATATAGGTTCTCTTTATCCTGAAAGTATCCCTAATAACTGATGAATCTGAAACTTTCTTGTCATAATCTTTTCAGACAGTTACTTAAGTCTAACTTTCTTTTTGGCTCTGCATCAGTACTAGCAGGGCTTCAGAGAGTTAAACATTTAAAACTTACCATAAATTAGTGATAATTTATACTGCAAATATATCTGTTATGTGAAAAGGGGTTAAGTCTTCAGCATTATAATTGTTAATATTTCTATTGATTGTGGCTGGGGAAAAAGCTAGAGTACACTTTGCCTAGAATAAAGCTTCATCTCATGCATGGGTAATACTAAAAATTATATGGCAAGTTAATAAGAAACTATAAAAACGGATAGGATTCTTTTTAGTGCAGTAATCACAAGAAGTGCTCTGCTCCAAAACTCTGATATCCAACTTCTGCAAGAGGTATTGGGCAGCATGAATCAGGATTGCAACCCAAAATGGGAATGAATCTGCTATTGCTACATTGGAACTAGTGATTCTTATTCGCCACTGAAATTGAAGGCAAAATAAATATTGTGTCATCTGAGTAGAATTTTTATACTGAATCAAGATTAGAAATAAATTGTATAAAACATGACAGCACAAGTTCTTGTTTTCTTTTATGAAGGTGTCATTGGCTGCCTTCATTATCTGTAAAAACTTGTTTTCTAAACTAGCCAGAGGCAGCAAATGAGATTCCCTCATGTGGGCTGTGAAGGTGTACAGAGATCAGCAAATCTAAGCACAGGATCAGATGTATGTGAAGGTCAGAAGCTGAAGGTCTGAGAGCTATTCTCCATCTCCCAAGCACAGACTTTAACCTGGTTGGAGCAGTGCCCACAGCCCGTGCAAAACTCGCAAGCCGTCGTTCCAAGCTGCTGCATCAGCTCCAGTGGTATCAGGAAATCACAGCTCCTTTCCAGCTGAGATTGCACTGTCCTTGCAGTTAGGCTGGGTGGGGTAGGCAAGTGTTTGCTTGTAACCTTCTCCTGTGCATACAATGAGAACCTTTCTCACGCTTGTAAACATAAAAATACAATGTTCATGCCTTTGTCCAGATAATTGATTATGAGAAGAATCAGACGCTGGGACAGAACGACACTGGATTCAGCTGTGATGGGACAGCCAGTACCTTCAGAGTTATGTTCAAAGAGCCCATAGAGATTCTGCCCACGGTTTGCTACACAGCTTGTGCAACTTTGAAAGTAAGAATGTCTAACAACGCAGAAGAAAGTGTTACTTTGATGCAAGAGCTATTCTTTTATCAGTCTTCTGATGGGAAAGTGTCTTGTAGATCTTGAATTTAAGTTTAGGGCTAAAGAGGGACATAGTTAAAACTCCACTGTAATTTGTAAGACTGTTAACATCTCTTCTGTGCCACAGCATAGAATTCATAACTGGATCCTTTGTGCCTTCCCACTTTTTTGCTCGATGTAGGAGTTAGAATGAGTTCTAATGGAAGTCATTGGTACTGTGTGGGAAAAAAGCAATATCTAGAAAATATGATCTGGCAGCTCTCTATCAAAATTTAAGTTTGATTTCTTTTATCAAGGATATTCTAACCACTAGCTAAATTCAAGAAAACAGCTCTTTTTTAATCTCCTTTTGTATACTAGTGCTGAAATAATAGGCAAAAATTACTTGTTCTCAGAAAGTCCTCCCTTAGTGTTGTGGACAAATTTATTTCTCAAAAAAAAATTTAATATTCTTCTAAATATAATTCCCTATACAGAAATCCGAGTTCGGTGGGTTGGAAAAAATGCTACACAATAAAAGCAGCTAAGGCAGGGAACTAAGTAAGAATACAGGCAACCTGTGTGATAAGGAGAAATACTAGAAAGTATTCATTACTAGTTGGATAAAAACAATTGGTTTACGTCTGCTGTCAGAGAAATATATTTTTGTTATTTAGACATAGGGCCCTTGCTTCTGTTGCCTGTGATTTTGTATATAATTTATATGATATGGGTACAGAAATTTTGTACTGCTAAAATATTCCAAGTCAGTTGTGTTTGACCATCAGCCATTTTTGGGTCTTGCTCACTTCCATTCTGTTGGTAATCTCTTGTGATGTTTTTCAGGGTCCTGATTCCCACTATGGAACAAAAGGTTTGAAGAAAGTGATCCACGAATCTCCTACTGCTAGCAAAACATGCTTTGTCTTTTATAGTTCACCAGGTAACAACAATGGCACATCAATAGAAGATGGACAGATACCAGAAATAATATTTTATACTTAGTTTCACATGATGATCTGGAATGTGTTGGTGTCTCAGTGGACTTCAGCTCACTATTGGCAGCAGTTAAAAAATTCTGTTAAATTACTTTAATGTGTAAAAAAACCCACCTAATTTGTTTGAGGGGTACCAGAAAAGCTATTTTTTTCTGCATTGTTATTGGTAGATTGTAATTTAGCTTTTTCTCTAAACAAAATGTTAAGTGGAATAAGTACTCTGTATATTGAAAAGTTTGTTTTAAGTAGTACCTTGTGATTAATTATTTTGTGTTCTCACCCCTTTGTTTCTCATGTAGTAAAATTTATTTTTTGAACTGGAAAATCCTTACTTGTTATGAACAGCTTGTGTATGTTTTCTCCAATCTGTCCTTAAAAGACAGTAAAGCTGCTGCTGTAGTCCTATCTTGCACTTCTTTCCAAAATGACCTTGGATTGACCCTATGGACATGGATTGCTACTGTATTTTTTTGAAGTACGTCAGCAAAGCAACATTCATATTGCCATCATCTTGACTTTTTCCAAGAGCTATGGAGAATTAATGGACTTCACACTGCAGAGAAAGAACATCTGCGCTGCACTGAAGAAATAAATGTTAAGTCAAATTCAGCAACAAACAGATCTTTCTGGAATATCTCTTAATTCAGAAGGGCTGTTTTGGAATATAGAACTGGTTATGCAAATAGCCACTGTATATACATATGTGCCTATAAAAAATGTATAATGTGAAAATGAGAATATGAGACTTGTAATGATGTTATTTTACCATTGGATACTCTAGTACTAAAAAAATTAGTATAAACCTAAGGATTATTGGTGTGCAACGAGTTTTACAGATTGCATACAATAATTTCATGCAATTGGTGTATGTATATAGTATTCAGTGTCTTCCAGTATGTACCGTGTAGTAACAGAATGGCTTTGTGCACAAAGACCTGTATGCTCCCCCTCATTATACTAAAGTAATAATTTGAGAATGCAGAAGACAAAATAAGAAAATTTCCTTTCTTAGGGGGGAAAAGGGTGAGATCACGCAGGTTTGGGGTGTCCAAAGGCCGTGTGCAGAACAAGTGTCTGTCAAATGTCCAGCTCTGCACACTCCGCCAGCGCTCCCCAGTCCCTGGGCGCGGCGCTCTCCCCTCGCCGCTGTGGGCACGGGGCACGGCCGCCGCGGTCACGGCCGCCGCGGGCACGGCCGCCGCGG
>VXBB01004046.1:527091-568363 GCA_013399915.1 Illadopsis cleaveri | reverse complement strand
GCCAAGCCCGGCGCCCGCTGCAGCGCCGTCACAGGTGGGTCTGTGGGCCGGGGCACCGGGCGCTGCATCGCTGCACCCTGAGGAACAGGGGCGGAGGGAGGGAACGCAGAAAATCCCAGCCGAAAACGAAAGCAAGGAGTTTGCCTCTCCAGGGGTAGCTCGTTCGCATCCCCTCTATATAGCGCTGGGTGGCGCGGTGAGCGCGGGACAAATCCTGACCCTAAATCCTTCAGTTGGGCATCTGTGGTTTTGTGCAGACTGTTCGTGTCTCAAGGGTCTGTGCGGTTTTATTAGAGCCATCAGAGTTGGATGTAATAAACCGTGTTCTCCCTCTGCAGCCCTGGGCTTGCGCCTGCACACATTGGGGCTGCTTTCACATCCCGCGTGTGTGCCAGACCCACGGGCTGCGGCAGGGTCCAGCCCCCTTTGGTAACACAGGGAATTTACTGACAGCGTAACTCTCAGCAGACTGATTTAACAAGCGGCTTTTGGGGCGGAGGTAACCTGGTTTGAGTCGTGTTACACAGTGCCAAGAAGGACAACACCTGCACTAGAATGGACAGCTGGATGACTGCACCCTGCTACAGAAGGCTCCACTGCATGTATTGTCAGGAGTTTGTATTTGATTGTACTGGCCGACAGCCAAGGGAATATATGAAATGTGAAAATGCCATCACCTACTAATCTATACATTTACTCGGTGTTAAATTAAAATGCTTTAGAAAGTATAAACATTCATTTTTAGGAAACTGTGATTAGGTGTTTTGAATATTTTGAGCATAAAATCCTCCAACTGTTTGTTACAGATGTGACGGCTGAGGCAGTAGGTGTGGCTATTGCTGCACCTCCGTCGGAAGGAGAGGCAAATGCAGAGCTGTGTCGCTACCTCTCTAAGGTGCTCCAAGTGAAGAAGAGTGAGGTTATTTTAGAGAAGGTACTTCATTTTTTCCTTTCAGTTTTGCCCTACTGCAGTTGAAATTCAAGATTTTGACACACATTGAGTGTAGGAAGCTATTCCAAGTTCAGTCTGAAAGACTCTTGAAAAAGTTTAGTTGAGTTAGTGGAATGATTGACTGAGAACAAACTTAGTGTAGGAAGAACTACGGCTGATCTTGACATCTTTTAATCAGAAGAGTTATGATAATGTTCTGCAAATCTTTGTAGTTCATGTTTTCTGTGTTCTTCAACGATTCTCTTGTTATCATGTCAAATGAGTTCACAAAATGTGTTCTGCTGAGAATGTGCATTTTATTAATAACTTTTCACTTTTTAAAAAAATAACTTATGTATTTGAATGAAAAGATTCTGACATTTAACTGTCACACATAAGCCAGAGCATTATGTAAGCACTTGGGTTTTAGCTGGGCCTCAAGAGTTTCTCTCTACTAGAATTTATGTCTCTTGACTTTGGTGACCGGAAACTTTGTTTTATTCATTGCACTGAATAAACAATTTGTTTTATTAATTCACTGTACTTGAAGTCAGTCTTTCCAGCCATTTCCATTTATAGTATATGAGCACAATGAAAAATGATGCTTATTTTTTTTATCTGTTGATTCAATGGAATAGTTTAGAAGTCTTTTAAAGAGTAGTGGTAAAGGATAAGGGCACCAAGGAATTGAGCACTGTGTTGTGAAAAGGTAGAGACAAAATGATGTGAGTCTTGTTTTTCCTGAATCATGGGCAAACTGCTTAATTTGTTTATCAGGATTTTATAAATAGCACTGTTTTCTTACCTTAAAGGGTGATTCTCTGAAATACAGGTTTTTTCTGTGTTTGTCTAAACCAGGGGGGCAAATCACGTGACAAAGTGGTGAAGATTTTGGTATCAGCGACACCAGATGAGATTTTAGAAAAACTGAAAAAAGAAGCTTCCAGCTAACCTAAAACAAGAGCAGGAAATAGGAAAAAGCATCTTGGTATATGGACTGATATTCTTTCTCACTTAATGTGGTGCTGTGGAGAATGTGGGTAATGACTACAGGAAGATACTTCTTTCTCCCCCATCCCCCTTGTTAATATAGGTGCTGTATTGTTGAAGTTTTTCTGTAGGTTTGGTTAGAAAACTGAGACTCTGTATTTGCTTCTGTCACTACAGACTTCCTTCTGCTCTGGAGAGTTTCCTGTGGGTAAGATTTGTCCTCTTTCCTGGTCCCTAAACAAATGGTTTAGGAAATGTTTTTCTTAGTGAAGCAAACATTGGTTAACAAAGTGAGAGGCTTGGAGTGACAGCCTTCCATGTGGGAAGTGAAAAGGACAGATCTGGATGGCAGAGACATGAAGGAGACTGTTCTCTCTGATATCTCACAGCAGGCACTGTGTGCAGCTTTTCACTGTGGGCACTTAGAGATATCTAAAATAAATGTCTTTGAAGCAGGTGTGCTGTTGTTGATCACACAGACAAACTGAAAGTAGGTAAAATCACCTGAACAACTGAAAGAAAATCAGAAGTTTTCAATATGAAAAACCAGTGCAGAACCTGGTCATTGCACATGTGGGGTCACTTTGTAAAAGTCTGTAAATAGTTTTCTTAAAATTAGAGATATGGTCATATGTATCTCTGCCAATTGTATGTCATCTGTAGTGACTTTTTAATAAAAGAGGCAAAAAGTAGTATCAAACTTTGTTCTGTGTTTATATTTTTAACAAAGAGAAAAATTGTTTCCTAGAAGTCTCTTCATGGAATGCTACTTTTAAACAGCCTATTTTTACAATCTTACTTTGGTCTAAAAATAAGTAGTAATGCAACCCCTAGAGAACTGAGCAGAGTCATTTGTAGAACTGAACAAGAAGTCTGAAACAAAATGGGCAACTATACTCCAGTTTCAGGGCTGATGAGAAAAAGGTTTAACTTCTTTATTTATCATGCTCCAGAGGTCAGAGTAAGATTTAACTGACATTTCTGAAAAGTGTGTGTGATACCACATGGCTCTGGGAGGAGTTTGTTTTTTCCTCTGCATCACTGCTGATGTCTGAAATTGTCCTGTATTTGTCCTATAGTTGCCATGTTAAAAAGAAAGTAATTGCTAAAGGAAAAAAGATGAACTATTCTGAAGGTTTCCTTAAGGTTTTTCATAATTCTCTTGGAAATCATGTTATGAATGGATAAGCACTTATGCAGATGCATTATCAGATTGATGCAGTACAGGCTTCATCACTCATAATTTAGCTTTTTCATGGGCAAAAGTCTTTTGCTTTAGGGCACTCTTTCAGTGTCCTGTTTTCCTAAATATTGCAATGGTTGCTTTTGGAGTTAAGAGAACTGGTGTTTGTCAAGATGACAGTTCCTTCAAGGTGATTAATTTTAAAGACATTATGAAAAATGTTACTTTCTGGAGAAATAAATCTAATTTCTGAATTCTGTTTGTTTAATGGTTTGTACGTGAGCCCCTTATTTTCTCAGGCATTTGGGTAGCCATACATTCCCTCAGTCCTCTTTCCTTACTTATCTCTTCAGTCTGCACAGGCTGATTTTGTTTTACTGTTCCATCAGTTTTGGCTCACCCCTCCCTGCTGTTAGATCTGCTCTTGCCCAGCAGAGGGATGCCGTGTCTTGCAGAAAAATTAAGGCAAGGCAAACCAAGACAAAGTGTTAGTGGTTTGTTGTTGGGGTCTTTTCCTCTTATTTCCTAAACTTCTTATCAGAAGTAGAAAACAGCAATAAAAGACTGAGAAATTCTGTATAAATTACATTTGGAATTGGAAACAGATACAGCCTCTGAAGTACATTGATCTTCAGTGATGATTACTTAAAATAGGCAGTTTAGTTTTTCAGTGTCCTCTCTGTCTTGTCAACATGTTCTGCCTGGGCTTTGCTGGCTTCTGCCTTGGCTTCTTCACCTTTCCTAAACACCTTCAGCTGCCATTCTGCATCTGTTCTTCCTGATCAATGAACGTAACTTGAATTCTTGATAGTGTGGCAAATAAAGCCTTTACACGTTGGGAACACACAATTTATGTCATATGAGTAAACAAAATGATTTTAGAAGGGTTGTGTAAGTAACACTGGTGTGTTGCCATATAGAATCATATCCAACAGCCTCTTAGGTCAGTGTTTTTTGTGCTGTCTTCCAATTATATCCTTAATGCCTTGGTGTGGATTTATGTAACTTGGTAAAATGCCTGGGAGGTAGGAACCGCTGGTGCATTGTACATCAAAAGAGGTAGAGAAGAGCTAAGAAACTTGTGTGACCAAACAATGCCAAAACTGTGACTTAGGCCTGGCTCCTGCAAGTCTTGCATTGAAATCCTGACCTGTCAACTGTCTCTTCTTGAACACAGTAAAATGTCTCTCATTCTATTGAAAAAATTGTGGTAGTAAATATCCCTTACTCCAGCCGACTGTGTTTTAATAGAGCAGTGCTTTGTGACATTGTGGGAAGTTACTTCCAAGAATTTCAAAGCCCTTCAGAAATCCCTGCTCAAAATAAATTCTTATTCCTGGACCAATTTAAGAACAGTGTGGTGCCAGTTGCTGCATAACTTTTACCTGTTGGTACCTGCTTTATCCATCTACATTAAGCTACATGATTACTCAACTATTGAAATCAAACATTGTCCTCTTTCTCTATTGCATGGTCTGACCAGTTTCAGTAAAATCCATCTAATGGTGATTTAATATCTGACTGCTTGAAGACCTGCACAGTCAGTGCAATTTTTAAGTATAATTAAGTTATTTAAACATTAGCAAAATAGAAGTTATCTGAATAAATTTTATGCCAGTCTTATGGCATAGAAGGGTCTTAGTCTTTCTTCCACTCAGTAATACTTATTTTCTAAAATCCAGCTTTGAAAGTCAGTTTCATTGTAGTAGAGTAATATGCTAATTAAGGATATTTAATTATACCCTCTGAAACTGCCTCTTTGCTCTTTTTCTTTCAATCCACTCCATTTATCATCTGCAGCACATTCCTATCTCCCCTTTTAGTCCCAAGTGTTTCTAAATCCTCATTTCTTCAGGTATCATCAGTCTAAATAATCCTGGATAATTGACAACTTTGTCAATAACTGGCAGCAGCAATTTAGCAGAAAGCATAGTTTAATATCTTCCTGCTTCCAGCTTCCAGGAAGATAAATACACCTGATCTTCCTGCTCAGTACTTCACATCTCATTCTTGTTTCCCCTCTCATAATGTTTATTTGCATGTGTAAAACTTGAGCCAGCTGAGTTTTTAAATTTTTTTCTGTATTACTTCTACCTACTGCATTCCTTTCTTAATGTTTTAGTCTTTATCTTGGGAGGATGATTCATTGCCATATTGATGGCTTTAAAAATGGGCTCCCCTGTCTCCTTTGGGGAACATAGTGCTTTATCCTCCTGGAAAACCTGTCCTGGTTGTTACTCCCTAGGAAGGGGCTGCACTTGAGGCAAAGTGCTCTTAATACAACTGATGCACAATAAAAAAGCTGCTGATGAAATGAAATGTTTACCTGAAAGGAGGAGTCTGGTACTTCTCTGAGATGTTGGGAATTTGTTTCTTCCTGGTCCCTTATGTATTGGTTTCTCAAGTAATTGTTACTGAGCTGTGATAAATTTTCTTTCATCTATAAATGCATTTATTTGTTCTTTCAAGAGCTGGGGAAGTTAGAATGATGAAGTATCCACTGTGCCATCTTACTACAGCCTGAGGGTAAGCTTTTAGAATATTGTTTAAATAACATTCTGAGTTTCCAAATCTGAAGTATGGCAGGTGAAAAGGGAAATATATTGAGTGTCAGTTCAGCAGTTGATCACTATAGAAATATGCTGTAAAGAGAGCAGTTAGCCATGGACCCAAGGAAAAAAGAACAAACAGAGGGTCAAAGCCTCATTTCATGCTGCTCAGATAAAGCAGTTGTCTGCCTTAAGAGAATAACCAGGCTTACAAATTGTAATTCTGGGGTGATTGTCATTGAGTTGGTTTTTTCCTAATACCTCATAGGTGTGCAGTGCATGTGGGAAGGGCTGCAGCAATGCTGTCACTTTGGCCAGATTTTGTTACTGTAATGCTTTGCAAACCAGGATGCACTGAGGCATAATTTATAAAAAATTTCAAAGCTCTCAACATGTGTTAGGACATACTTTGTGCCCAGCTGTCTGACAGGGGCATTGCCAAGTTGAATTTTATAAAACAAGCTATTTGTGTGGAACTGGTTTGGTCTTTTTTTCACAAGTACTACTTTCCATAGCTTGTCTTAAAATCTACAAAATTCTTTGCCTCCTTTCTGATGTTCAGAACGTCTGTGGGGTTACATTTGGTGGAGGTATCAGCACACATGGTCAGCCCCAGCAGCCACCTTCCTACCACATCTGGGCACTCTTGCAGCCTCCCACCTTCAGTTCTGCTGCTGCTGTTGCAGGCCAGTGCCCTCCAGCAGGACCAGGCTCTCTGGGGTTGTTTCTGCTCTGTATTTGTCACATCAGCACTGCTGCTGATGCTTATCTCCTTAGATGCCACCGCATTTCTTTTTCAGTTTTTTGGGCCTGACAGCCCTTAGAGATGCGTTCATTGAGGAAGGAGGGACAAGATCTTGTGATACAATCTTTGCAATCAGAGGGCAAACCTGTCCCTTCCAGTGAGGCCCTATGGCAGCTCTTTGTAGCCTCATGGCATTTGCCCTTTAATGAAATGTCTCCTTTTGTCTCCAGTAAATCTGACAGCAATCAGCCAGCATGTATGTGAGGTCATGTTCCTGCTATGAGGAAAGATTGCTGGTAGCTACTCAGATACACTTCTGAGCAGGCAATTTTCTTCAGTGTCTTAACTACCTTTTTACAATGGAAGTGCAAACTGTTACTAATAAACCTGATAGGTTTCTGGGTTTTGAGGAGATTGTTCCTTTTTGTTCGAAAAACCTGATTAAGCTCATCACTGACTGAATATAAATGCTAATACATAGAGTGAACCAGCCAGGCAAATTGCACTTGGCTAATTTTACTTAATGAGAATGTCTGATTCTGTTCAGTCACTTCCTCTCTGAGTTCAGGTTCAGCTGCTAAAGCAGACCCAGGAGCTTTTTGTTAAATATTTTTAAAGATGATCAGCTTATAATGATGTTCTCAAAGTCTATGACTTCAGTTTGCTGTGATTGCTGTGACATATCAGAATAATTTTTTTCCTTTATTTAATACCATACTGGACAATATTTCTGGCAGAAGATAAATGCAAAAATAGAGCATCTGAAAACATTAATTTGACAGTAGCTGCTGTTAAATTGTGAGGATGTGAGGCAAGGCCTGTCTTTCAGTAGTCAAGTACCTGTGTGTATACAAGCAGAAAAGGTGTAAGATCTGGTTAAACACTACTTTCAGTAGTCTGAAAAGTACATAAATCCTAAATACACAAAAACAGGCAAAGTCACCCTGTCAGAGGGGGTGTTGATAGAAATTGTATGCACTTAAAGACAAAAAGAATGTGTAATACCAGAGTTTGCCATAAACCATTCTGCCACCTTTGTGGGGCCACCTTTGTAAATCTGAATTAGAAAGTTGTTTTTTTTTTCCCTGATCTTGCTGTAAGGTAGGCCTCCACAGGAAAGCTATAGAAAACCTTTGGTTTCTCAGCTGCATATAATTCCTGCTCACTTCAGTGAACTGACTTGGTCTTTTTACCTGGGGAGGAATTCAGTGAAGTGCTCAGGTTTTACACACTTGGAGTTCCAAACTTAAATAAGCAAATCATGTTAGATCATTTTCAGGACTTAGCGGTTTTCAGGCTGGGTTTTAGGCTTTGCCCTGTGATTATCCAGTGTTACCTTGATCAGACCGTCTGAAGAAACAGACCGTATTTGTATTACTTCTGGGTTTATGTAGTAGGTTAACTTCTCAAATCAAAAAATTAAGAAAACAAAACATGATGGGGAGGTGTGGAACAATTTGGTTGAAGAGTAATTTGTTAGGCTAGGAGCAGTTTTACTTGGCTTATGGGCTTTGCAAGGTTGTCCTGCATGTCCTTCTAAACTCTGCTGAGAAGGAAGATACACAGGATAGAAGGTGTGATAGACTCTTGATGTTTTATAGCACCTCCTCTGCTGTTTCGCACTCAAGTCAGAATGGGGAAAAAAACCTGTCAGTTTTTCAAAGACTGTAAGTCTAATTATTTGCAATATAAGTTTCACAGTTATTTCTTACTGGCAATCTGTGAATTTAGGTGGTAAAAGGATATTGCCTATAGTCCTCTTAGTGTGACTCCTGAGTCCTNTCAAAACCCCATTATTTTTCCCTGCCACCTTAATATGTAATTTTAACTGCGACACAAGGCTTCACAGGCCTCAGGTCAGGCCTCAGGAAGGCCTCAGCTGGGGTAACTCAGGTCTGGGCAGCTCATCTCTAGGAAAATCTGCTACATCTTGCCAATATTTTTTGTGTTGGTGGCTGAAATATTACCCCTCGCAGCAAGGCAGGGCTGACACTTTGCAATTGCTGTGAGAGGCTGGCACATCTCCTTGGCACCAGGGTTGGCCAACTGCAGCTCCCAGGTCTTGTCTTATCTGCTGAGCTTTATCCAAAGTGTTGTGAGATCNCACAGGAAAGCTATAGAAAACCTTTGGTTTCTCAGCTGCATATAATTCCTGCTCACTTCAGTGAACTGCCTTGGTCTTTTTACCTGGGGAGGAATTCAGTGAAGTGCTCAGGTTTTACACACTTGGAGTTCCAAACTTAAATAAGCAAATGGTGTTAGCTCATTTTCAGGACTCAGTGATTTTCAGGCTGGGTTTTAGGCTTTGCCCTGTGATTATCCAGTGTTACCTTGATCAGACCATCTGAAGAAACAAACCGTATTTGTGTTACTCCTGGGTTTATGTAGTAGGTTAACTTCTCAAATCAAAAAATTAAGAAAACAAAACATGATGGGGAGGCATGGAACAATTTGGTTGAAGAGTAATTTGTTAGGCTAGGAGCAATTTTATTTGGCTTATGGGCTTTGCAAGCTTGTCCTGCATGTCCTTCTAAACTCTGCTGAGAAGGAAGATACACAGGATAGAAGGTGTGATAGACTCTTGATGTTTTATAGCACCTCCTCTGCTGTTTCGCACTCAAGTCAGAATGGGGAAAAAAACCTGTCAGTTTTTCAAAGACTGTAAGTCTAATTATTTGCAATATAAGTTTCACAGTTATTTCTTACTGGCAATCTGTGAATTTAGGTGGTAAAAGGATATTACCTATGGTCCTCTTAGTGTGACTCCTGAGTCCTGCCAATCTGAAATTTTCTTACAGGGAAAATTCATCTTCTGAAATGGTAGCTTCATGTGAGGGCCATTGATGTGAAATATAAAAAGAGCATCTATTGATGTGTTTGTTGTTGAGGGCTTTGTGGGTTAAAATAGAGATTAGATGAACAAGTTGATCAACTGCTCATAGGTACTTAATCTATTCTGCCTTCCCACCTTAGTTAGGTAAATTGATTCTATAAAGGCAGCTACATCTTGCTAAAGTCAGGGTTTCCCTATTTATAAAAGAGAGTTGGGTCGAAGCAAACGCAGGTCCAACCAATTTGGTCACCACTACATTTCTCCTTTATTCCGTCTAAAATGGCAGCTTATATACATTTCTATATAGTTTACAAAGTCAGTAGCTTTTTCATTGGCACACAGCAGAGAGAAGAATGCAAACACACATTGTTGAACTTACTTTTAAGGTAGCTAACACATGCTTACTAACAGCTCTCTACAGTGACCTTCAAAACCCCATTATTTTTCCCTGCCACCTTAATATGTAATTTTAACTGCGACACAAGGCTTCACAGGCCTCAGGTCAGGCCTCAGGAAGGCCTCAGCTGGGGTAACTCAGGTCTGGGCAGCTCATCTCTAGGAAAATCTGCTACATCTTGCCAATATTTTTTGTGTTGGTGGCTGAAATATTACCCCTCGCAGCAAGGCAGGGCTGACACTTTGCAATTGCTGTGAGAGGCTGGCACATCTCCTTGGCACCAGGGTTGGCCAACTGCAGCTCCCAGGTCTTGTCTTATCTGCTGAGCTTTATCCAAAGTGTTGTGAGATCTCCCACAGGTTCACCTGATGCTGAATTGGCAGCCCTGGGAGCCCAGCCTCCAGCCTTTGGCACCAGGAGGAGCTGCTGCCAGAAATGCTCAGTCAGGTTAGTGGATATGGTGAGCTGGCTCTGTAGGGGAAGAGAACTCTGGACTATATTAAAAAATGTTTCAAAATATGAGACATGCTCTTCTCTGTCAGAAAAGAAAGTATTAAGACACTAATTAAAGATACTTTTTTTGGGGGAGAAGAATTCATGCCTGTCATTTGCACCTTCCATCTCTGAATTTCAGACCTAGCCCTTCTGCTGCATGGATTGTCATTGCTGGAAAAAGTGCAAATGCCAAAAGAGGATGACACTTCACGGTTTAAGTGAAATCACTTGAGAATGGTTAAATCAGGCTTTCTGATTAACTGACTCACTTGATAGTGTAGTGCATGAGGGAGTGAATCAAACACTTTCCTTTGCTCTGCTGTCTGTGAAGAGACACCCGTCTGTCTTCCAGATTATATGCTTTCTCCACAAAGGAGCCCTTGGTCTATCCTTTGCTCTGCTGTCTGTGAACAGCGTTGAGCAGAAGAGACACCAGTCTGTCTTCCAGATTATATGCTGTCTCCACAAAGGAGCCTTTGGTCTACTGCTACATGCTTGTTCAGTTTTAGAGGATAAATACAGCCCACAGTTTTAGAGGATAAATAAATCTGTGACTTCTTTGTTGCAACAAAAAAGAGTTACTGGAGGCAGGTTTGGCAGCAGAGAATAAGCTATCAAGGCTGTCGCAAATGTTGGATTGGCAGCTGAAGAGATAACTATATTTAAGGGGTTTAGAGAAGGATTTGTCCTAAACAATAAAGTTTGAGCCAATTGTAGAGAGTAGGACTACTGGTTATCCTATATGTCTTATTTGTCCATTTTCATGAAGGAAAGAATCTTTTCAAAAGAAAAATGTCAGACTTCTAAAGTAAGAAAGTAAGAGCATATAAACAAGGTATAGCAACCTCTGTGTTTTCCCCCTTTTCTCTAGTCTTTTCTGTTTATAATAACCTATAAATTCTCATTCTAGATTAGGTGGGGGTTCTTGGAGATGCACATTCCTCTGTTCCTTTGGTAAAGCTCAAAATCTCTTGTTGCCCCTGTAGTACAAATAATAATATGAGCATAATCAAGGTTGTATTTGTTTTGTGATTATTCTGAACACTGGGGAATAACAGTAATTATAATACCATTAAATAGTAATGGAAAAAGATTTATGAGTGGATCATGAGACTCCTGGAAGGAGATGAAAATCTTACTCAGTTTTGTTCAGTACTGTGTTGCATTCCTCTCTTTTATGGCAAAAAGAGGAACCTAAAATGACTTCTGGAATGGTAGAGGTTAAGAGTGCCATGTAAGAGACAGGATTGTGTGGGAAAAATTTAACAGAAATTAATTCAGTTTCAATAATTTGTTTCCTGTAAATTGAGCAGTGCTCAGAGACAGGAATATAAGTGTGAAGAAAACAATTCTTCCATATACTTCTATACGTCTCACCATGCAATCTGATTGCTTTATAAATCTGTGCAGCTGGTGTTTTCTTGGAGGGTGTGGATGTGAAAGCAGTATGTGATATGGCTCTATAACCCATATCTTTGCTCCAAGAAACAATACTCATTCCCTACACCATGATTTGTACAAGGCAGTGTAAGGTGATATTTGTCTCGAGTCTTCCTTCATAATGTGCTCACAGTGTGCAGCTCCTGTCACATGCTTGAAACTTTGTGTAATCCAAGGGTTAAGGACAGTGTCCATCTGGAAGCCAGGTAATATAATTTTGTGATAACTCTTGGTGGCAGAGTCCCTCAGGGCCAGAGGTGTCTGTGTAGTTTCTGTGCTTTGCATGCAGGACAGACCAGCTCCAAGCAGCCTTGCAGCAGCTATGAGGCCATTGCCTTGCCCTTGCTTTGGGGTGGGTATGTTTCAGGAAAAATCAGATTTCTTTTGTGTAGTTTAGTCTGTCTGCTTTGGCATGTGTGAGCCACTGTGTGTACATTGGGCCTTGATTATACAGTGTCTCTGTGGCTGTTGCAGTGTTGACAGTGTTCATTTGTGAGGGAGAGATGATATACATGACCCTGGTTAATGATCCTCTAACACACTGTGTTTCCAGTCCAAACTGGAAGACAGCATCCAAGGAGGAGGACAGGCTATGCATGATAAATACCTCTCCCACTGCACAGTCAGAGTGGCCTCACTCACGAATGTGAAAAATGGAACCTCATTTTCCTTGAGCTTTTCAATTTCTTGTTAATACCTTTCACAGAAGAAATAATGTTTTTTGTCAAAATCATTATTATTTAAAGCCATCTAAATTTGAAAGCTCTTTGAAAGTTACAAATGTGAATTAAAATACCCATTTTAGTTGTTTCTTCAGTATACGATCTTTGGTTTATTCCTTTATTTCCTTCTGTGTATAGTGAAGTTTCCTGACAAAGAGTCAATGAAGAAGATTTATAAACTGAGACAGTGGTAATCACATTCTGGCCTATACTGGTATCAGTATTCAGGATGTATTGCTTATCCTAATCTAAAGTTATGTGTTAATTTGACTTGGAAATGGAGTAAGATGTGGACACAGATTTACACTGATCTGTAGTTATGATTTTATTTCATGAATTAAATAAAATCATAACTACAGATCAGTGATTGTGCTATAGTGTTTTGCTAGTTCAAACAGAAGGCCCTGCTGTTACTGCATGGGAATCTGCAGTTTGTCAGCTGCTGTTCCCAAGCTGTGCTGGGTCCATCTCTGCCTGCAGGCTGGCAGTGTCACAGCAGCCCCAGCCTGGCACTGCCCCACCCCACTTGTGATGCAGATGTTACACACACGAGACCCTTCATGCATTGTAACATTTGTTTAGGCTCTCAGCAGGCTGCAGTGGACTGACTGCTCCTATATATTTATATCTGTTATGCTCATAGAAAAAAAAAAGTGGTTTATTTAGCAGCTTAATCCATAGGAATTCAAATAAATTCTGCTCTTTGGACCCTTCTCTTGTTTTCAAATCTGTAGTTTCTCCACCCTGTCAGTATTAACCCAGGTAACTCCCAGTGAGGTGTCAGTGATTTTTATTACCTACAGTAATTTTCTTTGTTTAATAACCTCCTCTCAGCTTTTGAAACAGAGGCACTCTTGTGTAATTTACTGAGATTGTCATATTAAACTCCACTTGTCTCCTACAAGCAGTGGTAGGGGTGCTCCATAGAGATGTTGGTAGGTGCTGTAAGGATGCTGAACTCAGCTGGGATCTCTGAATAAGCTGCTTTTATCCCAAGTGGTGCAGACAAAAATACTACAAAGTCACGGCCACACACTGTTCCACAATGAAGCTGTCCCAAAATAACCAATCCATAGCTGATGATAAACAGTGTAGTGAGCGAAGAGCTCTCAGGCTTAAGCTATTGTTGAGAGAAGGAATTGGCAATGAGCTCCAGGGGTTCAAAGAACAGCTTTCAGAGGGAATCCTGAAAGTTTCTATACTAGCAGCAGAAAATGTGAAGAATCTGAGAAGATTTTCTGAGCCATGCCTTGGCTGGCATGGTTAGGGACAGGTTTCCACCTTTTCAAACGTAGTGTGGGGGATGTGATGGAAAGAGACAGAAGCCGTTTGTCAGCCCATGTTCCTGGCACTGCTGTGTGCATTATGGGCAGCAGGAGTGGAGTTCAGCCAGAGAGCAGCTGAGTGTGTGGACAGCTTTGAATCCAAAGTCACGGCAGGACCTGCTGGGATGTCTAGGATCCTCCCCCAGACCATTAATGAGAAATAGATGCCATATGGAGGAATTCTTTTGCCAACGGTCTGTGATGCCATCTTTGTCTTCCAGTTCTCATCAATTCCAGATCACTTTTAAATAGATTTTTATTTTACCTTCAGTTATATGATTTCTTCATCTCTGCTACTAAGGACACTGACCTTTCAGTAGACTCTTCCAGAATAAACTTTATTTCTGATAAGAGACTTTTGTTGCAATGGGTGATCTATCACTCTTTTCCTTCACCAGTACATCCCCTCTTCCATCATGGCTGACTCATCCATTCCTCCCCTCACCACTGTATTTTATTTTCTTTTCCTGTAGGTGCAAAAAACAACTTTACCTTTTACAATTTTTGAAACTCAGATGTTTAACTATGTAATTTTAGTTGTTTGCATTAACATTTTTGCATCCACTTGGGGTTTTTTTTAAAAAAAGCAAGCCCTATAATACTTCTAAGGCTGGAATTTTGCTCACCCTTGCTGTGACTGTATGGTGTGTGTGAGAATGTTTATAAAATCAATTAAATATACATGAATAGCACATTCAATACAGTAACTGTCACAAGTTTTATTGATGTGAAATTGAGTTTGAGTAGATTGTCCCCTTGTTTTTAATTCACCTCTATATAATTTAGTGTTAACTCTCAAGTTGGACTACCCACACCTCTTAGCTATGATGAGGCTGTCTTCATGCTATTTAAATTTTTAAGGCCTTTTCTGCTATTACCCATACAGGATTAGAATCACTTAGTGTTTACTGCAGGTTCAGCTTTGAGAGCTTCCTAGGCTGCAGAATCCCATATATATATATATATATATGTGCTATATAACTATGAAGTGACATAAAGACACTGTTTAAAACAAGTCACTGCCTTCACAGTATCTTTCAGTTTAGTTAAAGAAATATTTTAAAATCAATAAATAAATTTGTTCACCAGAATGTTTCTAGTGCATTGTGTTGCAACATACAGACCCCAGTTGAGATTTATACACCATACCTATGCTTTATATGGAGTAGCTGCTGCCTGGTAGCTTTTGTAGCCAAAATGCAGAGCACAGAAGAGGAAAACAGGGCAGAGAAGCACAGTTTTACAGATGGAAGCTGAGACACAAAAGCATTAAATGTGATTTGTAGCTGAGTATATAACACACGTCTGGTTCTATTTTTGAAAACATCCTTTTCACTTTCTTTTTGGTTCTGGAAGAATGACTGGAACTGTGGCAAAATTGGCTTTTTAGAATTTTAAAGTAGCCCTAAGAGTTCTTGTCTTCAGAAGTGCTCAGAATATGGGAAGCTAGTTAAACAGCTATATTTGAAATAAGTGGCCTGGTGCCAGGAAGTTGCAGGGATAGGAAGGCAAGAGTTAAAACAGTATCAGATTTAAAAAACATTTCTAGGTCAGTAGTAAGAATATGTCTAGTGCAGGTGTGGAGAGAAGTAAGATTAGGCTTAGCTTTTATTATCTAGCACTAAATCCATTTTGTCTCTAAAAACTGAAATCCTACTGGGTGGGGTCTAAAGAGCTTCTTCAATTGGATTTACCCAGGCTGCAGGATATGTAATAAACAGTGATTTATCTGTTGTCCCTTGGATCTGTCCACCTTACTTAAGGACTTAAGCCATGCCAGTGTAATGAGCCAGCTGCTTAACTGCTTCCAGATTGTGCATTCTGCCAGCTTGTTCTATGATAGGGAGAGTCTATGGAGGAAGGAGTTTGTTTTGTTGTTGGGGTTTTTTTATTTGGTTGGTTTTTGCTTTTTGTTTCCCACTCTCCAGGCTGTGATGTGGCCATAAAGTCACTTGATGACCAGCAGTCAAATCTCAACACTTACTGTCCTTTGCAGGATACATGGGGAAGGAGCCATGAAAGAATCCTTCAGCTCAGCCATGCTCCTTCCCTTCACTGCCAGCCCTGTAACAACACCTTTCCACTCCCATTTTCTCTGAGAACATAAAAGTAAATTACTCCTTCTGATGGAAGTATCCTCTGAGCCACAAGCCTGGAGAAATAGGATTTGCCCACGTTGGCAATTTAAGGTAAAGCTCCTTTCCATTCTTACAGGAGTTTAGCAGGGGTTTAGAGGAGCATATGTGTACCCCAGGCTTGATGCTCCCTCAGCTCACTTCAGAGCTTGTGTTTCAAGTGTGTGGCTTGTAAATGAGTAATATGAGCTTGATCTGAGGAGAATGTGTGTCCCCATAGAGCTCTCTCACTAAACTGATCTAAACTCCAGAGGTTTTGTATGCTGTATTTAACTGCTCATACCATTAAAACCACTGAAGCAGTATTCTTAAATCTACTTTGGTTTAGGTCTCAGTGGCCTTCATAAATCAAGATGACATGATGACTGAAAACCAGGTCTTTGCTGTGGAAAAAATATTTTTTTTTGTTACATAAAAAGAATATGTAATCATTTGGGGCTGGTTGCTTTTGGCAATTATTACTGTAATTTTGTTTTTCTTGAGCACATTTTCAATAGTAAAATGTATCATTTCAAGGATTTCTTCAGAAGCAAGCTTCAGGCATGACTCTGGACAAAAGGCATCCACTTTCTGATCATGCTAAACCTGACCAAAAACTGTGTAAAATGTCTTACTATATAGTTGGGCTTTTAACTTTTACCTCAGCAGTATTGATTATAATCTTAAGCATTGAATTTATGTGGATATATAAATAACCATATTGCCTTTCCTCACACAGAACAAAAGCAAGAAAAAGCTTAGTGTCTTTTAACATGTAACATGTTTCCATTTGAAGATTCTGCTTGAATCCTTGAAGACTGTTTATTTCATGTATGAGATTAAGCATTAATTATTTTTGTAGTTCTGTAACAAATAATGAAGTTTTGATCCTTGTTATTGAGACACCTTTTATTAATGAAGCAAAGTTTGAATTATACAATACACAACAAAACCCCCCAAAATAAAAAGGTAGCCCATACTTGGGGGGGGAAATCCAGCTGCTGAAGCAAGATTTGATTTAAAAAAGGCATCTCTGTGTTTGGATAAAGACAGCATTCATTTGTTTTCATGCTAGTCACAGATAACACAGAAGTTATGCATTGAGGATGGTGATATGATTTCTCCTGTTGTGTGTTTATTAGCCTTGGAGTAAAACATAGACATTAGCAATTTCCACCATCTCTTGTAATAAATGTGCATTTTAACAGGGCACGGTACTTAGTCAGGGCTGAGCTGTACAGAAATAACACTTTGGCATCACTGTTTCACACAGGCAAATGAGGGCTGACAACCACTAAGTGCAGTCCAGGCTTTCTGAAGAAAAATATAGGCCATGGTAAACACAAACATTCCAGCCTGCAGGGCCTAATCAAAAAATAAGCCTCTTGAGAGGCAGGATCACTGTGCACCACCACAGCACAGATGCCACTGACTCTCCTGGCAGTGCTGGAGCCACTGGACTCAGTTTTGATCTCTAGATTTACCTCTGTGTTTCTCGAATCAGGCTGCATTTTTCCTAGGTGCTTTCAGGAAAACCTTATCTGCCCTATAATCTTGCTTAGCTTCTGGGCATTAGAGCATCAGTGCTGTGCACAATTCAAGCAGGGTTATGTAGCTCTCTTCTAACATTCAGGGACAAGGAGACAGATTATAGCAATTTTTCCTGATTGGCAAATGACAGGCAAAGGAGATGCAGTTTTGCCAAATTGCTCCCAAGGTGGTCAGCACCTGCAGTGGGGAGCAGTCCTGTTTTCTCTTCCTTCTTGCTTGATGTCCATACTCCTCTTGTTTGAGCATTAGAGAAGGTGTGACAGTTGCACCAGCCAGAAAAATCCCCCTGTTGTGTAATTCAGAGATTTTTGTTTCACCTAAGAAATAGGGGTGGTGGCAGATAAAACCATTCTCTTTATTTTGACACAAAAAGCTTTTCCCTTCCAACATCTCAGTATGAAGCAAACGTGGACATGTTCCTTGGTTAAGTGGAATATTGATTAGCAAATTAATAGTATGAGTTTAAATATATTCAAATGTATAACTGCTACAATAGATTAAAATATATTTAAACAATAGATTAAATGTATAACTGCTACAATAGATTAAAATATCTTCCGTGTTCCAGGAGTTGAATGTTGATTGTATTTATATTGCAAATGACATTTGTCTACCCAGTCTGAAATCTCTACTAGAGAGCTTCTTGAAAGTAGTTCAGCTTCTAACTAACCTTTCAAAGCACATCTGCACATTTCTGTTCCCAGCTGCACAGACAGAATAAAATGGATTTTGAATAGCACTGCAAACTTGTAAAACTGGATCTCACAAATCAGTGTGAGAGGCTTTTTTTTTTACTGTGCACATTCTTTTGCATTCAAGTTTCTAGGGGCTTAGCTGTGATTTGAAAGCCTTTAGCATTTTTTAAAATGCTAGTTATGAAATAGTGTAAAAGCTATTGATTTTTCTTAGTTATTTGACACAGTACCTGTGATTTAACATGATTATTCTTCAGTATCAATTAACAATCCATGCAAAATCGCTGTATGTGTTCTGGAATGGATTTAGAACTGCTGCAAAGCCCCATTCAGAAATTTGCATTCACACTCTTGGTAACATGGCAGTCATTTCTAATACATAACACCTTTGTTTTATTCATGATAATAATGATGTCTGAGCAAATGTCAGATGGAAGAGATCTCCTAAAGTCGGAATCCAGATACTGAATTCTAATGTTTACACTGCAATCTCCAGCATAGTTAAAGCAAATAATTTCTGTAGTGTTTGAAGTTGCAAATATTAAAGTTATCCAGCTTCAGTTTTATCACTTGTAACACACTGTAATGCACAAACTGTAATTGCAGGCAATACTCAACTGGTTTTATTTAGCTTGACAGAGACAGTAAACTGGACTTTATCATTAATCCAATTAATTGAAGTGGAAAATTAGGTAATATATTTTGAATTTTATTTATCTTTCTGTCTGGTGCATGTATTTAGCAATGTATTCCTCTCCCCCGCCTCCCCAAATTAGAATCTTGCCATAATTGTTCCGAGGAAAAGTTCTGTATGTAATACAAACCCTTAAAGTTGAATTGAGAGCTCTGCTGGTAAGGCATATGGGAATCATGAATATAAAACCACAAACTTGGAAGCTGCACTGGCCTGTCTCTCTCCTGATCTCAATCAAGAAACTCAGAATAAGAGAGCCAAGACCATGAAATGTGTGATTCTAATCCATAATTTCATAATCCATAATTTCCTAGACTATCCTCATCTATCTGCTTCTACAGTTCACCCACAATGCTGAAGATTGGATTTGCCATTTTCTGGAATACTACACCACCTGGCATTTTTTTGGCACACTTTGCTGCACAGCCAGCAAAGTGGGATTCATGATGTTGTCATGAAGACAGGGAGAGAGCTGGAAAAGAATCTGGGGAGACCTTACAGCACCTTCCTTAGAAGAAGTGCTCTTCTCTTCCTAAGAGACCTTAGAGTACTGGAGAGGGACTTTAACAAAAACATGTAGTGACAGGACACAAGGGAATGGCTTCAAACTGAAAGAGGGCAGCTTTAGATGATATTGGGAAGAAATTCTTTCCTGCAGGGGTGGCACACATTGCCCAGAGAAACTGTGGATGCCCCATCCCTGGAAGTGTTCAAGGCCAGGCTGGATGGGACTTTGAGCAACCCGTCTGGTGGAAGAGATGGCAGAGGTTGGAACTGAATGAGCTTGAGGTCCCTTCCCCGCCAAACCCTTCTAAGACCCTATTCACTAGCTGAAAGATAATCAAAATAATGAAATAGTTATTGAGCTTGAGGAAAAGCAGCAGATGAAACAGATCTGTTCCTTCTGCTGGGTTTCATTTCAACCTGAGATGCTACTCCAGATGGTGTGGAAGAACATCCTGGCACAGCCTGACTTCCGTGGCATAGCTGGCAATGTCAGCTCTTTGCAGGAAGAGACGCACTCCCTTCCTGGAGGGGGAGCCTGGGGTATTTGGCACTTTGCACATGATCCTGAATTAAACAGGAATTACACCAAGGGTACCGACTTGCAGGTTCTCCACAGAGCAGATGTAAAATGATCTTGTATCTCCTTTTGTAAAGGCTTCACTGTATTAATGAGGAGTGCATTTCATCCAGCAGAACTCCTGAGAGGAAAACCAAACCTCTTGTGAAAAGATTTCTAACTGAATTCAAGGCAAATACTTCAGGGAGTAGGATATTAAAACCTGTATCAGAGCTAACAGTATTATGTGAAAAGCAGAAAACAAATACTTAGCAGGTAAGTGAAAACACTTGTGTATCACAGCCTACATAAAAGCTACAGTGACTGATTCTGTACAAACACACCCTTTAGCTCTTAAAAGCACCTAATGAGCTGGAGGACTCTGCTTTGACTTCTGTACTTTGTCTTTAAATCAAGATGCACTAATTTGTGCTCCTTATCACATAATGCCATGACTTTTACAGCAGTCAGCAGGGATGGGGCCGTTTCTGCACAGCAGCTGAAGAAAATGTCAAGTACGAAGACACACACTGCTCCCTTGACACAAATTAGCTGATCACGTAAATGGGGAAACAGGGAACTCTGACCCTGTTAGAGCAGAATGTGGATTGTGGATTAATACTTCAGACTTCTAATTAATCACAACGTGTCTCATCCTTCTGATTGCAGCTGAGTAGGCCATGCTTCCAACTTAAGCCCAGAGCTGTCCAGTATTAGCACTTATCTGTCAGTCCAGCTCCTTGTCCAGCTGTTGGCTGAGGAGACAATGTTGCAATCCTGAATGTCTCAAAAGTAGGGTTCAGAAATACTCAGAAACATCCTTACATGTGAACTATACTTTTATTGTGTGAATGCTTAAAAAACCCCATAAATCTTAAATTCCAAGAACTGAGTAACACTCTGCACTGTTTATGCTATTTTCCCATACAGAAAAAAAGTACAGACCAGTACTGATCATAGTTCTTTTTTTTTCTATAGCATGCACAAAGTATTTCAAACAAACTACAATAGCATCACAGTTTTACAGCTTCACTGAAATGGGAATTCCAAAATTTATCACGCACACACTGAATTTGTTTGAAGATGACACAGATTAATCTAAGTTTGATATTACTTCTCAGGTAAAACTTATGTATCACTGAACTCCTACAAGAAGATACATATTTAACTACTTTTTTTTAAAATCCAACTTTTAGACCATGTTTTAAGAGGAATACCTCAAATGCATTGAAGCCATCGAGTCAACAGACACTATGCCGACCCCATAAAATATTTCAATAATAGGATCTCTCTTCTCAGTTTTAAGGCATCTGAAATTCAAACCAAACTGAGCTGCTCACTGTTAAAAGCCAAACTAAGACATTCTCTCCACAGAAAGACACAGTATAATATTTTCAAAAAGAGCTGTCTTAAGGCGATGTGCCACTGCTACAGGCTGCATACAAACCACAGTTATCATATCCTCCCCTCACCTGTTTTGGTTTCTAAAATCTAACACAGAGAAATCTCAGTGATGGAAGAAAAAACGTGCACAATACATACTCAGACAAAAGGAGGAGATAAAAATTGAATCTAAAATCTACAGATTCTAAACAAACTCCATATAATACGCTTTTATTATTCATAAAAGGAGTTCCCTTTTTGACTTCACGCTACAGAGAAACAGCAGTGGACTGTAACACTGATTCTCCAGTTATCTATAAAATGGTGGAACAAATAAGAAAACTAAAAGCTAACTGAATTTGTTACATAGCATCACTGGACTTTCAGCCTCCAAGGGTATCAGTAGGGATGGTAACGAGGCCCTGGGTTGTAGGAGTTGTAGCCATATTGTCCGTAGTGGGATGAGTAGGATTGTCCTTGTCTGTGCTGCTGGTAGTTGTTACCCCAGCCTCTGTCTGGCCTCTGATTAGATCTGTAGTCACCTTGCCAGTTGTATCTGTCCCCTCTAAAATATCTGCCATCTTGAAACCTGCAATGAGAAGTATATCAAAGTGTGACATAAATTATATCAAGTCTAAGATAATGAATTATAATGAACTCTTCTATTTGGCAGTTTTCATGAAAACTGTCATTAATTGTTAATACACTCAAATATTTACATGTTTATATGACAAACTCATGAAAACATACCTGCAGTCATCTGAGATCACTCATGAATTTCTTACCCAACACAACATTTGAACAGTCTGTTTCCTAACAAAGTATTCCCAGGCATTAGGTGAACTGCTGAAAGTTTTAAGAGTGACTCAAACAGACCATAAATCTAAAAATCAACTCCAAGGCACATGTGTAGTGCATCAAAGCCAGGTTCCATCCAGCAGCTTCATGGTTGAAAGCTTTGGCAAAGCAGGCTTCAGTACAGTTACAGCTACCTAACAGCACTGAGTCCTGGAATTTGAATATTCTCTAAAATATATACTACTGCTAAAGGTCTGCTACCACAGTCCCACACTCAAGACACTGTACCTTATCAGTGGTATTTAGCTATTGTTCAGTTTAAATTTTGTCTTTTCAGACCTATCTCAATTCCTATCAATGCTTGAGCTGCCTCATAGTCATTTTGTTTGCAAATGGTGTGGTGCAGACAAACATTTGCCAAATGTTCACTTTGTGACCATAGTGTAGGTGTAAGAGTTCATCAGTTCAAAGAGCCACAAAGTTTTTAATAATATCTTAAACAGTCACCTGTTTTTAATCTACGATTCTGTGTTTAACTTAATGACAAGCTTCTAAAGTGAGAAAAAGTTACCATATTGTCCTCCTTTTCTTCAGATAAGGCACAAATCCCATTTAGATATTTAGCTAAGGAGGTTTTCCAATTGTTGGCTGGACTGAGTTTAACTACTTTATATTAAAGGCTGATGTTAGTATTCCCAAATGTACTATACACTGTAATTGTTGTTTTTCAGTCACTCAAAAATCTGTCCAAAATTCAGTAAAAAGCTGCAATTACATCTTGAAGAAATAATTCAAAGTATTTTGCTTTGGCAGGTAACACTGCACTTGCCAGATAGACTAGATGATTGATTTTACAGTCACTTCTACTGAATAAAAGAAATACAGGCTAATCTTAAAAAGTACAGCAAATACTTAGCTTACAAATGAATGTTTTCTGGACAGCTAGTAACAGATAATCACACTGCTAGTTTGTTCCCTTGCACATCTTCCTGCCAGTTATCATCCAACATGAGATAGGCTGCTTAGTTTTGCAGAAATCTCATCTGTCCCTCTGGAAAAATGTTTCTGGCTGAGCAATAACAAACTCCAGGGCAGTGGGTTCAGTGGTTCCAGCTCATTCTTGACAAAAAAGCAAGTAATTTAGTACTTTCATACACAATGCAAGAACTTTGCCAATCAATACAGAGAAAACATAAAACCTCATTATTTTTCAAAGACTATATCTCTCTTAAACATAGTTACCTACAAAGTAACAAGGAAATACTTCACTGAACAGAACAGACTCAGTACTTCCTCTGAAATCAAGTATCATTTAACTCTATTTGTGAAATTACCACAATTAAAAAGAAATACCAGTACCGATCTCTGTTTCTCTGGTTGCCACCAGATCTGTTTCTCCACTCTTCAACTATAGGAGGGGGATCTGCAGGGCGTTTTAGATATTCTTGGTATTCTTCATCATCCGATGTGAATCGATGAGCAAACATCTCTTCATAATTTGGGGGCATATCAGCCAAGGAAGCCATTCTGAAAACTTTAAACATGAACACAACAAAAGTGGCTTCAGCAATGTATGAAGACTCTCATCATAATAGCTACCAAAATCCATGTAGTGAAAATGAAGGACAAGGAAAAGTTGCACTCAGATTAACACAGTTGTTGGGTTTTGGGAAGACAGCATAGATGCCTCACAGAAAAAAAGTACTTCAGAACATGCTCCCCATCTACTCCTGATACTGACTTTTGACAGGAGAAAAATTTCCTACAATCAACTTCAAAAGTTTGCTAAGGTAGAATATCATGCAAAGCCTACAGATACACATAACCACCAAGACAGGCAAAATAATCAGATTTATTCACAGTAATTTATGTGTTAATAACTTGATTCAGGGAAAGGTCAGCACCTAAGAGGATGCTAAATGACGTCATTATATGCCTGTCTGATGGGATTTGTGTTTAAGGCCTTTGTTTCCTTATTTTTGTATATATGCATTTGCCATTCAGATGTTGGTATTATCTGGTACTGTCCATCAGCAAAATCTGGTCTTAATAGCAAATCAGAAAGGAATAGCAAATCAGAAAGGCTCTAAGCCCACTGTTTTAACAAGCTCCACATATTTTAGAGCATTTACAGTATCTGGCTCTGGACTTCCAGAATAAGCCCTTCTGCTGTCTCCCAAAGATTTGCTGGCAGGACCCCGAGAACTAAAATATACAAAATATACACCCTCAATGACCAAGGCCGCTGTACCCATGCGCAGCCTGGGCCTCAGGTAAGTGGGGCATTTTCGGGGAATCCGTGCAGTGCTCCTGTGGCCCCAGCTCCCTTCAGCAGCCTCAGACATTCGTGTCTGCTGTCTCCGGAGCCCCTGGGCAGCCTTTCCCCCGCCAGTGATGCAGCGCACAGCTCCCTGAGGCAGGTGTAGGAGTTATTCCTGCAGGATGCAGGGATAACTCATCCCTTCCTCTGCCAGGAGCTAACCTCGTTAGTTTTTTATTACGGGCGGTCTCCAAGGAACTTCGCTCCTCAAGTCTATGGCAGTCGGGGTGAGGGCGGCAGGGGTAGCACTGCCCTGGGGACCCGTCGCTACAGCTTCTCCTGAGCAGCTGCAGGTGCTCCCCTCACAGTTTATCCTGTTAATACCACAGTCATCCCGCGGGGGCCGTACCGGAGACACCCGACACCCTCCTGCACCCAAGGCCAAGCAGAGAGCGACGGAGGGGGCTGGTTCCCCCAGGAGGGCTCCGCCGGAGCCCCCTCCCCTCACGGCGGGCCGGACACAGCTGAGGGAGGACGCGGGGGTCGCTCCCGCTCCCTCCTCCCTCACGGTCTCCCTCCTTGCCCCGNGGGGAGGGACAGGGGACACACCGGGACGGGACACGGGACACCGGGGAGGGACAGGAGACACACTGGACACACCGGGGCGGGACACGGGACACACCAGGGCGGGACAGGGAACACACTGGACACACTGGCGCGGAACACGGGACACACCGGGGCGGGACACGGGACACACCAGGGCGGGACAGGGAACACACTGGACACACTGGCGCGGAACACGGGACACACCGGGGCGGGACACGGGACACACCAGGGCGGGACAGGGAACACACTGGACACACTGGCGCGGAACACGGGACACACCGGGGCGGGACACGGGACACCAGTGGGGAACGAGGGACTCAGGGACGGGCGGGACGGGCAGGGATGGAACCTCCTTCCCTCAGGTTAGGGTTGGATACAAAGCGCTTTGGCAGGAGTAGTATTGATGCTTGTGTGGCGCTTTCCTTCGCTGCCACGCGGGCTTTAAGGAGGCGACACCTGAAATGTTTGGGTTTTAACCGAAAGGTGTAAATGAAAAAGGTTAAGTCAGCATGGCGTCTGTGGCTGTCTGTAATGCCATTTCAGTGTATTTCTGGTATAAAAAAAGCTTCAGGATGTGTTGGCTGCTACGTGAGGAAGGTAAGATGATGTGAAGCTTTTTGGCAGGGAAATAACTCCGTGTAAAACAAAATAATTCTGTGCTGGCGCCTGCTTCAGCAACACCTTTACGCTGCCAGCCAGTGCTGTAGGTAGCGGTCAGTCTTGTCACCCTTAATACAGATGAAGTTCTGTGTGAGCCTCAGAACTTCAGGCTTGTCGCCTTTAGTACAGGTGAGGTTAGGACTGGTGGCATCAAGACCTTCCCGCAGCAGAAATGGTGTCGGTGTCCCTGGTCCCCAGTTTGCCTTGTTCCCACAGCGCCGATGTCTTTGCAGTGCTGACTAATTTCCACAACACTTAAGCCAATGATTTTTAAAGGGTCTCTTGTGCTGTGTATAAGAAATGAGGGTTTTTTAATAGGACCTTTTCAGAAAGCAATGGTTTTTACAAGCTCTGCTAGAGAATCTATTGCTCGCAGGCACCAGCAAAGCCTAGAGACTGATAATCAGGTAGATCACTTGAAACAAAATACCCCAGCAACAGCAATAGCAGCATCCAACTCTCCAAAAATATTAGAACAGATAAGTTCCCTTTGTTTGATATAAACAGCAATAATTACAGTCTGCTTCCTGTGTGATCTAGAGCAGGTGTGTATTGTCATTTGCAGAATAGGAAACTATGACCTCAATCCAAATAGCATAATGCAAACGCCTTAGCCTGGATGGCTAGTTCTAAGCCAAACAAATTGTCATTGAGGCTGAAAAATAGTATCTTTTTGCCTAAGTTTTCCCCTTATAATCCCTCTCCTACTGACTGCCTCTTTGAAATGGGCAGAAGTAAGTAGGATTTTATTTCTTCTCCAGACATGTTTCATTTTGATCACTGGATATTGCAGTTTCAGGTGTGTCTACAGAGGATTTAATGCATAAAGTTAAGGAGATGATTCTTAATAAAAGGTACACACGTCTTTATTTTTGAGGCTCTAGTCTGCTGTTTCATGGGTGACATTTTTCATTAAAAGATCAAACTTAATATTAAACCTTTAATTATAGACTGAAGTCATCCATATAGTTAAGCATGTACATAATTTAGGCATAAATATAAGTTCTGTTGAAGGCATGGGCCCCTTGTAATCCTATAAACTGTATATTTCACAAATTACAGTTTTGGAAAGGTGCTCTCATCAGCATATTTTGCATAGAAAAACATTACCAGGGAATGGCTAAACCAGAGTGGCACACAATTATATATAATATTTATTTATACATTATACTTTTGCTTTGGTTCTTTTTCATCATGTCTTTATGCCTGCTTTGGGTTATATCAAGAAGAAGATCATGATCCAGGCAATATCCTAAGATTTCTCATAGATGTTATTCTGAAACTCAAACTGCATATAAAAAACCTGAAGTGACAGATGATTTTTAAAGGAATAAAGGCACTCAGAAAAGAGTATTGTCACCGCATAGAACTTTCAACACCCACTAAATGCCTCACATAGCACATACCTACAGACTAGGTGCCTGAGTGCCTAAAAGGTCAAGCTCCAAATCTTGTCAAGACAGAGAAATTGATAATCCACTCTTGCAATCTTGCTGCTCACTTCAAGGCTCTCTGGGTAATTAATGTGTTGTTTTTGTGTGAACACAATCTCATAATCAGCATCTCTGAAGTCTACTGCAGTGTGATAAAGCCTCAAAGGGTTTGCTTTTTTCCTGTAGATTTCATTATGTTAAATACTGTGCTGTTAGATGAAGTCTTATCTTCTAAATTTTAAAGTAAGACTTTTTCCGTGTAGCCTATTGGAAATTAATTAAGCTTTTGTAGAATGGATCTTCCTGGCTGAACAAAGAAGTGTGTGCTAAAACTAGCAAAGTCTTGTTTGCCTTGAAACAATGAAAATGACAGGGGTTTTTATAGCTATTTAGCCTTGATAACTCTTGCTGTTCTGTCCCAGGACTTTGTATTTGATATTTTGCCTAAATCCCCAGCTTCTGGACTCATGTATTTTCATTATACTCAACTTCCATTGGAAAATTAATCTCTAGCCCTTCTTATTACAGACATTTCTTGGGTAAAGAGGTAAATCTGCTCTACAGGATAACCAACCTGTACCAAGGAGCAAAACAAAATGTTCAAATTTTGTTTAAAATCTTATATATTTTGCAATTTTGTTGTCTTTTTAAACTGTGTTCATTGCTCTCAGTAGAGCTTGACAGCTGTGACATTTTTAATGAAAAGTCAGCATGTGTCTATCTCAGTAGCAAGGGAAAAAGAGAACTACTTTTTTTTTTTTTTTTCTTAGGCATTTCTATATCTTTAAACAGGAGGAATTCTTCTTTTCTAGTGTTAATATGTGCTTTGAGAAATCAACTAAGAAGCTAACATCATTTGTAATTGGGGCCTTTCTGATTGAGGGAATATTTGTCTAGAAACGAATAAGCAGCGAAACCCCCATAGATGGTTATGGATCCTGCTGGGGATTTTTAACAACAAAGTAACATATCAGAAAATATTTTGGTGAAAATTTGTCTTCAAAACTCTCTTTTTTTTCTTAGCTTGCTGAAACTCCTCAGTGGTTTCCTGTCAGACCATTTCCCTCTCCCCCCTTGTTGGGTTTTTTTTTTTTGGTTTTTTTTTTTTTAATTTCTCAGTTACTGTGTAACTGAAAGCCTGGTTTGTTTGTACAAGGAAACCTGATTTCCCCAGGTAATTTATTCTAGGAAATGGTGATGTCTGGCACAGCTAGGGAGAGCAAGACTTTGTGTTCTGGCTCCAGCAGGTACAAAGGGCATGCGTGGCAGCCTTGTTATTGATTACACATAAAGGGAAGCTGTGTTTCTGTGGGCACCAGAGGCTGTAAGACCACCAGGGGACATCTGAGCAATAATGAGCACCAAGTGTTTGCTCGATCACTCATTGCACTGGGAGATAGGTAAGCAGAGATACAGTTTAGCCAATCTGCAGAAATACTGGGAGTTGTGCTCTTTCTCTAGGACCTCCTGTGCTCAGAAGATGAGTTCTCATCATGGGATTTTATTCCTCTGGCTGGAAAGGATTATTGCCTAGATGAACCTCACTTAAATAACGAGAAAGACGGAGGTACAACAGCTGCTGCTGACAAATGCCTCTGAAGCCCATGCAGCTCTTCTGTCAGATCTCTGCCTTGCCTTTGCTGTTATACTGTACAGTACCACTGAGCTTCAGAGTATTTTTCACACACCTCCATATGGTGTTGTAAAGTGAAGTCCATAAAGGAACAGACTGCGTGTTTCTAACTACTTCACTAAACTCAATACAAGAAATGTTTCCTTCCCGTAACAATGACCTTTAAATGTTAACTGGCTAAAAAAATAACATTGTCCTTTTTTAAAAAGGGGAAAATGCAACTCCTGGTGCTTGATTGTGTTACAGAATAACAGTTTTGGTGCTGTAGGGCCCAATTCCTTTGCATTAAGTTTACAACAGTGTAATGCTTGATTAGAAGGAATTTATTCATTTATGCCAGTATGAAAGAAGGCCTTTAATTTTCCTAAGAGCCACTTCTGTTATCTTTCTTTTAAAACTCAGTCACATTAAATTATACTTCTACCATATTGTTCGTAAAATCCGACCATCATTTATCCATATTTATACACATATATACAAATTTAAAATCACCACATTCTTGCTGTCTTCTTTTATTTTCACCTTTTAAACTGACTGAGCCAGCTGTGCCCTTTGGGGTCTATAAGAATGAATCATTTTTATTATTTTTTTCTCTCTCTTAGACAGTAATTACAGGGTAGTATGCTGTCTCTGGTTTTTAATATTATGGTGCCATTTTAATCCAAGGTGCAACACCATTAACTTCAGCAGAGTTACACTTGCAATGAATTTGTCCCCAGGAGGCTTTTCTGAACGTTCAGTGCTTTCCTCATGATTACCCAGAGGAATGGAGAAGAAGGCAAGACAGAGGACCCTTTGATAGGAGGAATGTAGTTCAAAGCAAAATCTCGTTTCTGCCATTCATGGTGCTCCATATGTTCCTCATTTGGGGTGGAGGTGGGTTAGACCCCGTGGGGCACACATGCTGGGGCTGGGGGGCAGGCAGAAGTTGTACACAGCACATCTGGTGCACAGGTTATGTCATTTCCTAGATGTAGGTACTGTACAAATTGGAAGGGAAAATAAAATAAGAATAAGAGAAAAAGTGGGAGGAATATTCAGGCACTTTAAGTGTACTTCTGTGGAACTGCTTGAAAGTGGAGTAGCCAAATGCTTAGGTATCAAACTCATCATGATCGTCAGGCTGTCTCAACTCCAACTCAGATGCTTTTTAGATGTCAAGTAATTCTGCAAGTGGGGATGTGTGAATCAGTGCTACCATGGATTACCTATTGTTAAGACAGTTGCAAAACATAAAGAAGGTGCTTGCAGAAGTTTCTAGCACTAGGTTTTATTCATACTCAATTTTCTTTTACAGTTGGATATTTAATTTCAGTTTTGTCTCATTTCTCTTGTCCATATCCAGTCTAAAACATTCAAATCCTCTGCAGTATGGAAACACGAACTTGTAAGTCAAATACAAATCAGTAGCACCCATCTGAGTTTGGAAGGGGAATTTAGAGTATTTTCTCTTTGCTGTCAGGGAGCAGAGAGGGACAGGAGGGCAGCATGGCCAGCAGGGTAGGGGCCCATCCCACAGCCCCCGAGCAGGGCTGGCCAGGGTTGGCAGCTGACGGAGCTCAGTGGGGCAGACAAGTTCACGGGGATGAGACAAGTCCAAGGCAAGGCAGAAATTCAGGTCAGCACGTGGGTCACTGCCCAGATGAACAGGCACAGCAGGGCTGGATCTGCAGCCCAGCAGAGCTGGGCAGGGACTGAGGGCCCCCATGCCTGGGGCAGGAGGGGCCCAGGGCTGGTCACGCCAATTAAGGGCTGTCAGTGCATTCAGGGCCCCGACGTGCACATCTGGTAGCAATTGCTCCTGTGTTTAAATCAGAAACTCAGATCCTTGCAAAGCCCAGGATCTAGCAGGGGGAAGTGGTTATTATGCCTTTCAGCAAAGGTCTAGTGTTTCTCCTGGGTCGGACACTTGATGCAGTTTGCCTGCTGCACTCCAATCAGTTGCCTCGGATACAAAGTCAAATATTCAACCTCTAAAGATGATACCTAGGTCTCCTGTTGTACTCCTAGAGTCTCTCTTCTCAGAAGGATGATGTTCTCTGGGCACTGGAGCATTGCCCTGAGGCTCCCATGCTCACTCTGAGGCCCAGGTCTAAAACCTGCTGGTAGATGTGCCATGACGCCCCTGCTCCCACCTGTCATCCTGTGTGCAGTGCGTGAGCACGGGTTCACATTCTGCTAAAGGCACTGAAATAGAACAGCATTTCAGGGTCTTGTTCCCTCTCAAGGCTGAGGTCAGTGCAATTGGTCTGAGTGATGCTCCTTCCATCAGATGCTAAACATGGCTCTTCCCAGCTGACTTTACCAAGAAGCCGTTAGCACAGGAGTTGTTCTTGCTTCTTTCTCATCTTCACATGTAAGAACAGTTCCTAAATGTTCTTTGGAGCTCCTCTGAAGTTTAGAGAAAGCAAGGGCTGAACTATAGGCCAGCTTTGTACTCACTCAAATTGATAGTGTCTTTTTAGTGTTAAGTAACTGTTTTTAAAAGTTGCAAATCCAAATTTTCCAGACATACCAATCAGCATTGAGACCACACTGTGCCACAGTGAAATAAGGTATAAGTGAATTAGGTGAGCTGCAGAGAAGCCTGCAGGATTTTGCAAAGCTGGACTGAGCAGTCTCCTCCCTGTTGGGAGCACTTCTCTGTGCATCCCTGCATTGTGCCTTGCCCTACACAAAACCTGGAAACTCTTTGACATGGGACTGTCTTTTCACTTTATGTCTGTGCTGTGTGGTGCTTGGTGCTTTTCTGGGGGTCTGGGCCAACACTGCTCAGAGCAGTAATAACTCTCCCTCCTGTTACTAAATTAGGACTTGAGATCATTCTTTCCAGCAAACAAGAGTTCCTAATCTTTCAGGAGATTATGTATTGGCTGCCACCCCTCTGCACCCCCTCCTGCCCTCCTGGGGCACCCCTCTGCCTCAGATGTTGAGGCACAGCATCCTTGCCTCCCTTAGTTCCGCTGTAATTCCTTCTCCATCTTTGCCCCAGACTGCTGCAGCAGTTTCCTCTCGTGGGACCTTTCCACAGTGCTGTTGTTCCTGTGGTCCTGCTCACCCTCCCCATTTCAGATCTCCCTTTCCTGCTTTCCTGAGCTGTAGCTGTTTCTTCCCTGTCCCCACTCCACCCGCAGAGCTCTGCTGTGGGGGCAATCAGCTGCTTAGCATGGCAGTGCTCAGCTGAACTTCCTGATGCTGATGAGGAACTAGTGCAGATCTTGCTGACTAATTGACAGTCTAAACTTAAAAAAATATAGAGATATTATCATGGAAAATTCATAGTTCTGATGGAGCTTCTGATGGAGGCTCATTAAAAACGAGCTAAGAAAATCTCACATATAAATGAAAACCACATAGTAGATCTTGGTGATATGCTGAATATGATTGTTTCTTATTATGCTATGGCTGCCCATTTTAAGAATAATACACAGTTTTTTTCTTGGTCTTAAATGGTAGTGTGGGGATATCACAAACCTCCCAATAAAAACTTTAATTAAAAAGCAAACATTAATCTCCAAGCAGTAGCATCTGCAGCATATTGCAAGATAAGACTTCACCAACCTGAAGAACTAAGCACGATTCTAATTAAATCAGGGAAAAAGACGATGAACTAGATATATGATTTATTTAAGGATAGCAGTTATGTAAGATATCAAAGATCTCATGGTTGCTATCTGATGGGAAATGTTGCTGCCAGATCTCACAGACTATTTCCAGGGAGTGAAATCCTTGTTCCACTGGTTCCAAGTACTGTTGGGATTTTGCATTCTATGGGCTCAGGACTTTGCAGTGGCTCTGTTGGACGTGGGAGCCCCATTGGTCCTGTTGAAAGCTGCAGATGATCCAGCAAGGAAGCAATGTGTTCCCATGGCATGAGGTACCACCACACTGTGTGTGCTGCTGCTCTTCCAGTGAGGCACCAATACAAAGTCCTGACTATTTATGGTTATTTAAGGTCCCAGCGCATCTTTTGAAAATTAAGTCTCTTAATCCCTGTATGCTGGCCAAAATCTATTATAAGTGGTGCCACTCAGCATTTCCTGTATTGTTCCAGATGGAGATAGTGTTGCATCCTGTTTCAAACTGCATGCTGGGCTCCTCTGTTTTGGAACAGCTGATATTTTCCAGGAACCCTGTGCTGCACTGATGTGTGAAGTGATCTCTGTGTATCCGTCCTTGTGTCACAGGAATGGAATGAGGATTAATCAATTATGAACAAATCATGATCCCAGTGAAGTCAAAAGGAGGGTTTCTTTCCATGGGTATCATGGGGACCAGGGCTGTGTGGATGCTATTTCTTTGAGATGCCTGCATGTAAAAACAAAGGAAAATGCATAGCATCACCTTGGTGAAGGTGTCTGTATAGTGAGAATTCCTTTAGCTGGAGAGGAGAATGCATTTTAACAGCTGTTTCCTCAAGAGTTTAGTTACTTGTCACAGCAGGCATTACTGTGCTTGAGGAAATTCTGGTTTGTTGAATCTGGCTTTAAGCATGTGGTGCTGGCTGGCATTTGTGGCTTTGCATGTCCTGTGCATTCAAAACATACTTTGTTATGCTTCCAGGGCTGGCTCCTGATCTTTCCCAGAACAGCTTATGCTGTGGAATTGTATCTCAAAAGCCATGTTCTTAAATCCAGCAGCAGTTCAGCTTTAAATATTGGAAAAATATTGAATACTGAACAACAATGGCTGCAGGTCATTCTCTATGACCAAGTGTTAATTATTTTGGGCAAACAAACAGGATCTAAAAAAGAGCAATTCTGGCTAGATTTCTAGGAGACTGCAACATATTTCTTGCATAGATCTCCTGTCACATGCCACTTATGATGTCACATTTAGAACTGTAAATCCATTTACAAATTGGACAAATGATATCACTGAAAAACATTTTTGGAGGATCACCTAACTTCTTCCATGCAAATATAATAATAGTACATCTCTCGTGCAAATATAGGAAAGAGTGGTCATGAACTATTTTGGGAAAAGGGTACTCATCAGATGGACATAGAGAGAATATTCAGTCAGAAGCAGAGGAGCAGAAGAACAGTAATAAATGTTATTAAAGGTGGGTATGGATGAAGATTAGCCTATTCCTGCAAGAAAATGATCAAATTAGACTAAGAAAAATGTTGGTACATTCACAACAAAAATCATGTGCTCTTCTGCAAAGAAACCGTAAATGAAAAATAGAGGATGTGTGTCAACCATACTTTGTAGTGTTGAGTTCATTTTCTCAAGTATGCAGAAAAGGTTTTGATGTGTGTATATTAAATTTCTCTGTTGGCTAGAGACTAAATTAAAACAAAACACAATTAAAAGCTTTTCTGGAAGTTGTAAGTGTTCTGCTTCACTTGCTCAAGTCCCACGGTGTTAAACTGCATTGTTTGGTGTCATCTCCTGTGGCAGTGCACAATGACCCCTCCCCTGGCTCCAAAGCACAAATTGAACTGTGAATGAAAAACTTAATTTAATATTACTCATGGCTGCTGCTGCCTGCCATCCTTTTTCTTCTAAACCCAGGAAAGGACTCTGGATCTAGAGAGTGCTCCTCTGGGTGCTTGAGCTGCAAACAGGCCTCTAAAATCTTCGAGGTTTTTAAAAAATATTTGCATTGATTAAAGTTTTACTCTGATTTTTCAGAGTATGGATTTTATACACCCCTCCAAGGACCATGACATTTCCCAAGAAAAGTGGAATCTGTGTTTACCATTAGATACAAGAACTTTATAATTTCTGTTACGTAGAATTTTGCAAGATTGAATTTAGGAGTGTTGGCATTAGATACTTTCTGAGAAGAAAAATACTGTAATGAAAAAAGAAAAAAACAATTATGTTTATTTAACTGACTTTTAGCATTTATGTATTTTGTCATTCAGGTATTGTTGCAGAACAAAGTAATATTGGGTAGAATTAGGAATGCAGAAACTCTCCTAGGACTATCCAAGAAAATGCCCAGCCCAACTTGCAACTCAATTGAGGCCTTTAAAATGCATTTTCTCATCAAGGTATTCCTGGTATCTTTCTTTGTGGAAGCTGTAATCTTGTTATTCTATTGTCAAATAGCTATTTTTTACTTTTAGAGATCTGAGTTTTTAGTGTAGTAAAATCAGCATGATTTATGGCTCTCTGGCTTCACTTTTATCATTGATTAATTATTGCACTTTAGCAAGACTTAGACAAAAAGACTGATGTAAGTCAAGGTCTTTAACTTTCTTTAACTTTATTTGAAAGTTATATAAATTAAGGCCACTAGGGTTTGTTTGTTTGTGTTTGTGGGGATTGTTTGTTTGGTTTGGTTTTATTGTTTTTCTTTTCTAATGCATTTTGGAAGCATAAAGACATTATCTTACTTCCTAAATGCATCTCAATTTCTTTCCATCGGATCTGCAAGGTGAAAAGCTCAACACTTTTTTCAGAGAATGGTGCAAAATATAGCTTTTGTAGTAACAAACAGTTTTCTTCACAAATGAAAGTTATCCCTGTCTGTGAAAACCACCCATAGCTGATGACCTGGGCCCTGCCAACTTCCAGTCTCTGAGCCAGGTCTGACTTCTTTGAATTCAAGGTATTTTTCACAACTGGAGGAGAAAAACCTTGTGCTGTGGTGCTACTTGTGTCTTTAAGAACTCAGGTGAATTGTCTGGGGTACTCACCACTACACCTCAACCATCAGGTTCTGTAAATAGGCTTGAAATCCTGTGTGGCTTCGTTCTCACCTGGCACTCTTGGTGCTGCTCAGTCCTTGGAGAATTCATCCAGGCAAAGGATCCACACACCTCAGCCCACAAGGAGATACATAAACCTTTGGACATTCCTGGAAATGAATGAGACCACTGGTGTGCCCAGGAAATGTCTTCCCTTTCCAGTCGAGCCAGCAAGGAGCTGATTACAGGTTGAAGTCCACCAATGAGTGAGTCCCCAAGAAACACAAAGAATGAGGTATTTTGAACCAGCCTGAGGTACAAATTCCCACAAGCAGCCAAGGCAGCAGTTCTGGAAAACTAAAATACTCTGAAATGTCTGGCCCCAGCCTCTCTTTCTCTATAGTGTTTTCTTGAGAGAGAGACAATGGGGACACAGTGATGAGTGACCCTTCCAGAGGTAGCTGGGAGATAAAGACCTGCCTGCTGGCAGACAGACCCTGGGAGAAGGGCAGGGAGGAAACAGGGTGACCTGGAGAAGAACAGGCTGAAAAAAAGAAAAAAACCACATTTCTCACTACAGTCTCCAGGATCATCCCACATTTCCTTCTCATTTGCTCCCCTGGCTCCTGCTGCTCTGCCCTCCAGAGAGCTGCAATGAGCCTGGGGAGAAATTTTCCATCTCCCCTCGTTTTTCTGCCCCGGTGCAGCAGGATCCCCTTGGCCAGCTCAGCCCCACAGCAGGCACTGCTGCTGTCCTGGAGAGCCTGACACAGCCAGCACAGCACAGTGGGCTGATTGGGAAGGCAGCGTTGAAAATGCCACTCTGTGGTTGCTTGGAAATGAAATCCAACTTTAGTATTATTTTTGAGCTTAGATTTTTGAATCCAAAATTCCATCTGACGGAAGAGATGGGTATTTAAACAGATGTCTGCAATTTCTTTAAAAAATAGAGATTGAGTTACAGATGGTAGAAAGGGCCTGAGAATTAAAAACTCCCGAGATACAAGAAAATTTACATGTGAGCAAAATGTTTTGCTGAAATGTATGGTCATACAATTCTGCATGTTTGAAAATTAAGCTTTTTTCACCAAAAATGTGAATATCTTTTCCCTTTCCTATTATCTGCTCCTCTGCTGCAGCCTTGGCTGTCACCATGATTGTGACAGCCAAGTCGCAATATGAGATTCCTCTTTCTAACAGACAAGACATATAGTTCTTTCCTTCTCCTTTCCCTTGTATAATTTGGCCTGCCAGGACCAACAATTTTGATCTGAATTAGTTTAAAAGAAAATTAATCTGCCCTGTTTGCATAATCGGTGCCTGATTGCCCTAACTTCCATTTTATAAAATGCAAATAAAAGGAGTTTTATGAAATATGCCTGGAAGGAAACCACAGTCAAAATCTGTATTTGCAGATGAAATGGAACCTTTTTTTTCTTCTCTGAGGACTTAAAAAGAAAACCCCCAAAATAAATTTTGAGTGAAAAAGCTGATAACTTCTAAAGTGCCATATGAAATGCAAAGCACTGGATATTGGAAGGGAAGAATTGAACATATTTGGTACAGCTTTGAGGAGCAAGTCAGGATCTATCTCATCATCTGGGAGACCTGTACAAGCCTTTGAGCAGCTTTAGGAAGATCCTCACTCATGCATGTGTGCTCAAAAAAGCAGTATTTTTTGGTGCACATGAACAAGTAAATAGACTGAAATACAAGCTGTAAGGACAATCACATGCAGTGCTCCTCACCTGCTCTGCACAGTCCCAGTCTGTCCCTTGCCAAACCAGTTCAAATTAGCACTATTCCAGAGCAGGGCAGCAAGACCCACTACATACAGAAAAAAAGCTGTCAGGTGACCAACCTTATTTCTTTTACAGTGGAGTGGACAGAATCAGAGTGTCTACATTAATGAAAAAATTAAGAGGGAGAATTAGGATTATCTGTTTATCTTACCTAGTAAGTACAAAGAAAAAGATCTGATAGGGGAACAAGGTTTGGTCCTAGTGTGGGACCACCCCTATAAATGTTCAGGATCAGTGTGCACTCCTGGGTGTGTCCCAAGCTGGATTTCTAGCAGACCAAAGTACAAAGGATGCCTAGAGGATCTGTCCTATTGTGTATTAATGCTGACAGATGCTCTCTGACCCTGCCAGTGGTCAGCATCCTACACTCCATCAGCCTCTCACAATTCTGTAGCCTTCAACACCTTGCTGGGTACTCACATCCAGGCTGGAGTCCTGTGCTGACTGTAGGGCATTGTTCTGCTTTTGCTGGTTTTCTTTATGTGTCCAGGTCTTCTCTCTCTAAGATCTTATTTAAAATTATTTTTGCTTGGGCTACATTTGTCTTTATTGAGAAGGCAACATATACCACAGTGTGACAGTGACAGCTCTTCGCATTTACATAAACATCTGCTTTGATTTGGTACTCACATATTTCATAGGACAACTCTTAAAAAAGTGAGGTAGAAATTGGGCATGAACCTTCTATGACTCCATTAGACAGGTGCTTCCTTGCACTAGGTAAATATAAGAATAAACTGCAAAGAATAATAAGAGAACATGCAACACATTTTAAAGCAGATTGACAAATTGCTTCTAAATTACCTAAATTACTTTCTCCCTTTTTTTTTTTTTCTTTTAAAGACACAGAAAGTAATATTATTTTGACTTATTTCTGAAGGAGACTGGAGAGGAAAACTGTTTTTTTTTCTCTTAGAAATCAGATGTCTTGCTGGAGGACTTGTTGAAGGTCTCATGTTTATTGTGAGCTCTGACATTTTAATTGAAAGGACAAGAGTGTTCATTATTTTAAGCAAATACATCTTTTGTCCTAATTATTTATTAGATATCTGATTAAGTAGGTTTTAAAAACACAAATACTGTAAATAAGGGTGTTTTCAACAAAATTGTTTTAAATCCTTTCTTTTCTCAGTTGCTCACCTTTAACATTTTATATCCAGTGATATTATAATTACATTAGTTCTCCATTTGTCAGGAGATTTAAAAAACTAATTCTCTGTTTCAAATGTAAAAATCAAGATTTCCCCCAAGCTTATTTTGGTTAAACTCCTGGATAACATTTAAAGCTAGAAAATGGTTGGTTATTTGTCAAAGGGGGGAAAATAAGGGAAATGGCACAGCTCTGTTGGAGTAAAAAAATGCAGATTTCATCAGTCTACTTGGAAAAAAGAGAAAATCGCAGCACTGAATATTTTATTTAATACTATCTGCCATGGGAAATAGAGAGAAAACTACCTTGAAGTATAATAGTTTAAAAAGATGGAACGGCAGGTTTTCTGCAATAAAATTATACCTAAAATAAAATAGAGTGGCAGAAGACAACAATAGTGAAACCCAAACAAAAGGAGAGAACAGAACAGAAACACTGAGAGCGAGGAAGAGCCCAGTGAGCTCTTTGCTTTTCAGAATGCTGGGTACATAGTCGTGATTGTTAGATCAGCTTTCTGAAAAGGATATCCACCCTGCATCTAGGAATCAAAAAACTGTATCTTTAGGAGGCCTGTGGGAACAGTGGAAATTTCTCATCTAAAGAAGTTAGACCCATTTGCAGAACGTGGATATTTTTATTGCTCAGCTTGAATCCTACCAAGGGATCCCGTGCCTTCAGTATTTTGAGTGTTCCTAAGTGTGCCACAGCAATTTGGGCACACTTGTGAATACTGTATGAGCCCTGAATTACCCTCCCTGACACATCCTGTGCCTGAGCCAGCTCGGAAATGAAAGATCATGTCACATATGAAGCTCGAGAATTGATTAATTGTGATAACATATTTATAGCTCTCATTTACAGAGAACTGAAAATACCTTAAACAACTGGAATACTAAATGACACAAAAATGATGTAAATCAATGGGAACTATACACAAGCTAGGACACAGTGATGGTGGAGAGGTTCAAGATGGAACTGTCTGTAGAAAATTTGCTTAATTCAATATTGATATTGTTAAATAGTTTGCATGAGATCTGGGTCTTACTCAAATCCATGGGACTTTTACCATTGACTTGAAGTGATGACAGAGAAAGGAGGACCAGAACTGTGTGCCACACTTCAGAAAGAGGAGTATGTCATCCATTTGGAAGAACAGTGGGAATTTCAGATGAAGGGACTGTACTTACAGAAACCCAAATATGAGCAGAAAACTGGGTTAACTTGCTATCTGCCAGGGAAAATGTCTCAGGGTACTGGAGAAATGTGACTAAAACCCTCTCTCTCCTAGAAGACAGTTCTGCAATGAGCATGAATGAAGTGGGAAGGCCTTATGAACAAAAGCAATATACAAAATTCTGTATCATGTGAATTTCACAGGCAATTATGCTTCCATAAACTTAAGCTTTGTTTTTATAAATGGAGATGAAAGCACAGTCTTGAATGCAAGATTGGAAAATATTAAAAAATTAGGAAATGCTAAGGCAACTGCAGTTCCAATTCTCATCTTATCATGACACACATAGTGAGTGCATTACCCCGTTTTGATCCAATTCCATTAGATACTTGTAAGTCTCATGCAGCACTGGTTCATAAAACACAGCTTTTGGATACTCACCAAAATGAGCTAATTAATCAGAGAGGACCAAGACAATTTGCCTCTGATGAATGGAGTATGTAATTCAACAAAATGAGGTAAATGATGTAAAAACAGTGTTATAAAATGCTCAGATTCACGGTGAGAGTTTTTTCCACAAGATTTCTAGGCTGCTGTTTTTACCCATAGAGAATGTTACCCCTCACTGTTTCCCCTAGAAGACAGGAATAGTCACATCAAAGCAATATTCAAGGATGCAGGTAATCAGGAATATGAAAGGTTTGTCACTTTTGCCATGGCTATCTCAGAGGAAATGGAACCTCACCTTCAGCTGACAGAACAGGACACAGGAACTTTTGATATCAGTGATTAGGTAAGGAGTTAAGTCTTCTTCACCACCCACAGTAACCCTCTGACCATGGTAAAGAGGGCAGGTACCTTGCAGAGGTGTCATCCCATGCCTTGTGAAAACGTCTGTGTAATTCACCCTGGTCCTTTTTCCCCCCAGTGACATGGACTTTGAGTGTATGGGATTAAAATTCCATTTTGTGTTCCAGACATCAGGAAATAGTTGTCTGTCAGAAAAGGGGTTCCACTGTCCATAGCTCGAAGGTTGCTGGCTAAGTTTTCCTTTCAGGATTCCCATGAGGTCCCAAGGTGTAACATACTAGGGACACCCCCAGTTATTACATGTGAAGCTAAAGCAAGCAGAAATAAAGCCTTTCTCACAACTTCTAAACTTCCTTGGAAAGAAAGGATAAATCAATGTGAGATTTTTTTAAAAGGCATGAAAATATTCACTCTTGATGGCAGAGTATTAATTATAACTTCGTGTGGGTGAAGTTAAAAGCCTGTCTTATGTGTGAATTGGGCGTTTTTTCTCCACGAAAGAGTAAGTGTGTCTGTGTACACAGTCCTATGAACACCCGAACGAGCAGGTCCACGGCTCTGCTATGGATTTGTGTCCTGTGATTGCCGGTCAGATGCCAGTGTCACCCTCGTGGCTGGGTAGCCATTACGCGGCTCTTCCACACTAGTCCAATTTTTCCTTCCCTGGTTAGGAACCGTCCCTCTTTTTATTTTCACTAAACCTACCTAATTTAGGGAACCTTATGTGGCACAGACTTGCAGCGAGGCTGAGAAGGGCCAAAGGACGTTCACTCCTCCCGAAGGGATTCACATTTCTGGGCAGAGCAGGCGGGTGCTGGCTGGGTGCAGCCCCTGACCTGGGCTGCGGGGCTGGGTCTGCCAGGGCCAGTGTCCAAACGGGGCTGCCACGGCCCCGCGGCTTGCAGGCTCCGCACTCACGGCCCGCGGGAACGCGGATTCGGAGCGTGAAAAACGCGGGGAGGGCGTAACAGTGGGAGAGAATCGCCCGCTCGCGTTTCACCGGGCATCCCTCGGCGTGGCATCGCCTCCAGTCGGAAGCGCATCCCCGGGAACCGCGCTCGGAGCGCGCCGTGCCCGCGCCGCGGAACCGGGGCTGCCGGCGGGGCGCTCCCGGTGCGGGACAGCCGGTCCCGGACAGCCGTTCGCGGACAGCCGCTCCCCGGGGCGGGCTCACCCCTCTCGCCGTTGAGGG